>SJXQ01007770.1:40000-191201 GCA_006408695.1 Aepyceros melampus
AGCTTCCTGTTCCCAGACCCAACCCTCAGCACCATGCTGCTATCTTGATCTGATAAGAGGCTTAAGAAAAGCTTCTGCAAGGGATGATTTAGCTGAGGGGTAAGGGGCAGGAGGAGAAGGGGACGACAGAGGATGAGATTGCTGGGTGGCATCACCGACTTGAGGGTCGTGAGTCTGAGTGAACTCCAGGAGTTGGTGATGGACAGGGAGGCCTGGCGTGCTGCAGTTCATGGGGTCGCAGAGTCGGACACGACTGAGCGACTGAACTGAACTGAACAGTGATACAGCTCCTTTCTTCTCTACAGAGCTGTGTGGAGAGGAGGCTGAGGGCCACCATGTCTGAAGCCTCCACATTGTGTGGATGTCTATAGATAGGTCATCTCATTAGAACCTGCCAGCTCCAAGTTAGGGTATCATTGGGCTCTTTGGCAGATATGGACACTGAAGCTCAGAGAGGGGAGGTGACCAGCTCAAGGTTATACAGCATTGATAATGGGCCCAGAATCCTAGCCCAGGGTGTCTAAGACCCACACTTCCTCCCCAGGCTATCTGTTTGACAGACACTCAGAATATAACCACTGTGGTGGACTCAGGCTTGTGAAATGTTGGGCTGACACTGGTGGGGAGGATGTTTGGCAGATGGGCCTGGGAAACACGGACCCAGCTCCATGCAGATTCAGTACCAGAAGTCAGGCAGTGCCAGGTCTGGGATCCAAGGAGGGTTGGGGATTTGGTGTGGCCTTGGCAGATGCTTGACTGGTGCAACTAAGGAGAAGGTAATATCCAGTCTGACGCTATGTTCATGTGCAAGTGGAGAACTATGTAAGGAATTGGAGGCAGAATCCCAGTCAAGAACTGGGGCCAATGAGGAGGAGGAGAAGCCCGCGGCACCATGGATTTATGGATCCCCAGCAGCATCTGCCAACCTTATGGCCTTTTCCACATCCACAACTTGCACCCACCCTCCCACAGGAGAGAAGGGGTAGGATCAGAGATGATGACAACTGCTGACTCACCTCGGGAATCACCCTTCTGCTGCTCTCCTCCCCCACCCCCCAATCCAGAGGCAAATGGATGCAGAAGACCACCTTATGTACTGCTGTTGGGAATGTAAATTAGTGCAGCCACTTTAAAGCAGTATGGAGGATCCTCAAAAAATTAAAAATGGATCTACCATATGGTCCAGCAATTCTACTTCTGGGTATTTACCCAAAGAAAATAAAAACAGTATCCTAAAAAGATGTACGCACCCCTGAGTTCATTACAACACTATTTATAATAGCCAAGATATGGAAGCAACCTAAATGTCCATCAGTAGAAGAATGGATAATAAAATATGTAGTATATATATATGCAATGGAATTTTCTGTTAAGTCGCTTCAGTCATATCCAAGTCTGTATGACCCTATGGACTGTAGCCTGCCAGGCTCCTCTGTCCATGGAATCTCTAGGCAAGAATACTGGAGTCGCCATGCTCTCCTCAAGTGAAATATTACACAGCCATAAAGAGAATGAATTCTACCATTAACAGCAACATGGGCAGACCTAGAGGATATTATGCTAAGTGAAATGTCAGGCAGAGAAAAACAATTATTGTATGATCTCACTTATACAGTAACAAACACAACAAAACAGAAATAGAGTTTCTGACACAGAGGGCAAACTGATGGTTGCCAGGAAGGAGTGGGAGGTTGGGCAAAACAAATGAATGGAATTAAGAGATACAAACCTCCAATTATATTAGGAAAATAAATAAGCCACAAGAAAGTAATATGCAGCCTAAGAAACATAGTCCAAATATCCAGAGTCTGATGCTATGTTCATGTGCAAGTGGAGAACTATGTAGGAAATTGGAGGCAGAATCCCAGTGTAATAATTTTGCATGGTACCAGATGGTTACTGAGCTTGTGGTGACCATTGTGTACTGGATTTACCTGTTGGATTACTATTTTGCTGACCTGAAACTAACAATGTTGTGAGGCAACTATGCATCAGTTTTTAAAAAAATGTTCCTAGAACCTCCCACCACACTTCCCCATAACTCGCCTGCACTAGCCTTGGCGCAGGTGCTGAGCTGGGCGGTCATAGAGTAGGGGCCTCAAAAGGAGGAGCTGGGAGGGCTCAGGAAGTCGGCCGAGAGGAAGAAAACCCTCCTGTCATGGACTTGTTCACCCTGGAATACCATCACATGAATCAAGAAGCTCTTTCTAGGGACTTCCCAAGCAGTCCAGTGGCTCAGACATGACTTAGCAACTAAACAGCAACATGTAGCTCCCAAAGACCAGGAAAGAGATGGTATCAGCAGAGGACAAATAGCAAGGTAAGTTTCCTATCTGTCTACTCATGCTCCCCACACCAGCCCTGCCTCCACCAAGAGCTGCTGTGCCCTGGGTCACTTCCTCCGCAGGAAAAAATCTAGAGTGCATTGGAGATGAAGTCTTCTGGAGGGAGGCACCTGAGGATCAGTGAGTCACGCATCTGAGCGCAGAATGAGGTATTGAGATCAGTGGCTCTAAGGATCTTCTAAGAACAGATCTGGCTCACCTTAGAAAGGAGCCAAAGCAAGCTGTGGCCAAGACCATCCACACGAGAAGCACCGTCTCCCATGCTTGGCCCCAGTTGGAGCCTGAGGAAAGCAGAGTAGGAAGGATGAGAAGCTTGCAAATGCTGAATACCTACAGTATGCCAAGAGTTGTACTCATCTCATTGAATCCTCGCTAAGAACTTGAAGATTCTTAACTTTCCCCGTTTCACATGTGAAAGTGGTATTCATTCAGATTCTTTGCACTGGAATCAGCAATCCGCTGAAGTGAGTGCTTCCTGAAAGGGGGTGGGTTGAGGTGGGAAAGCAGTATTAATTTTAAGAATCAGAAACTATGATCTGGAATACATGCATGAATACTAATACTCTCCATGTATTAGATATTCTTCTGTGCACTTTTATTTAGTCATTACGGCAACCTCATGAAGTAGGTATTAATATCATTCCCATTTTACAGATGAGAACCAGGACACAGAGAAGTGAAATGGCTCAGCTAGTAAATGATAGAGCCAGAATCTGAACCAGGTTCAGTGTGGAACCAGAGACTACCCCAGCTGCCTAGCCAGCTGTTTTATAGCTGACTGGGCCTGAGAAACTTGAATGAGGGCTTTATTCCTCTCCTGCTGTAGACCAGCTGTCTCTGGTGTGAAATGGCCATACCCAGCTCCTGCGTGCCTGTCTCCTCCATTTAAGAGGCCAATCAGACTAAAGACTGAAATTCCAAATTCCTGACAGACTCTGATTGGCCCATTTTAGTTCAGATCCATTCTCTTTGTCCAGTCAGCTGAGTTAGGGTTGGAGGAGGGGGACAGGGTCACAAAATACGGAAGCCCCAGCACAGGAAATATGCGAAGATGAGAGGGACAATTACCAGAAAATGGGGAAGTTGCACTGAAAAGCCACCCAAATGGTTTCTACTAGAGGGAAATAAGGCTCAGGAAGACTGAATAATTTGCCCAAGATCACTGGTAGTAAAGGATGAAGCCCAGCTAAAAACTCAGGTTGGTTTGTCTCCAAATCTAAGTCCTTTACTCCATAGTACACAGCCTCCTCAAAAAAGCAAAAATCTTGGTTAGATGCATAAGGTAAGTTTACAAGGTAATTTTCATTTGGCCAGTATTTGTTAAGCACCTGCTACGCATCAGGAACTGTTCTAGACAATGGAGTTACAGGCAAATAAAACAGAGTCCCTGTTCTCATGAAACTGAAGTTCAAAGTGATACAATTGAATAAGGACAGAGGCTCATCTTGGAGAAAGGCACCTTTGGTTGGTGCCCCAGATGGTATGGAACATGGAAAGAATGCAGACTTTGATGTCTGTCACAGACATTGGCTTCTTATAGACATTTCCCAGTGGACTGCAAAAATGGCACCAATTCTTCACCTTTCCCAGTACAGTTTTCCCTCAATGTCTGCTGGGGACTGGTTCTAGGACAACCACAACTCTGCACCCCCAATGCAGATACCAAAATCTGCATGGTATTTGCACACAACCTATGCATATCCTCTGCTATACTTTAAATCATCTCTAGATTACTTATCATCTTAATACATTGTAAATGCTGTTTAAATACTTGTAAATACAATGTAAATGTTATGTAAGTAGTTTTCCTTCTTGGAATTCTTTTTTTCAAACATTTTTGGTCCATGGTCAGTTGAATCAGTGAATGTGGAACATACAGATGTGGAGAGAGAGCCAACCGTATAGAAAGACTTCGCCATGAAATGTCACAGTGCTCTCACTCAGATGCTGGTCTTAGTCACGTGTCTTGCTTTGGCCACTAGGATATTAGCAAATGTGATGTAAGGTGGGCCTTAAAAAACACTTGTGTGATGGGATTTGCCTCCTCTCCTGCCTCTGCCATTATCCAGGAGAACATATCAGAAGTAACCCACTGGGAGAACAGAACCAGAGAGTCTAGTTCTCCCAGACAAGGTCAGACTAAATCAGCCAATAGCCAAGCAACCTCCAGACATGTAGTGAAAGTGAAAGTGCATGGACTATACAGTCCGTGGAATTCTCTAGGCCAAAATACTGGAGTGGGTAGCCTTTCCCTTCTCCAGGGGATCTTCCCAACCCGGGGACCGAACCCACTCTCCTGCATTGCGAGTGGATTCTTTTCCAACTGAGCTATCAGGGAAGCCCTCAGACATGTTAAGTCCAACTGAAATCAGTGGAGCTGCCTAGCTGACCACCAGATGTATATGCTTATTGTTGCCTGCTTTGGAAACATGCGATTGTTTGCTGTGCACTATCATTTCAGTAATAGATAACTGATACACCCCTCAACAATGTATTAATTTTCTTTGTGACCTTGATAGAAAAGTAACTCCAAATGACCCATGCCGCTAAAGAAACCATATCCTTCTTCTCACCCTGGAGGATAGATCCATGATGGAAACTAACCTTGTCAAACACATTCTCCTGAGAATTTGAATTTAGAGACAGTGCAGCCAAGATAAGAGATCTTGTTAGAGGTCATTCATTACACTGGTGGTGGCAGTACTCAAGTGTCAGTGTGTCTCCCCCCTGATCCTAGACCCTCCATCTCTCCTTCGGTTCCTGTCGTCCCCTAACTTACTTCTCCAGCTACCTATGAATCTTTGAGCCTCGACCACATCCCTCCAGTAAATTCTCTTTTGCTAAAAACTGGCAGAGGTGGTGTCTGTTGCTTGCAGCCAAAAGGTCTAACTGCTACTCTGCCAGCTAGACCCAAATTCAAGTTCCAGTCCTATTACTTAAGAGCTGATCGTTGTCTGGACACTGGCTGGATAGATGACCTCTCAAGAGATTCTTTGACCCTGGTGTCACCCAAGAACCACAAGGAAATGAGAGCAGCAGTGTCAGGGGTTCTGAGTGCCAACTCCCATTCTTCCATGAAAGAGGGCAATTCCTTCCTGTCCATACAGCTAGGCAGCTGGAGTCTGGCTAGGTGACTGACCCATGCTTGCTTCATGGGATGCTCCCACCTGGTCTTTGAATTTTGGGGGACAGTTGCAAAGACAAGGGAACAACTGGGATAGTCACAGTGGGAACAGTGCCAAGGGCATTGTCCTCACAAGCAAATTCCTTGGCTCCATTAGCTGCCCACCCTCCTGTTTTCTGGGTCTGGTTCTCCTGCTTTCTTTTCAATCCTGGGATCCATCCAGTGTCCTTCTAATAAATTTCATTCCAGAGTGAGTGTAGTTACATGCACCCAAAAACTCTGGTGTAATAAGAACAATGCCTGTTTTACAGAACAGGAAATGAAACTGGATTGGAATTTATTTACTTGACCAAGACTCTAACAGATTAGACTTTGAGCTCTTTGAGGACAGAGACTCTGTCTGATTCACCTCTGTGTCACCACTCTCCTGAACAGAGTCTGACAATGAGCAGAAACTTTGTGCATATTTTGGAAAATGGGAAAGAATAAAGGAAAGGAAGGAGAAAAACAGAAGGAGGAAGGAAACCAAAACATAAAAGGAAGAAAAAGGGAGAGCAGAACTCCCCACCACCACCCTGCACCCCTGTGAGTTCAGGTCAGCTGTCAGCCTTTTTCAGATTCATTTCCAAAGACTTCAGGAAGCAGATGAAGTTTCTAGAACTGACACCCCAAAATGGCACAATCCCAACCCTTCCCTCACCTGAAAGGACAGCAGAATGTAAAGAAGAAAGGACAGGTTTGGGAGTCAGGTTTGAAATTTACCACCTGCTGGGTATATGACCTCGGAACAATCCTTAGTGTCCTGATCCAAGGATGAGCACATGCATCTGTGATTTTAAGAGATGAGAACTGCCTCTGGAGCAAGGGGCTGGGATTTCATGGTGAAGAGACACAGACAGAGACCTTGCTCCCTTGGCACTTACAGACTCATAGTGGTTGTGTTAAGGAGAACAAGAATTAATAAAATGAGTAGACAAGTAAATGGAAAATTAGAATTGTGTTAGCACTGCCTAGGTGAAATACACAGTCTATCAGGGAAATCAATGACAGTTTACAATGGGAGAATTTGATCTAGTCCAGGAGATTGAAAAGGGTCCAGGGAAAAATGACAGATGAATTAGAGGTCTAGCAGACTACACAGAATATGCCATGGTTAAATGATGAGGAAGAATATGGCAAGTTTGAGGGGGAAAAAATAAATAAAAGACCAAAAGACGTTTTTTGTAAAAAAAAAAAAAAAACACAAAACTTTTTATTTTATATTGGAGTATAGCCAATTAACAATACTGTGATAGTTTCAGGTACACAGCAAAGGGCTGCAGCCAGACACATATATGTATCCACCCTCTGCTAAACTTCCCTCTCATCCAGGCTGCCACATAACATTAAGCAGAGTTCTGTGTGCCATACAGTAGGACCCTGCTGGTTATCCAT
The DNA here is from genome assembly GCA_006408695.1 of Aepyceros melampus. Classification (NCBI taxonomy): domain Eukaryota; kingdom Metazoa; phylum Chordata; class Mammalia; order Artiodactyla; family Bovidae; genus Aepyceros; species Aepyceros melampus. Next base: position 46,904 of record SJXQ01007770.1, read on the forward strand.
TTTAAATAGGGCCATGTGTACATGTCAATCCCAACTTCCTAACTATCCCTTCCCCCTATCCATCCTCCACCTCCAGCAACCATAGGTTCATTCTCTAAGTTTGTGAGTCTGTTTCTGTTTTGTAAATAAGTTCATTTGTATCATTTCTTTTTAGATTCCACATATAAGGGCTATCATACAGTATTTCTCCTTCTCTGACTTACTTCACTCAGTATGACAATCTCTGGGTCTATCCATGTTGCTGCAAATGGATTATTTCATTCTTTTCAACGGCTAAATAATATTCCATGAAAATATGTGTATATGTACCACATCTTCTTTATCCATTCCTCTGCTGATGGACATTTAGTTTGCTTCCATGTCTTGGCTATTGGAAACAGTGCTGCAATGAACACTGGGGTGCAAGTATTCTTTTGGACCATATTTTTCTCCAGATATATGCCCAGGAGTGGGATTGCAGGGTCAGATGGTAGCTCTAGTTTTAGTTTTTTAAGGAAACTTCATACTGTTCTCCATACTGGCTATACTAATTTACATTCCCACCAACAGTGTAGGAGAGTTCCCTTCTCTCCACACCCTCTCAGGCATTTATTGTTTGTAGATTTTAAAATGATAGCTATTTTGACTGATGTGAGGTGATATCTCAGTTTAGTTTTGATTTACATTTCTCTAGTAATTAGCAATGTTGAACATCTTTTCATATGCCTCTTAGCCATCTGTATATCTTCTTTGAAGAAATGTCTATTTAGATACTCTGCCCATTTTTTGATGGGGTTGTTTGTTTTGATGCTATTAAGCCTCATGAGCTGTTTGTAAATTTTGGAGACTAATCCCTTGTCAGTCACATTATTTGCAAATATTTTCTCCCAATCTGTGCATTGAGAGACCAATACACCAACAGACTCTTTAAAAAAAAAAAGACATTTATTCAGCATCATGATCAGACTATTACATTTAGCAATCAACAGCATGGGTGCCAAAAAAAAAAAATCTACATTAAAACCCTTTGTTGGAATGCTTTACACTTTCCACAGATCAGAAACTAAAATAACCTGTTATACAATTAGTCACAAGTACAGTCCTCGAGTTTTTTGCCCATACGCATGAGAAACCTTCTGCCACTGCCATAATTACTGCTGCTGCTGAAACTACCATAACCACCTTGCTTTCATGGTTTGGCAAAGTATCGGCCTCTACCGCCATCAGGGCCAGAACTTCTGCCTCCAAAGTTTCCACCTTTCATGGGTCCAAACTTTGAAGATTGATTGTTGTATTTTTGTTGTACCAAAATCACTGTAGCTTCTGCCACCTCCAAAATTGCTTCCATCATTACCAAATCCATTATAACCATCCCCACTTGCCACCATATCTGCCACCACCACTGCCGCCACCAGAGCCACCTCAACCACGGAAGTTTCCTCCGTGACCAAAGTTGTCATTCCCCATGAAACCACCTCCACGACTGCCACCAAAGTTTCCAGAACCGCTTCAGCCCCTCTGGCAGGAGGAAACACTAGCCACTTCTTGCTTAGACAGGGCTTTTCTCACTTCACATTTGTAGCCATTCACAGTGTGGTATTTCTGAATGACAATCTTGTCTACAGAGTCATGGTCATCAAAGGATACAAAAGCAAAGCCTCTCTTTTTGCCACTGCTTCGGTCAGTCATGGTTTCAATCACTTCAATTTTCCCAGACTTTTTTCCCCATTATTTTCAAAATTGTCTCTCAGGCGATGTTCTTCAGTGTCTTCTTTAATGCCACCAGCAAAAATCTTTTTCACAGTTAGGAGGGCACCAGGTCTTTGAGAATCTTCTCTTGAGACCCCCTGCTTTGGTTCCACAACTCTTCGGTCCACCTCGTGTGGCCTTGCACTCATGGCCGCATCCACCTCCTCCACCATGGCGTATGTGACAAACCCGAAGCCTCTGGAGCGCTTGGTGTTTGGCCGTCATTACCACACAGTGGAGAATGTGAGTGTTCCCCATTGCTCAAAATGCCTCCTCAGACTCTCTTCAGTTGTTTCAAAGCTCAGTCCTCTGACGAAGAGCTTCTGCAGCTGTTCAGGTCCTTTGGGAGACCATGACTTAGACATGACCGCAGTGGAGCGGGGGAAGACGTCAATGATGCTTTCTCAGCGGCATCCATAGGTGCAGAAAACCCAATAGACTCTTGAAAAAAGGCAAGATTAGAGGAACAGACAGGGAGCAGACCCTGTAAACCCTGAGATACCGTGGGAAGGATTTTGATCTCTCTCCTAAGGGCAATGGAAAGCCAATGAAGTGTTCTGAGTGGGTAGTAAAATGATCAGATTTGCATTTTGGAAAAATAACCCTGGCAATGGTGTGGAAAACAAACTGGAGGTGGATCCTCATGGACCCAGAGACTAGTTTAGGCGTCCAATGCAGAAGTCCAGACAAGAGCATAGACAAAAGTGGTGGCTTGGAGTGAAAGGTGAGTAGACAGAGAAATTGATGTTTTTAAGATCAAGAAGGTAAAACTGAAAAAGCTCAATCAAACTTCAAAGGGTCTTGAAATGGGTATTATTCCCATTCAGTGTGGAGGATTTTTTTGTTTTGTGTTTTGCTTATTGTTTGTTTTTGTTTGGTTTTAATGATTATTGTTACTACAAATAAAATTCAATCAAATAATTTTAAAAATAAAAAAGAGAGGACTTCCCTGGTGGTCCAGTCACTAAAATCTGCACTCCCAGTGCAGAGGGCCTGAGTTCGATCCCTGGCCAAGGAACTAGATCCCACGTGCCGCAACTGACAGTAAAATTGTCGCAACTAAGAGATTCCGCATGCTGCAGTGCAGATCTGACACGATCTTGCAGCCAAAGAAGTAGATAATGTGTATTAAGGGAAAACGGAAAGACTCAGCTAAGGATTGGATTGGGAGGAGGGAGTAAGGAAGACTGTCTAAGTCTCGGACTCCCATAACTGGAGGGTTGGTGGCTCCAGTTACTGAGTTAGAGCTGGATTTGGCAAGGTTTTAGACATCTTGAATTTGGTGGGCCACTGAGACAGCCCAGTGGAGGTGTTAAATGGACATTTAGATATACTGGTCTGGACTCAGAGATATTTGAGCTGGAAATGTGAATATGTAACCATAGTTGGTAATCATGCCCTGGACTCATTGAGCTTGCCTGGGGAGAGAATATAGAGCAAGGATAGAAGAGGTCTAGAGCCAAAAGCTGAGAAACCCAATATTCTAAGTCGGGTAAAAGAGGATAGATCTACAAAAGACAGAAAAGAGTAGTTAGAGAGGTGGCAGGCAAAGGAGATAATAGACACTTGTTACCTTTACCATCCAGAATCACTCTGTGATAGGCAGAATAATGTCTACCTCTCACCCTGTTCCTCTGGCCCAAAGATGTCCACGTTCTAATCCCTGGACTCTGTGAATATGTTGCCTTACATGGTAAAAGGAACTTTGCAGATATGCTTAAGTCAAGGATTTTTAAATGGGGAAATTACCCTGGATTATCCAAATGGCTCCTGTGAAATCACAGGGTTCTTATGTAAGAGCGGAAGGAGGGTCAGAATCAGAGAAAGAAATGTAACAGCAGAACCAGAAGTGGGAGTGATATGACCATGAGCCAAGGAAAGTAGGGAGTCTCCAGGAGCTAGAAAAAGGAAGGGAAGGGATTCGCCCCAGAACCTCCTGAAGGAACACAGCTCTGCCAACACCTTGATCTCAGCCTCGAAGTCTCAGTTCAGATTTCTGACCTCCAGAACTATAACAGAATAATTTGTGTTGTTTGAAGCCACTGTGTTTGCAGTTTTCCTGTTACTGCTGTAACAAGCCATTACATGTTACATGCCCCCTCTTCTTCTGACAGCAGTATCCAGTTTTTCTCTGGGGGATAGCAGCCCCACTCTAAGCTGACCTACTCCAAAGAAGCTGTTTCTAAGCTGAGGCTCCAGTGATGGGGTAGCAGACCTTGCCTAAGTCAGTCTCCCATTCCAAGCCTCTCCAAGCCTGCCCAAGCCACGTTCATCAATCAAGATTGTGCATGTGATCTCAGCCAGCTCCATCAGAGCAAATCTCAGACTTCATGCTAGGGTTGCTGGGGAAAGAGCCTCACTTCTCTTTGCTGAATGTGAATGAGGAAGAACATAGTCCTGGGAGTCACTGGGTAGCCATCTCTCAGCCAGGGGAGAGAGACTATCTGAGAAAATAGTCTATGTGGGATAGTACAGCTGAGAGATAGGAAAAAAAAAAAAAAAAAGAGTAACCAGGTCCATCTTGTCAAAGCCATGGTTTTTCCAGTAGTCATGTATGGGAGACCATAAAGAAAGCTGAGCACCGAAGAATCAATGCTTTTGAACTGTGATGTGGAGGAGACTCTTGAGAGTTCCTTGGACTGCAAGGAGATCAAACCAGTTAAACCTCAAGGAAATCAGTCCTGAATATTCATTGGAAGGACTGATGCTGAAGCTGAAGCTCCAATACTTTGGCCACCCAATGTGAAGAACTGACTCATTGGAAAAGACCCTGGTGCTTGGAAAGATTGAAGGCAGGAGGAGAAGGGGACAACAGAGGATGAGATGGTTGGATGACGTCACCAACTCGATGGACATGAGTTTGAGCAAGCTCTGGGAGTTGGTGATGAACAAGGAAGCCTGGTGTGCTGCAGTCCATGGGCTTGCAAAGAGTCATACACAACTGAGCAACTGAACTGAACTGAATTGAACCAGATCCTAACACAGGGCTGTTATTTATCTGGTACTCATTGGAATGGCTGATTATTGTTGAAATATTTCTGTCGGGAAGTAAATGTTTCCCAGAGCCCCCTGGGGATAAGAATCATCCCCCTACTTTCTCCTAGTCACCTTTCTGGAACCCCTGAACTTCCCTATGATCCAGTAACTAAAGAGTTAATGCCTGGTTCAGCAGGAGACTTCCAGGACACCTCCTCTGACATCTGTTCAATGACAACACAATGCCGATTGTTAAGTATTTTAAATGTCGCTTCTGTCTCTATACTATTGTTTTAATCCCTCTGTTCAACTGGGTCAAAACATGTAATCCTGGACTCTTCTTTTGATATTGTTGTTGAAGCCAGTAGAAATCAAAATTTCTGTCACTTGATAATCAAAAGAGATCCCACACTTTTCTCCTCGCATTCCCCCCTCCCCAAGCACATCCTTGCTAACTTCAAAACCTATCAGTTCTCGAGACTTGCCTGGTGGTCCAATGGTTAAGAATCTACCTGCTCAGAGTGATTACTCTGAGCTCTGGGCTCCTAGGAAGCCAGCAACCAAGTCGTGTCCCTCCAGTTGCCAGCATGATCATCTACCAGGACCACATCAGCCCTCATGAGATGTTCTCCAACATCTGCAAGATCTGGGAGGTTGAGAGGGCTGTGTCTGGAGGTGAAGGGAAACGTGATCAACAGGACAAAAGGTAACATTGATGAATCACTCATTGGTGGAAATGCTTTCACTGAAGGCTTGGAAGGCTAAGGTACTGAAAGCACAGTAATCACTCATGTTGCTATTGTCATGAAGCATCACTTGCAGGAAACCACCTTTACGAAAGAAGCCTACAAGAAGTACATCAGAGATGACATGAAGTCAATCAAAGGGAAACTTGAAGAAAAGAGACCAGAAAGAGTAAAACCTTTTATATGACAGGAGCTGCAGAACAAATCAAGTACATCCTCGCTGACTTCAAAATCTATCAGTTCTTGGGACTTGCCTGGTGGTCCAGTGGTTAAGAATCCACCTGCCAATGCAAGGGTCATGGGTTCAATCCCTGCTCCGGGAGATCCCACATGCCACAACTACTCAGTAGGAGCTCAAGACCCTGCAAACGGCAACTACTAAAGCCAGAGCATTTACAGCCCATGCTCAGCAAGAAAAGAAGCCACTGTGATGAAGACCCAGTACATCACATAAGTAAATAAACACATTTTTTAAAATTGTCCATTTTTTATCAGCAAAAACATGAATCCAGATGGCATGGTTTCTCTGTTGAACTACCATGAGGATGGTGTGACCCCCCCATATATGATTTTAAGGATGGCTTACAAGTGGGAAAATGTTAACAAACTTGGCAGTGACTTTGGAGCCATCGTCTGTTGTCATAACTGACAAGCTGCTGCTTTTCATCCACAAAACACTGGGAGTGATGTCATCTTGAGCTCTTCATTTATTTTGATGCTGATTTGTTTGAAGTGGAGGCACTGTTTTTGAAGGGAAAAAAATACGTCATGTAGTTTGTCTAAAATAAAACGCATATAAATTCAAAAGGGAGACAGAGAGAGACCCCACAAACACCAGGGAAATGTGAGGTCGCAGAAGCCAGGGGATGAGAGTTTTAAGAAGAAGGGAATGCTTAACAGAGTCAAATGCTGAGAAGTCAAGTGGGAACCCTGCACCACGTAAACATGTAAACCATCCGAGCCCAAGGCAAGTGCTTCATATGAGATGGTCCCTCTCCCCTGTGTCTCCCACAGCTCCGTTCAACAGTATTCATACAGGTAGGTTAGATTTAGCTGTGTGTAACAGAAAATCCAAAATAACAGAAGCTTAAACAAGAGACAATTGTGTTTCTCTGTCAAATAAAAGTGGTCCACAGGTAGGCAGAAGAGGGCAGGAATCCAGATGTACACCACCAATATCATGGACCCAGGCTCTTTGTATCATTCTGTTCTACCATCATGGCTAAGAGCTCCATTTTCAAGGTCACTTCAAAGCCAAATACAGCTATTGGAGCATCAGATTCCAGGCTGGAAGAGAAAGGAGGGAAAAGCAAAAGAGGCTCACTTGACTGAGTAATGTCTCCAGAAGTCCTTTCAACTCTTCCATTTACACCTCATTGGCTGAAACCTAGTCAGAAGGCTGGTTCTAAAGAGTTCTAATAAAGAATCAAATTTCAAAAAAAAGAAAGAAGGCTGGCTCCCTGTAGCAGTAAGGAAATGTAGTCTTTTTTTTTTTTTCTTTTTTTACTACTTTTTTTTCCAAGATTTATTTATTTATTTTTGACTGTGCTGGGTCTTCACTGCTGCTCTCTGGCTTTCTCTAGTTGCGGTGAGTGGGGGCTACTCTCTATAGTTTCAGTACCCAGGCTTCTCATTGCAGTGGCTTCCGAGCATGGGCTCTAGCCACTAGAGCTTCAGTGAAAGTGAAAGTAGCTCAGTTGTGTCTGACTCTTTGTGACCTCGTGGACTGTACAGTCCATGGAATTATCTAGGCCAGAACACTGGAGTGGATCGCCCTTCCCTTCTCCAGGGGATCTTCTCAACCCAGGGATCGAACCGGGGTCTCTTGCATTGCAGGTGGATTCTTTACCAACTGAGCCATCAGGGAAGCCCGAGAACTTCAGTAGTTGCACATATGGTCTCAGTAGTTGTGCCACATGAGCTTAGTTGCCAGGTAGCATGTGGGAATCCTCTCAATCAGGGATCGTACCTGTGTCTCCTGCATTGGCAGGATCAATGGGAAGGACCAGCAGGGAAGCCCTGGAAATGTAGTCTCTGAGCTGGATGCATCATTACTTCAAATAAAATAGGGGTTCTTCTGTTTCGGACTAGGGAGAGAATAGATGTTAGGTAACTGGCAATATCAGTGCTCACATATAATTGTTCATATAATTGTTCTTGCCAGATTGCCAAATGGTATTGTCTCCACTGTAACCCCCTTGCCATCTAACACATCTATGCAATAGTTGTCATCACCTCCATTTTTACAGTTGGAGAAACTGAAGTTCAGACTTGGGCAATCAGTTATCTAACGCCAAACCACTAGTGACGACGGAACTGGGAGACAAATCCAGGTCTAACTCCAAGGCCAGAGTTCTTCCCCATGCCCCATCTTGCCTTTCTCAACAATTTTTGGCTGCTACTGTAGTTAAAATTCAGTTGTTGTAAAACATCCATGATATTGCAGGCCATGGGATCAAATATAAACAATGAAACAATGGGATGTTAGGACTGACATTATACACTGTGTGCATGCATGCTGAGTTGTGTCTAACTTCAGCTGTGTCTGATTCTTTGCAACCCTATGGACTGTAGCTTGTCAGGCTCCTCTGTCTGTGGAATTCTCTAGGGAAGAATACTGGAGTGGGTTGCCATGCCCTGCTCCAGGGGATCTTCCTGACCCAGGGATTGAACCTGGGTCTTCTGCACTGCAGGCAGGTTCTGCTGAGCCACTGGGGAAGCCCTGACATATACACACTGCTGTGTGTAAAACAGATAGCTAGTGGGAACCTGTAGTATAGCACTGGGAGCTCAGATTGGTGTTCTGTGATGACCTAGAGGGGTGGGATGAGAGTGGGCAGGAGGAAGGTTCAAGAGGAAAGGAATGTATATGTTCACTTTATAGTAGAGCAGAAACTTACACAAGGGCAGAAAGAGAAGACGACGTCAGAGGATGAGATGGTTGGATGGCACTACAGATGCAATGGATATGAACTTGGCAAACTTCTGGAGATGATGAGGGATGTGGAGGCCTGGTGTGCTGCACTCCATAGGGTTGCAAAGAGCTGGACACGACCGGGCAACTGAACAACAAAAACAGACTAGCAACCAGGACCTACTGTATAGCACAAGGAAGTATATTGATTATCTTATAATAACCTATAATGGAAAAGAATATATATATATATATATATATATATATGAATCACTTTGCTGTATACCTGAAACCAATACAATATTGTCAATCAACTATACTTCAATTTTTAAAAAATGTATTTAAAAAAAGAAACAATGGGGACTTCTCTAGTGGTGCAGTGGATAAGAATCAACCTGCCCGTGCAGGAGACATGTGTTCAAACCCTGGTCCGGGAAGATTCCACATGCTACAGAGCAACTAAGTCCATGCACCACAACTACTGAAACCTGCGCGCTCTGGGGCCTGAAAGCCACAGCTAATGAGTGCCTGTGGCACAACTACCGAAGCCCATGCACCGCAGAGCCTGCATTCTGCCACAGAAGCCACGGTGATGAGAAGCCCATGAACCGTAACTAGAGAGTAGCCCCCACAGCAGCAAAGACTCAGCACAGCCAAAAGTAAGGATACGATGAACTACGCAAAGCAGTTACCATCTCCTGCATTACTAGTCTCCCCCTCCCTCTCCTTAGGGCCCCCTGGGTACATAATAAGTGTGTACCCCACGGGCACTGTAAGTTGCTGCCCTCTCTGGACAACCCTCAGTCTGGGGCAGCATTGGTGCCAATTGAGGGGGTGAGGTAAGGTACCAGCTGTTAATCTGAGGAGAGACAGGCCTCTTGTCAGCCAGGAGCAAGCAATGATGCATCCTAAGTGTCAAACTGTTCTCTTCCTAGAAGACAGAAAAGAACCAATGTTTACTATAGCCATTTTACAAATAAGGAAACTGAGGCTGGGGAGGGTAAGTGATTCACCTAAGTGATCACACAGCCAGTGACAGAGCTGAGATTCAAAAGATTTGTAGCATTTGCTGATTTCTGTGGTGTAATACCCCGTCAAGCTAGCAATGTGACATCTCTGAACACAGAGCTGGGAAGAGATGCTCCCGGGGGACTCTCACAAGCCGGATGACCTGGCTTTAGCAAGCATAACCTGCCACTGCATTTTTAACACGTCTGCCATTTTGCTACAGTGTGAGGGCAGAGACTTCTTTTGTTGCTCCCACCACACATGGCAGAGGGCTATCAAAAGGCAATCTCTAAAAGTTGAGAATGAAAGAAGGACATTCATTCTCTTTTCACGAGGCTACATTGCCTCAGATAGTCACATGTAGCAAGAATATCACATGTATAGAATCTTAGTGACTCAGCCCTTTCACACAGAGTAACTCAAACAGAGTTTGTTGAATCCACGGCAGGCAAGCCCGCCTTGAACATGATGAACCCACTGTGAGAAGAGCTCCTTTGGAAGTCTGAATTTCTCTCATTTCACCCCACTTCCTCCTACCCAATCCTCCCATTTTCCCAAGTGGTATGCGTGTGTATGTGTTCACATAAAATGTACTATCATAGCCATTTTTAAGGGTATAGTTTAGCGGCATTAAGTGTATTTCCACTGTTGTTCAATGATCATCACCTTCCATCTCTAAAACTTTTTTATCTTCCCAACTGAACCTCCATAGTCATCAAATGATCACTCCCCATTCCCTCTCCCCCAACCCTGATAACCACCATTCTACTTTCTGTTTCTACAAATTTATTGCCCTGGGCACCTTATAGAAGTGGAATCGAACAATATTCATATTTTTGTGACTGGCTTATTTCACTTATCCTAATGTCCTTGAAGAAGAAGGCAATGGCACCCCACTCCAGTACTTTTGCCTGGAGAATTCCATGGACAGAGGAGCCTGGTGGGCTGCAGTCCATGGGGTCGCGAAGAGTCGGATACGACTGAGCGACTTCACTTTCCCTTTTCCCTTTCATGCACTGGAGAAGGAAATGGCAGCCCACTCCAGTGTTCTTGCCTGGAGAATCCCAGGGAAGGCAGAGCCTGGTGGGCTGCCGTATATGGGTCGCATAGAGTCGGTCACGACTGAAGCGACTTAGCAGCAGCAGCAATGTCCTTGAGGTTCATTCATACTGTAGCATGTAGCATACTTTTTAAGGCTGAATAATATCCCTGGTTTTCTATACACCTGCATTTTGTTTATCCATTCATCTCTTGATGAACACTTCGGTTGCTTCCACGGTTGGTTATTCTGAATACTGCTGCTATGAACCTTGGTATTAAAGTTCCTGCTTTCAGTTCCTTTGGGTATATAACCAGAAGTGGAATTACGAGGTCATAGGGTAATTCTGTGTTTAAGTTTTTGAGGAACTTCATGCTGTTTTCCCTAGCAACTGTGTTATTTTACGTTCCAACCAGCAATGCACAAGGATTCCATTTTTCCACAGCCTTGCCAACTCTTGTTATCTTCTGTTTTCATGTCATCTTGGTTTTGATGTGCATTTCCCTGATGATTAGTGATGCTGAGCATTTTTTTCACGTGCTTGTTGGCCTTCTATATATTTCCTTTGGAGGAATGTCTATTCAAGTCCTTTACCCATCTCCTAAATGACTTATTAGTTTTTTATTGTTGAGCTATAGAAGCTCTTTATATATACTGCATATCACTCCCTCATCAGATATGTGATTGCAAATAATTTCTCCCATTTAATGGGTTGCCTTTTATTTTTTTAAGACAGACCCTGTGAAAAGAGTCACTTTCGTTTTTTAAACATATTTATTTATTTGGCTGCACCAGGTCTTAGTTGCAGCACTCAGGATCTTTGATCTTCCTTGTGGCACATGGGTTCTTTTATTCATAGTTATGGCATGCAGGATCTGTTAGTTGTGGCATTTCAACTCTTAATTGCATGTGGAACCAGGGATCAAACCAGGGCCCCCTGTGTTAGGAACACAGAGTCTCAACCACTGGACCACCAGGCAGTTCTCATGGGTTGCCTTTTAACTCTGTTGATAGTGTCCTGCGAAGAGTTGACTCATTGGAAAAGACTCTGATGCTGGGAGGGATTGGGGGCAGGAGGAGAAGGGACGACCGAGGATGAGATGGCTGGATGGCATCACCGACTCGATGGACGTGAGTCTGAGTGAACTCCAGGAGATGGTGATGGACAGGGAGGCCTGGCGTGCTGTGATTCATGGGGTTGCAGAGTCGGACACGACTGAGCAACTGAACTGAACTGAACTGAACTGAATGTCCCATCCTTTCTTTTAAGGAACTGATTCATCATTTCCTTCCAAAGGCCAAAACCCCTGACTCATGTATGTGGCAGTTCTTAAAAACCTCTCTGAGCTCCCCTTTTCTCTTCGCTGCCATCCTACGTACCATTGAATTTGCTCTTCACCACGTCTTCTCACAAGACTTTCAGGATCAAGCGATTCCTGGCCAGAAAACAAAAGCAGAATCATCCCATTCCTCAATGGATTTGAATAAAAACTGGTAATAATACCAGGTACAACTCCGAGAGAAGACACAGGAGAAGAACCAAGCTGGGTGTATACGAAGCCTCACACATGAAGTGGCACGTGTTTTTGCTATGTTAAGGTCACTTGCATGTTAACTAACCAAATCACGGTACTGAGCATATCACAACTGTCTGAACAGCTTATGGGAGAGATGGAATGCTTGGCTCCTGATGGCCCATATTTCCTCACTAGCCGTCTATGTGGTTCAATAACAAATATTTGAAAACTTTTGTTGGACCAAAAAAAAAAAACCCTGTCTCTGAATGTATTTTAGAATGATCCAGGAATTTACATAAAAAGAAAGTCAGACTAATCACACTCTGTTCTTGTAAAAAGCAAAATTTAACTAAGTAGATTTTAAAGATCTTATTAGCTTATTCAATAATTCATGAGTCAGGCAACGTCCCATCTAACAGGCAAAAAGGAGCAGTACAAAATGAAAGATTTTTATGGGTAAAAAGGGAGTGAGGACAAGGAAGTTTTACTAACAAAAAACTGACTGGTAGTGGCAAGTTCATCTTCCTTTAGGAGCGAGGAAAGGCAAGGGTATATGAGGCTGATGACCTCGCTAATTAGGTGATTTCGATGGACTGGTTTAAGATTCCATTACTGGGAGACGCTAAACCTGCAGTCAAGTTAGGTATTAGGTCTTGGTTTGGTGACTTGGGGTTTAGCATAAGTGACTCCATTTTGGCCCTTGTTTTTAATACTCTCTTTTACAGTTTCACAGTTCTAAGGAAGATTCATATGAATATGCAATTTGAACTTCATGAAAAGGAGCCAGGGAGAAGGGATTGTGGCCTAGAGTGGAAAAGGAGGCTGTGGAGAATGATGCACTCTATCAGGGCAGGACATGGCCTTTACTAAGTATTTATTTTGTGCCAGGCACTGTTCTAAGCAGCTTTAAATCCTCAAAATCACACTATTACATTCACAGTAAAATTATTCCCATCTTACAGATGAAGAAACAGAGGGAGAAATTGAACTCTGGTCATGTGGACCCCACAAGGACTTCCCTTGTGGCTCAGCTGGTAAAGAATCCACCTGTGATGCAGAAGACCTGGGTTCAATCCCTGGGTTGGGAAGATCCCCTGGAGAAGGGAATGGCTACCCACTTCAGTATTCTTGCTTGGAGAATTACATGGACAGAAGAGCCTGGCAGGCTACAGTCCATATGGTCACAAAGAGTCGGACATGACTGAGCAAGTAACAAACTCAAATGACTAAATAGAACATGATTACAAGCCCATTAGTAGAAAGAAAGTGAAAGTTGCTCAATCATGTCCAACTCTTTGCTATACCATGGGCTATACAGTCCATGGAATTCTCCAGGCCAGAATACTGGAGTGAGTAGCCTTTCCCTTCTCCAAGGGATCTTCCCAACCCAGGGATCGAACCCATGTCTCCTGCATTGCCATGTCTCCTTACCAGCTGAGTCACAAGGGAAGCCCGAGAATACCGCTCATTAGTAATCTGAGAGAAATTCAAACTAAAAACAAGATTTTACTTTATACTTAACAGCAGCTTGAAAGTTGGACAACGCCAAGTGTGAGTGAAGATTTGAGGAAATAGAAACCCCCCTGTAACTATGGGTGGGTGTGTAGCCGGTGAGGCCATTCCAGAATTGACTTGGCAGCTCTTCACCCAGTTAGGTTTTGGTGTAGCTTATGAGCTAGCACTGGTTATGACCTAGCTATTCCCTGAGTATACATTCCAGGGAAATTCTTACACTGGTTCATAGGGGAACATTTGGAAGCCTCTCCTCAAATCATTGTTTGGAGAAAAAGGAGTTTTTTTAGGAGTAACCTAAATGTCCTTACACTTAGGAGTAACCTAAGTGTCCATTGTCAGGGGAACAGGTAAGAAAAATGTCGATTCACCTGATGGAGGTGAGCCAGGCAGATGTTTGCGTCAATGAGCCAGATACAAGCACTTCAACAAGGTTACATCATAAAAGCCATGCTGAGGACTTCCCTGGTGGCCCAGTGGTTGAGAATCTGCCTGCCAATGCACAGGACGTGGGTTGGATCCCTAGTTCAGGAGATTCCACATGCCTCAGGGCCACTAGGCCCCTGTGCCACAACTCCTGAAGCCACAGAAATGAGAGATTCCATGCAGCACAGCTGGAGAGTAGCCCTAGCTCACGGCAACTAGAGAAGGCTGCGTGCAGCAACAGAGGCCCAGTGCAGCCAAACAAGCAAATTTAAAAAAAAAAAGCAATGCTGCTTGGGAAAAAATAAAAAATGAGAACCAGAAGAGTTGACTCATTGGAAAAGACCTTGATGCTGAGAGGGATTGGGGGCAGGAGGAGAAGGGGACGACCGAGGATGAGATGGCTGGATGGCATCATGGACTCAATGGACGTGGGTCTGAGTGAACTCCGGGAGTTGGTGATGGACAGGGAGGCCTGGCGTGCTGCGATTCATGGGGTTGCAAAGAGTCAGACACGACTGAGCGACTGAACTGAACTGAGCTGAACTGAGAACTAGAATGAGGCCCATAGCCCAATTTATGTAAATCATGCCTTTTATGTAAATTTAAAATCAATATGCATGGAAAATAACACTACATTTTCGAAGGGAACATAAAAGTCAAAGATATGTGTTGCCCACACTAGAACTATTGTGGAGTGGGCCTGGAGAATGGTGATAGATGGCTGGATGGCATCATGGACTCAATGGACGTGGGTCTGAGTGAACTCCGGGAGTTGGTGATGGACAGGGAGGCCTGGCGTGCTGCGATTCATGGGGTTGCAAAGAGTCAGACACGACTGAGCGACTGAACTGAACTGAGCTGAACTGAGAACTAGAATGAGGCCCATAGCCCAATTTATGTAAATCATGCCTTTTATGTAAATTTAAAATCAATATGCATGGAAAATAACACTACATTTTCGAAGGGAACATAAAAGTCAAAGATATGTGTTGCCCACACTAGAACTATTGTGGCAGTGGGCCTGGAGAATGGTGATGAAGGAAAATGACGGGCATTCAGATGGAAAAGTGGACCAGAGCAGCATCTTGCAAAAACAGAGGTGAGAAAGGGGGTCTATGCATCTCAGTTCTACCAAAGTATTGCTATGTGACCTTGGATAAGTCATTTCATGCCTTGATACTTGTTTTTCTTATCAGGAAAATAGAAAGATATGAGCCTTCACATCATATATCATGAAGGATGTCGACAGAGGAAGTCAGCGCAGCAGAATGGAAAGTACATGGCTTTTGGACATGACCCAGCTGATCACTGAGTGGCTTTGGGGAAGCATTTGACTCTCTCAGATTCTATTTTAAATGAACTGGTCAACACAGGCTTCACTGAGAAGGGGACATTTGAGCAAAGTCTTATAGGGGGCAATGGAGTGAGCTATACAGAAATCTGGGGGGAAAGCAATTCATGCAGAGGAAAGAGTCAATTCCGTCCATAGGTAAGGACTTAACATTCCCTTCACAGTGCTGGCCACATGGTCTGTGCTCAGCAGCTGTTGACTGTTCACTCATCCCTTTCCCTCCTCCTGCAGAAACATCAGGATCCAGGTCACCTTCTAGCTCCAGTGACAATGGCACTCTGGCTTCCAAAGCTCTTTGAAACCCTGCATTCACTGCAGGAGTGCCCTCCCTAATGGACCACAGGAGCCTCAGCCCAGGAAATTCATCCCTACGGGGGCTTTCATAGGGAGCACAGAAGCCCCAAGGGAGAAAGGCAGGGACCTCACCAGCTATTCTTCCCCTCATGATATGCCTACCCCAGCACTCATCAAAGCTAGGACAGTGCCTAGAGGGGCTTGGGCCAGGGTGCAGTCACATGGGGAGAGGAGAAAAGGAAGAGACCCATATTTATTCAGGCAGATCTGGATTTGAACATTACTCTGCCACTGAGTAGCTCAGGTACACTTACACATCCCTGAAGCCCTCTGAGCTTCAATTTCCCCATCTAGAAAATGGACATGAAAATAAATCTATACCGTGGTTGTGAAGAATCAGTGAGATAAGATCTGTGAAAGCGGCAAGCAAGTATCTGGGGTTCACAAAAAGTAAGCCCCTTCCTTTTGTGCGAAGTAGTTGGGAGGCATCCACTGTCTTGTTTAGTCAGCTTGGATCCTTATTTATTTTGCTCATTTCTATGGGGGATTGAACTGAATCACCTACCTTTCAAGGAGGGTGTGAAGCTATAGTGAGATGTTAGATTAAAAACTGCTTAGCATAACTACTGGACCAAAATAGGTATTCAATAGGTGTTTGTTGGTTACCTGGATGGATGGGTGAATTGAAACATGTATAAGTAGATGGATGGGTGGACAGATGGACAGATGACTGGGTAGATGGGAGGACAGTTTACTGGTAATTATGTCAGGGGTCTTAGGAAGCATCCCTATGAACAAAGCTAGTGGAGGTGATGGAATTCCAGTGGAGCTCTTTCAAATCCTAAAAAATGATGCTGTGAAAGTGCCACACTCAATATGCTAGCAAATTTGGAAAACTCAGCAGTGGCCAGAGGACTGGAAAAGGTCAGTTTTCATTCCAGTCTCAAAGAAAGTCAATGCCAAAGATTGTTCAAACTACTGGAAAATTGCACTCATCTCACACACTAGCAAAGTAATGCTCAAAATTCTCCAAGCCAGGCTTCAACAGAATGTGAACCGTGAACTTCCAGATGTTCAAGCTCATTTTAAAAAAGGCAGAGACCCGAAAGAACAAGTGAAGAAATCCTGAGGCTGGTGGGTTGGCGTTCTCGTCTGTTATCTATCCGCGGAATAAAAATAACCAATCACAAAACGAGAAGGGAGCCGGATGGGGCGGGCCTATCTTGCGCAGTCCTCGAATCACCAACCTCAGACAGCGAGGGCGGAAACGGAAGCCCTGGTTTGGCCTTGGGTTCCGCCTTGGGGGAATGTCCCGAAAGAACAAGTGAAGAAATCCTGAGGCTGGTGGGTTGGCGTTCTCGTCTGTTATCTATCCGCGGAATCATCAGTGACGCCTGCAGCCGCCGCAGGGAAGGGACGCCACCGCCCAAGAAAAGAGCGAGCAGGCCGGCAGCCGCGGGGCAGAAACGGACTGAGTGCAGGGTCTTTACAGGCTGGTCCGGTTCGGCGCCGCTCCCCTCGAGGCCATGGTGCCGGCGGAGCTCTGGGCAATCCCCAGGTGAGGGCAGCGGCTCTACCGGGGATTCCACCGCGGAAGAACTGGGTCGATGCTTTGTGGGGAAGAAAGAATGTTGCCCGCACTGCTCCCCGGTAGCCCCGTGAGCGGCCGCGTTTGTGGCAGCAGCAACAGTAAGCACAGCGTGGGCCGAGGCGGCGGTTCAAGCTGCTGGTAGAGTCGCTCGTCGGCTCTTTTTCCGTAATATGCGAGACGAAAAAAACAGCCCAAGAACAGGGCTCCGCGTTACCATCTACTTCGAGCCTCTTTTCCTTCCTACTCGGAGCTGATTTATGCGGAAACATGCCTTGCACTTGTACCTGGAGGAACTGGAGACAGTGGATTCGACCTTTAGCGGTGGTTCTCTACCTATTGTCCATAGTGGTTGCGGTTCCCCTCTGCGTGTGGGAACTACAGAAACTGGAGGTTGTAGCCCCGTGAGCGGCCGCGTTTGTGGCAGCAGCAACAGTAAGCACAGCGTGGGCCGAGGCGGCGGTTCAAGCTGCTGGTAGAGTCGCTCGTCGGCTCTTTTTCCGTAATATGCGAGACGAAAAAAACAGCCCAAGAACAGGGCTCCGCGTTACCATCTACTTCGAGCCTCTTTTCCTTCCTACTCGGAGCTGATTTATGCGGAAACATGCCTTGCACTTGTACCTGGAGGAACTGGAGACAGTGGATTCGACCTTTAGCGGTGGTTCTCTACCTATTGTCCATAGTGGTTGCGGTTCCCCTCTGCGTGTGGGAACTACAGAAACTGGAGGTAAGAGGGTCCCGTACCATCAGCCCCCTACCCTTTCTTCTACCGTCCTGTCCATCTAAGGTAGCTTGTTTTTATCCGGATGCTCCAGGCTTGATATCCTGAAAAATGTCATATAATGAACCCGTAGCAGAACCGATGTCTGGCTTCTGGTTGTTCACGGTTTGTCAGAGCATGCTACTGATGGAGGTAGGACTGAGAAAATAAAATATATTACTATAGCAGCTTCGGAGAGCACTGTTTTGCAGGCAGTCATCCATTTCCGGAAAGTAAGATAACTTTATTCCTGAAATCTGATCCCTTGAAATACTGAACTTAGATCTACCTTAAGAACCAGGTGTAGAATTTTATTAGCACTTAACTAGCTTCCTGAATTGGAGAAGGCAATGGCAACCCACTCCGGTACTCTTGTCTGGAAAATCCCATGGACGGAGGAGACTGGAAGGCTGCAGTCCGTGGGGTCGCTAAGAGTCGGACACGACTGAGCGACTTCACTTTCACTTTTCACTTTCATGCATTGGAGAAGGAAATGGCATCCTATTCCAGTATACTTGCCTGGAGAATCCCAGGGGCAGGGGACGCTGGTGGGCTGCCATCTGTGGGGTCGCACAGAGTCGGACACGACTGAAGCGACTTAGCAGCAGCTTCCTGAATTAAAGGATTGAGTTGGTTCGACTTTGTTCTTACTGTAAAATTGAACTCTTAGCCAACAAAGTTTTCAAGGAAAATGCCTTGTATGTTTTTTGATGTCATATTCTTATTATGACATCAGGAAAGTACTATAAGCTGAAAGACCCCAAAGTAAATACTTAACTAAGCACTTTGAAAAAAAGTTGAAATGAACTTTCAAGTTTGATGTTAATAAAACCCAAGGGACTATTTTTATGTAGAAACAACTGTTTAACAAGAGTTATGACAAGACCATGGCAATTTGGGGCCTTTTGTGTGAAATATTTTTATATAATTAAAAAAATTGTATTCAATATATGTTTGTTTTCTGTATGTTCATTCAATTTTTTTGTTCACTTTCCCATACTAGCATAGTCCATATAGTTATTTTTAATGTTACTAGACTATTATACTACATTAAGTATTTCTCATCCGTTAGAAATTTAGGTTATTTCCATAATTTGTCTACCAAACTTCATGTATAGACATCTTAATACTAATAGAGATTCCTTCCTTTTAAATATTTCTCTAGAGTATTTCTTACTCTGAAATATAGGAACTATTTTAAAGATTAATTCTATGTATCATAACCTAATTTAAGACTTCTCTTAGTTGGTGTCAGTGACAAATAGTAGTTAATCTAAGAGATGGAAAATTTTATTCAAGACAAACTGAGGATGATAGCCTGGGAGAGAGCCTCTCAGAGCTCTGAAGCACTGTCCTGAAGAGATACAGGGAAGCCGGTGTATATGTGATTCTGGCTAAGGAGGCAGGTGCAGTCAAGTACTTGGTAGAAGATCGCTAGTCACAAGCAACAGGTGTGAATTTAGTAAGTTTCTAAGTATGAAAAGATGCAAGAATCCAGGTTCATAAAAAATTTCTCCTGAAAACAGCCAACTGTCTGAAGGCCAGTTTTGCCTGTTTTCACAGAGTCTGCCCCGCCCCCCCCACCTCACCCCGAATTCCTTCCAGGGTGTATTGTAGGTCAGCGCCCACAGTGGCTAGTGACTTTAATTCTCAAACAACTGGATGGGCAGTATTTGTTGTTTTACGGTCCTTTCCCTTCGCTCTTAATTTATATCAAAGTTTGGGAGGCATTTTGCGACCCATTTGTCCCACGGGACTGGGAATGCTTGTTCTCAGGTCAAATGAGGATTTTCAAGTTAAGCCATTCAATGTACTGTTACTGAACTAAGTCCTGTCAATAGTAACCAAAAGCCTCTGGGCCTCTGTCTTATGTCTAGGAAATGGTTCCCTCTTGTTGCTTCTTCCCACAAGAAAAAGTTACACTGTTACAATCAGGATGTTATATAACTATATTATTGGGTCAGTCATTTCAAGTGGCCTAATCATTAGTTTTATCAGAGACTCGGACACATTTGGTACTGCCAGAACCGATAACCATAAACAGGCATGAATGCAAGTAATAGAGTTAGTAACATTACTAAGGTTATAAGTTAAGTATTTAAGCTTGAACTTCGTTACAGCCCAGTGTCTCCCCAGGTCTGACCACTCTTCAGCTCCAGTCACCATCTTTAAGGGGAGTGATAACGTTGGCATTGTACATAAAGCTCAGCAATGGACATGAACTTGGGCAAACTTCAGAAGATGGTGAGAGACAGGGAGGCCTGGTGTGCTGCAGTCCACAGGGTCGCGAAGAGTCAGACACGACTTGGCGACTGAGGGACTATAATAAAACTCAGCAGAGACGTCTGCACTTAAAAGTCAGGTGCTGGGTCATCGTGACCCCTTTCAGAATCGAGAAAGGAATGCTGTCTTCTAAGTAGAGGCCAGAAGGAGAGAAAGTGATCTTTATGTTTGAGCAAGTACTGCTGCCGCTGGAGAGGTCTGGCTAACAGTGCAGACGCACAGTGCACCCCAGAGGGGCGGGGGGCTCCAGAAGGCAGAGGAGAAGTTCTGTGTAAAAGTGTTTCTTGTTTTGCTTTAAAATGTAAATTTTTACTTCATCATTGATGTCAACTCTACTTTTTCTGTACCAGCTTTGAAGGAATATTTTAATCTACAATCTCCACTGCTAACACCCTGAGCCAGATTCTCATCCTGTATTGCCTGGACTATCCTGAGCACACCAGCCAAACTACCTAGTGAAAACATAAGTCACGCTATGTGTGCCCTCGTGAAGTTTTCCAGTCACTGCTAGTCCCGGATTACAAGCCAGTATGTCCCTGACTGTGGCACCAAGCCCCAGCATGATCTGAACCCACCCCCACCCCATCTCATCTGACTTTCTCTCCTTGGTTCCTGAGCCTCCTCCACACTTGCTTTGTTCAAACGTGTAGGGCGTGCTCCCTCCTTAGGGCCTGGCATGTCATAATATGCCTTTCCCTGATGGTATTTTCATTCCTTTGTGTCCTTCAGGTTTTTACTTCAGTGTCACCCAGCTCCCCTGTTTAAAACTTAACAAGCTTCTTTTCCTCAACTCTTCATATCCTCTTCCCTTCTTTATGTTTCTTAGGACTCACCAGCATCTAACACGATTTATATTTTACTTGTTTTCTCCTTTTGCCCAAATGTCTGATACTTAATAAACAATTGTTTGAGTCCCAGTGCTGCTGTATTCTGTATGGTTAGAGAGAGAAAGATGGCTCCTGCTTTCCTGGAACTTAGTGATAGAGGCAAACACAGCCAACACAAACAGATCAATAAATGATGTGAAATGCTATAAGGAAATTTAAAAATATCTAAAAAGATCTATAAAGTGAACAAGCAGGGCAGCACTGTTACACATCTTCCAAAAACAACTCTACCACCCTGTGGAAAATTACATGGAAGCGGAAAGAAGCTAGAAAGCTCTTCAAGGTGGTTCAGAGGTAGTGGGTGCCCATGTTATGATGACTTATGGCCCAAGTCAGGATAGCAGAAATAGAGATGGAAAAGTGAATTTTAAGCATCATGGAAATTGAAGAAACAGAGCTTGACAGGGGATATGATTGGGGAAGAGAGGCAGTGAGAGAAAGGGGGACATCAAGAACCACTCTGAGGTTTCAGTCTTGCAACAACAAGGTAAATGGTGATACCAGTTCCCAAGATGGAAACTCAGATTTGAGAGCACTTGAGTTCTGCCTGGGACACATAGTTCAAGGTATGTGAGAAACGTTCACATGGGCTCATCACATCTGCAGGTGCTAAGTTGTTTCAGTCGTGTCTGACTCTGTGCGACCCCATGGGCCCAGTCTCCTCTGTCCATGGGGGCTCTCCAGGCAAGAATACTAGGGTGGGTTGCCATGCCCTCCTCCAGAAGGAGAAAACAGTGAGAACTGGTGCTGCTGTGCTGTCCATTGGTCTTCACAAGTAAGAGGGTCCTTTGTGAGCCTCGTCATGGTTTGATGGAAGCATCGGTGGTGGTGGTGGTTTAGCTGCTAAGTCGTGTCCAACTCTTGTGATCCCATGGACTGTAGCCTGCCAGCCTCCTCTGTCCATGGGATTCTCCAGGCAAGAATACTGGAGTGTTGACACCTCCTTCTCAGGGGATCTTCCCAACCCAAAGATTGAACCTGGTCTCTTGCATTGCAGGCAGATTCTTTACCAAGTGAGCTATGAGGGAAACCCTGGAGGCATCCGGGCAAATGAATGAAAACTGACCTTTTCTAGTCCTGTGGCCACTGCTGAGTTTTCTGCCATGGGGGGCCAGCATGAGGAACTCCGCCCATGGCAGTTTTCCAAATTTGTTGGCATATTGAGTGCAGCACTTTCACAGCATCATCTTTCAGGATTTGAAATAGCTCAACTGGAATTCCATCACCTCCACTAGCTTTCTTTGTAGTGATGCTTTCTAAGGCCCACTTGACTTCACATCCACATGTCTGGCTCTAGATTAGTCATCACATCATCATGATTATCTGGGTCGTGAAGATCTTTTTTGTACAGTTCTTCCGTGTATTCTTGCCACTTCTTAATATCTTCTGCTTCTGTTAGGTTCAGACCATTTCTGTCCTTTATTGAGCCCATCTTTGCATGAAATGTTCCCTTGGTATCTCTAATGTTCTTGAAGAGATCTCTAGTCTTTCCCATTCTGTTGTTTTCCTCTATTTCTTTGCATTGATCGCTGAAGAAGGCTTTCTTATCTCTTCTTGCTATTCTTTGGAACTCTGCATTCAGATGCTTATATCTTTCCTTTTCTTCTTTGCTTTTCACCTCTCTTCTTTTCACAGCTATTTGTAAGGCCTCCCCAGACAGCCATTTTGCTTTCTTGCATTTCTTTTCCATGGGGATGGTCTTGATCCCTGTCTCCTGTACAGTGTTATGAACCTCATTCCATAGTTCATCAGGCACTCTATCAGATCTAGACCCTTAAATCTATTTCTCACTTCCACTGTATAATCATAAGGGATTTGATTTAGGTCATACTGAATGGTCTAGTGGTTTTCCCTACTTTCTTCAATTTAAGTCTGAATTTGGCAATAAGGAGTTCATGATCTGAGCCACAGTCAGCTCCCAGTCTTGTTTTTGTTGACTGTATAGATCTTCTCCATCTTTGGCTGCAAAGAATATAATCAATCTGATTTCGGTGTTGACCATTTGGTGATGTCCATATGTAGTCTTCTCTTGTGTTGTTGGAAGAGGGTGTTTGCTATGACCAGTGCATTTTAATTTACTTTAATCTTCTTTAAGGCCCTAAAACAGGAATTATCCCCATTTTACAGGTGTGAAAACTGAGACTCATAAGTGGCTAAAGTGACTCTGTGCTAAGTACTTAGTCATCACTCATTCTCATTATTTACTGGATGAGTTTATGTCTTTAAAATGCTTCACACTGTCCCCAGCACATAGTAGGTACTCAGTAAGCCCCGAACTACCACTGTTGTTTTTAAAATAGCACTGTTGTTATTGCTGTTTATTTGATATTTATTTGATGCTGTTATTGTTATTGTTATAGTGGGGCAGCAGTGTGATAGCATTTTTGGATAGCATTTTCATTGGGATTAGGTTCACAACTGAGCACATAAAGCAAAGTTATTTGCATCTGATTAAGCACTGCAAAAAGTAGTTGACCTGTTTAGAGCCAGTATTGTATGAAAAAAAACACTTACCTTTTAAACACTACAGTCACAATGCTCATGCTGTGAGAAGTCAGTGGGGACTAAGGTTGTAGAAAACTGGGGGTTCAGCTAGCCCATCCCATGCCCATGAGGAATACATTCAGGACTGGAGCAGCCAGGCCACCATCTGCCGCCATCTGTCGCACTCTTGCTGGGCTGAGCGTGAATTTACATATATAGAGGTCACGCAAGGGACACGCCCCCGGGATGCCGCACCGCCCGGCTAGTCCTATGTCCCGAGTAGCCACTCTCTGGCAGTGCTCCCTGCTTCTCCCTGAGAAGAGCCCAGAAAGCACCCTCCTGTGTCCCTCTACTCTCTGCTCCGAAAGCACTGGCTGAGGGACAGCTGACTCACTGCTGGATGCTGGTCTTTAATGGTTTTTTCTTTCCTCTCTGCTTTCTTCAAATTACCTTAGGAAAAAAATCTGCACTACTTGTCTCCTTTTTTCTGAGCCCAAAAGTGGCTGATAAGTTTAATTTTAATCACATCCTTCTATCAGTGTGTCTCAAGTGTGAATAATTTATTTAGAGGGAAATGTAAATTAAATGTAATAATCATTATTAATTTGTGCAGATACCTAGAGTAAGATCTTATTTTAAAATATTACTTTGGTAGAACATATATAATTTTATTATATTTTATTATAACATTACATAAACATGTACACATACAATAGGTTCAATTTCTTAGGCATACAACTTTTTAAATAGCTCAAAAACCAAAACAATTATAAGACCAGTGATTCAAATTAGTAGCATTAATGTGGATGGATGGTGTTTTTCTAAACCGAAATTGCCACTTGCAGTGTAAAACTAGTACTAACTCTCCTATGCAAGATTTCTAAAATTTGGAATCACCATGCTGAAATGAGTCAATTCTCCAGTCACTTGTTTTATGATCATTTGAAAAAGAGCTTTCTTCCTTACAGCACATTGAGGATGCTTGGCTTTCTTTAGTCATGAGCACATCAGTCTTCTCTCAAGTCTGCCACCAAGTTCTACCTTTTAGCACTAAAGCAGTCATAAAAACAAATGTAGGCATTAAAAGTACTTGGCAATACTGTTCTTATTTTTTTTTTTTTAATTTTTTAATATAAATTTATTTGTTTTAATTGGAGGTTAATTACTTTACAATATTGTATTGGTTTTGTCATACATCAACATGAATCTGCCACAGGTATACATGTGTACCCCATCCTGAACCCCCTTCCCTCCTCCCTCCCAGTACCATCCCTCCAGGTCATCTCAGTGCACCAGCCCCAAGCATACAGTATCATGCATCAAACCTGGACTAGTGATTCACTTCATATTTGACATTATACATGTTTCAATGCCATTCTCCCAAATCATCCACACTCTCCCTCTCCCACAGAGTCCAAAAGACTGTTCTATACATCTGTGTCTCTTTTGCTGTCTCGCATACAGGGTTATCATTACAATCTTTCTAAATTCCACATATATGCATTAGCATACTGTATTGGTGTTTTTCTTTTTTACTTTACAATATTGTATTGGTTTTGTCATACATCAACATGAATCTGCCACAGGTATACATGTGTACCCCATCCTGAACCCCCTTCCCTCCTCCCTCCCAGTACCATCCCTCCAGGTCATCTCAGTGCACCAGCCCCAAGCATACAGTATCATGCATCAAACCTGGACTAGTGATTCACTTCATATTTGACATTATACATGTTTCAATGCCATTCTCCCAAATCATCCCACACTCTCCCTCTCCCACAGAGTCCAAAAGACTGTTCTATACATCTGTGTCTCTTTTGCTGTCTCGCATACAGGGTTATCATTACAATCTTTCTAAATTCCACATATATGCATTAGCATACTGTATTGGTGTTTTTCTTTCTGGCTTACTTCATTCTGTATAAGCTCCAGTTTTATCCACCTCATTAGAACTGAGGCAATACTGTTCTTAATGATCACCTTATAATAAAGAAAATCCAGGGTATATTACTATTATTGCCATCATTATAATGAGTTGTTTAATTGCTAAGTCATATCCAACTCTTTTGTGACCCCATGGACTGTAGCTCTCCAGGTTCCTCTGTCCTTGGGGTTTCCCAGGCAAGAATACTGGAGTGAGTTGCCATTTCCTTCTCCAGGGTGTCTCCTTGACTCAGGGATCGAACATGAATCTCCTGCATTGGCAGGCAGATTCTTTACCACTGAGCCACCAGGGAAGCCCGGTACTGAATTTTAAATGAAATTGAGCCAAGCAAAAATCTCTGGAAAATTATTGCTCAGACATTCTTTTTAGAATCTTCACCTCTGCATATTCACTTTTGACTTATTGCTTTATTAATTTCCAGCATTTGACAAGACTTTTTAATCTGCTTTTCAAGTTTTCCATACAATTGAATGTAGAAATTCATTGTTATAAAAATACATTTGTTCTCTATACTTTTGTTTTCTACTTCTGTAATCTTTGACTCTTGATGAAAAAAAAATCTTGTTCAAAACAGCAAAAGATAGAAGTTGTGGACTTCAGTTCTATTTCCATTAACTGCTCAAACTCCTCAAATACTAAAAATAAATTCCCAGCTTTTTCACTTTAAAAAGCTAGCATTTGCTTTTTTTTTTTTTTTTTAATTAAAAGGATTCACATTCAGGAGCACAAGGAATAAAATTTATTCTGGAGGGCTCAGATAGAACAGAGGTTCAAATAAATTTTTTTTTACCAGAAAATGAGTGGATTACTTTAGCTCTGCCTTAGGATGAAGCAGTTCAAATTATATTTTTAGACATAGAGCTTTTAAAGGAAAAAAATATTGATCAGATATTGACCTTAAAAAGAAATTAGATCTTTTAAAATATCTTGTTCTGAGTTGATAATATTATGTATAAGAGACATGCATGTGTGCTTGGTTGTGTCCAATTCTGCAACCCCATGGACTGTAGCCTGCCAGGCTCCTCTGTCCATGGAATTTTCCAAGCAAGAATACTGGAGTGGGTTGCCATTTCCTCCTCCAGGAGATTCTCCCTATTCAGGCACCAAACCTGCATATCATGCATCTCCTGTATTGACAGGCAGATTCTTTACCACTGAGCCACCTGGGAAGCCTTGCTGCTGCTGCTAAGTCGCTTCAGTCGTATCTGACCCTGTGCGACCCCATAGATGGCAGCCCACTAGGCTCCTCTGTCCCTGGGATTCTCCAGGCAAGAATACTGGAGTGGGTTGCCATTTCCTACTCCAATGCATGAAAGTGAAGAGTGAAAGTGAAGTCGCTCAGTCGTGCCTGACTCTTAGCGACCCCATGGACTGGCCTACCAGGCTCCTCCGTCCATGGGATTTTCCAGGCAAGAGTACTGGAGTGGGGTGCCATTGCCTTCTCCTTAATAATAAATAAATTAAAATTTTTTAAAAATACAGAAATCATATTTACCTGTTTAGTTTTAATATCAGAGAATTCTGCTAATATGTTCTTTGCTTCTTTAAAGGTTGGAATACACACCAAGGCTTGGTTTATTGCTGGAATCTTTTTGCTGTTGACTATACCTATCTCGCTTTGGGTGATACTGCAACATTTAGTGCATTATACACAACCTGAACTACAGAAACCCATAATAAGGTAAGTCCTTACATGTGGATTCTACTAGTGTTGTGTTGGCTTATCTCATAAAATGTTAATGTTATGTAAAATGTAAAATTTTTTAAATCAAGTAAAATGTTTTAAATTTATGTTTTTTGCTTTCTAAATAGGATTCTTTGGATGGTACCCATATACAGTTTGGATAGTGTAAGTATGCTTCATTTTAACTCATTAACTAAAAACTTGTTTTATGATACTAACTATAATTAAAGTAATAAAAGTAATGTTATTTGGCAGTAGGAGTTAGGTTAATAAGTGTTTTTAATGTTAATAAGATAAAGTATAACCATAGAAAAGGCAGATGTTTTAAAATTTCAAATGAGTTCTTATTCCTCTAAAGATTGTAATACTTAAAATTATCTTATCATCCTTTTTATTTATTATAATATTTATTTGGACCAAAACAGAAATCTTCCCCATTGGATCCTGGTATATGTAATTGTTACAAATAACTGCTTTAATATGATTAAATATAAAGAAAATGTCTTTAACATCATTTTCTATGGTCATGTCAAGAAGTTTTGGATTATATTCATATTGAAGAACTCAAGTACATAATATAACTTTTCTCTTCATATTCATTGTTTACCCTCAACACAAATGTTTTTGTTTACCAATATGCAAGATGTTTATTGCTTTTAAAATTTCATTTCACAGATTGCCTGGTAACGATAAAATTTAGTAAGTTTGATATAAGTATGTGACAAGACAACTCAAGTTTTAAAATAGGCCTATTGCAAGTGCCATGAATTGCAGTGGTAATTCCTTTTATTGTTTTTAACATCTGTTAAAACAACTGTTTTTAACATCTGTGCTTCTTCATAGTGGATAGCTTTGAAATATCCCAGCATTGCAATATATGTGGATACCTGCAGAGAATGTTATGAAGCTTATGTCATTTACAACTTCATGGGATTCCTTACCAATTATCTAACTAACCGCTATCCAAATCTGGTATTAATCATTGAAGCCAAAGATCAGCAGAAACATTTCCCTCCTTTGTGTTGCTGTCCGCCATGGACTATGGGAGAGTAAGTATGTTTGTTTTAATTCTATAAGTTTCGTTTTACTTAAGCAGATGTAAGTGTCATTTCTTTGCAGTGTGTTAAGTGCTATATGCAGGACAAAAAGTATAAGACAGAGTCCCTACCCTCATGTAGTTCATAGTCAAGTTTGAATACTTAAAAAATACATTTTTATAATCCACACATATGAGTTAGTTTCTTTTACATTATTTACCCTAAACAGAAAACTGGCAAAATGTGGGGGGAAAAAATAACCTTAGAAATCATTTAATCAACATTCTTTTACGATTGGAAACCAGAGTCTGCAGAGATTAACTTCCTCAAATCACATAGCAAGTTAAAGGCAAAATCGGATCTGACACTTGAGAAGATAGTCTAGGCAGGGAAACAGCATTGGACATGAAATAAGAGCAACAAATAGCAGTGTTTATTCTAGTTATATGTAAGTTAGTTGGCCTTGTTTTTCATTCATGTAGGACAGAAAGGAAATAAAGCCTGCAAAGTTAAGTTGAACCTAAGATTTCATTTACTCCATGAATGAACCACTGGATGTTTTTCAGCAGGAAACACTTGAAGACTGGCATTTTAGAAAGATTAATTTTAAAATACTATGCAAGATTCATTAGGAGAAGAGTCCAGAAGGGGAAATAAATTATGTTATTAGAATAGTTCATTTGTGAGATAAGCTGAAAAAGAGGGATTTGGAATTTAAATAGAAAGTAAAGATAATAAGAGAATCCAATGGAGAATCAATAAGACTTGATTGCTGATAGATGGGGATGTAGGTGAAATGTGCAAGCCAAGGTGGGTGGAATGACTTGGAGGAATCAGTGTAGATATACGCCCTAGGGTTAGCTACATTGCCTTTCATGCAATACAGAACCACTTGGATGACATCAGCACCAAACGTGTCTCTCCTTAACACCCTTGCAATGACAGGGAGCTGCCTGGCTATTTGAAACAATAAATTCCTAAGATGTTTCTTTGACAAATATGTGTTGAACACCTAGTATGTCCTAGTATATAGGTATATCGTAATACATATAACAGATGTAGAACTCATGGAACTTACAGCTTGGTTAGGAAGTAAATGAAGACACAAATATATAGTTAGTTACTTCAGGAAACACTATGAAGGAAAAACAACTGGAGCCTATGAAAGAGGATAGTGAGAACAACGGTTGGAGGTGGAAGGATGTTGTACTCAACTCCAAATACAATAAGAACAAACAGGGATTTATAACCAAAGAGATTAGGGGGTCACTGGGTGGAAAATTACGAAGAGGAGACATCAGGGTAGGGGAATTCTCTCTATTCTGCACTAAAAAGAAAGTTACTTAAGGCAGACCAAGAAGACATCAAGAGTGACGGGTGAGGAGCTAGATTCGATATCGAGGGTAATCAGATATTGGGGGGTAGGGTGAGATGATGGAGGGGTGGTGGAAATAGGTGTCTTAGCAGGATTTTTTGCTTAGACTAGTTTCCCAGGCCAAGGACAGGGCCTAGCTGATGCCTAGTTGAAAAGAAGGCTAAGAGGAACCCTGTCTAAAGTTTGGTCCCGGAGAGAGATTGTCAAAGTAAGAAGCCATTATAGGATGTTAAGCAAAGGGCTGATATCCAAGTTTCATTTTCAGAGATTATTGTACTCTTTGTGTACTGAACTAGAAGTGGGCGTAGATGGAAGAGATTGCAGTGGTCTAGTAAATATGATGATGACGGTGGAGGTGGCAATGGCAGCTTGGCTTTGTTCAGGACTCCTCTGTTAATACAGAACCTGAGATGCGTTCCTAGCTGCCTCTTCAGGCTGGCTCATCCCAGTTAGCAGGTGGTCAGCTAAAACCCAGAGCCTTTTTGAAGGTTTCAAGGCTGTAGACCAAAATTTCTCTTTTCTGTGCTTGTGCAATGTCTTTCTTTCTAACTACACAAGCAGTTACATTTATTTTTGTTTACATTTTTCTAAGCATCACTTTTATTCAGGGATAATTTTACATCAAAATTTTAATTTTTATGTTTAATCACATTTTCTCTCTTTAAAAAACTATGTTAAAAGTTTCTGAGACTCTTGAGTTCTGACAGCTACTACCTGAATGGTGTCAGCAGTGCATCCATAACTATAAACCAGGTTTTCTTTCCTTTGAAGACTTTAAACATTACCAGAGCCATGCAGTTTGGGGATATGGTTTTAGTAATATAAAACTTCTCATTCTCTTGTACATAAATAGTTTAGGTTACCAGTCTTCTTCTATTGGATAACTGGTGTTATATGTCTCATCATTAATCGACTGTTGCTGTTGAGGATAATTCAGTATGATGCTTTGGTTTTAAGCATTATACTGAATTTAAGATGCAAGTTTCCAGGCTTTAGATGTAAAACTGTGTCTGCTTTTTAGACTATGATTTATGTGACATATGCAGTGAGCACAGTGAGTTTTCTTTTAATGAATGTTAGATTTTATGTATGTGAGTTTAT
The DNA here is from genome assembly GCA_006408695.1 of Aepyceros melampus. Taxonomy (NCBI): domain Eukaryota; kingdom Metazoa; phylum Chordata; class Mammalia; order Artiodactyla; family Bovidae; genus Aepyceros; species Aepyceros melampus. The sequence goes on from SJXQ01007770.1 coordinate 77,559, forward strand.
GAGAGGAGGGGAACATTTTATCTAGTGATTTAATACTGTTAGGAAACAAATGTTTTCATGAAACAGTACTAACTCTTACTGTGTATTCCCTTCCACCCTCTTGTTTTTAAAATTGGGTCATAGCCCACCATTTTGAATTTGCCACACTTTGAAAAAGTTTGCTGTAGGGTGTATACCTTGGAGTGGATATGCTAACATCTTTGGCTTTTGTGTGATTTTGTGATAAATTATTTGCTGAAGTGACAGTACTGAGTTACTCTCCCATTACCAGTAGAAAAGATTTTATAATTACCCGCACTTCTTTGTTTGCCTGTCAAGAGGTCATAAAGGTTTTTACTGATTAGTAGTGAGGTTAAACAAGTTTTCATATGTTTATCAGCCATTTGTGTTTTCCTTCTGAGAAGTGATTATTTCTGTTCCTCATTTTTTAATGGGTTGTCTTTCCATAGGGGATCTTTACAGAATAAGATACTAATTATTTAATGCATGTTAAAAATACCTTTTTCTAGTTTTTGGCTTATTTTGGCACTTTGTTGAGGATGTTTATATTGTTGAATATATCAGTCTTATTTCAGGTACTTTTTGTCTGGTTCAAAAAATTCTTCCTGACCTCAACATTATAAAAACAACTCTCCTGTGCTTTTCTTCTAAACATTTTACTTTTCCATTAAGACTTATAAATGTATATTGATTTCTTTTTCATATGTTATATGAAGTAGGAATGCAGTTTCACTTTATTCGATTGACTTGCTATCCTAACACCATTCTCTCTCCTGCCTCACTGGTCTACGTTGCCATCTCTGTCATATAACGGTTCCATATATGTGGGTCTTTTGTGATCTTCGCTTTTTCTGTTTTATTGATTAACTTTTCTATCCCTGGACCCTTTGCATACATTGACTACTATATTTTTTTAATAAGTCTTAAATAGGCTATTCTTAACTTGGTGCGCTTATGTATAAATTTCTGATTCAGCTTGTCAGTTTACTTGAAAAACCCTGTTGGGACTTTTTGATTGGAATTGAACTCAGTCTCCAATTTATTGAATTCAGTCTTCAGTTTATTGACATCTTTATGGTTATTTGAATCTTCTTATCTATGAATATGGTCTACTCTCTGCTTACCTAGCTCTTCATTTATCTTTCAGTATAGTTTTCTCATAAAAGTCTTGTACATCTTTTCTGACTGTTTAAATGTCTTATATTTTATTTCTATTGTAAATGACATCTTTTTAAAAAATCAGTTTAATTACTACCAGGGTATAGAAAGGCAGTTGGTTTTTGCTTATGGAGCCTATATCCAAAAAGCTTGTTAATTTTTCTTATTCTGTAGATTTTAAATTCTCTGTGTAACCAGTCACCTTCAAAAAGATTTGTTTCTAGTTTTTATACATGTTTCTTTTCTCACTGTGCTGAGCACCTATAGACTTTCTTGTATCATTCCTGGTTTTAAAGAGAATTCTTATAAAATCTCACATTTGAATATAATGTTTCTAAAGATGTTTTGTAGGCATCCTTTATTAGCTTAAATAAACTCTTTTTTATCCCTAGTTAAGAGTTTTTAATCATACCTAAGTATTGAATATCATCAAATACTTTTTCTATCCCTGTTGAGATGATCATAATTTTTTGCTTTTGACCTGTTAATATAGTGAATTAGACTAATGACTTTTCTAACATTATAATCCACTTGCATTTGAAAGACAAATTTTAAGTGGTTATGGTGTATCATCAACTTTTCTACATTATAAGTTTTAGATTGCTAATATTTTGCTTAGAATATTTACATCTTTGTTCATGAACAAAATGAAGTTATGATTTCCCTTTCTTATACTATCACTGTCTTCATGTCCAATTTTACTGCCTTTACTTACATATCACAGGAAGAGATGGGGTATTATATACCTTGAAAGATTTGCCCTGGACTTTTCTTCTGGAAGGACAAGTATAGAACTATTTAGGCTTCCTGTTGTTTCTAGAACAAAAATTTTCTTAACTACACCATTTAGGAATTAGACAGACTAAATGAAGTTTTTAAATGTATGGACATATGTTTGAACATACTTCATTTTAAAGCAAATGAACATGATCTTGGTTCATGTCCAAGGCAAGCCATTCAATATAATAGTAATTCAAGTCTATGCCCCTACGACCGATTCCGAAGAAGCTGGTCAGCTGAGAAGTTGATCAGTTCTATGAAGACCTAGAAGACCTCCTAGGACTCACCAAAAATAGATGTTCTACTCATCGTTGGGAATTGGAAAGCAAAAGTAGGAAGTCAAGAGATACCTGGAGTAACAGGCAAGTTTGGCCTTGGAGAACAAAATGAAGCAAGGCAAAGGCTAACTGAATTCTACCACGAAAATGTACTGGTCATAGCAAACACTCTTTTTCAACAACACAAGACGATTTACAAAGACATCACCAGATGGTCAATACCACAATCAAATTGATTACATTCCTGTGGCCGAAGATGGAGAAGCTGTATACAGTCAGCAAAAGCAAGACCTGGAGCTGACTGTAGTTCAGATCATCAGCTTCTCATAGCAAAATTCAGGCTTAACCTAAAGAAAGTGGGGAAAACCACTAGGCCAACCAGGTACAACTTAAATCCCCTATGAATATGTAGTAGAGGTTATGAATAGATTCAAGAGATTAGATCTAGTAAACAGTGTGCCTGAAGAACTATGGTCGGAAGTCTTTAATATTGTACAAGAGGCAGTGAACAGAAGCATCCCAAAGAAAAAAAAAAGCAAGAAGGCAAAGTGCTTATCTGAGGAGGCCTTACAAATAGCTAAAGAAAAAAGCGAATAGCAAGGGAGAAAGGGAAAGGTACATCCAACTAAATACAGAGTGTCAAAGAACAGCATAGAGAGGAAGAAGGCCTTCTTCAATGAACAGTGCATAAAACTGGAAGAAAACAACAGAAGGGAAAGACTAGAGATCTCTTCGGGAAAACTGGAAAATCAAGGGAATATTTTGCCTAAAGATGAGCACAATAAGGGACAAAAATGGTAGAGACCTAGTAGGTGCTGAAGAGACCAAGAAGAACTGGAAGGAATACACTTAAGAACTGTACAAAATAAACCTTAATATACTGGATTAATAGGATGGTGTGGTCAGTCACCCAGAGCCAGACATTCTGGAGACTGAAATCAAGTGTGCAAAAGGAAGCACTGCTTTTATTTTATTTTAATATAAATTTATTTATTTTAATTGGAGGCTAATTACTTTACAATATTGTATTGGTTTTGCCATGCATTGACATGAATTTACCACGGGTGTACATGTGTTCTCCATCCTAAACCCCCTTCCCACTTCCCTCCCCGTATCATCCCTCTAGGTCATCCCAGTGCACCAGCCCCGAGCATCCTGTATCATGCATGGAACCTGGACTGGCGATTCGTTTCACATATGATAATATACATGTTTCAATGCCATTCTCCCAAATCATCCCACCCTCTCTCTCTCCCACAGAGTCCAAAAGACTGTTCTATACATCTGTGTCTCTTTTGCTGTCTCACATACAGGGTTATCATTATCATCTTTCTAAATTCCATATATATGTGTTACTATACTGTATTGGTGTTTTTCTTTCTGGCTTACTTCACTCTGTATAATAGGCTCCAGTTTCATCCACCTCATTAGAACTGATTCAAACATACTTTTTTTTTAATGGCCGAGTAATATTCCATTGTGCATATGTACCACAGCTTTCTTATCCATTCATCTGCTGATAGACGTCTAGGTTGCTTCCATGTCCTGGCTATTATAAACAGTGCTGCAATCAACATTGGGGTGCTCGTGTCTCTTTCAATTCTGGTTTCCTCAGTGTGTATGCCCAGCAGTGGGATTGCTGGGTGATATGGCAGTTCTATTTCCAGTTTTTTAAGGAATCTCACACTGTTCTCCATAGTGGCTGTACTAGTTTGCATTCCCACCAACAGTCTAAGAGGATTCCCTTTTCTCTATACCCTCTCCAACATTTATTGCTTGTAGACTTTTGGATCGCAGCCGTTCTGACTGGCGTGAAATGGTACCTCATTGTGGTTTTGGTTTGCATTTATCTGATAATAAGTGATGTTGAGCATCTTTTCATGTGTTTGTTAGCCATCTGTATGTCTTCTTTGGAGAAATGTCTGTTTAGTTCTTTGGCCTACTTTTTAACTGGGTCATTTATTTTTCTGGAATTGAGCTGCAGGAGTTGCTTGTATATTTTTGAGATTAGTTGTTTGTCAGTTGCTTCATTTGCTATTATTTTCTCCCATTCTGAAGGCTGTCTTTTCACCTTGCTTATAGTTTCCTTTGTTGTGCAGAAGCTTTTAATTTTAATCAGGTCCCATTTGTTTACTTTTGCTTTTATTTCCAATATTCTGGGAGGTGGATCATAGAGGATCCTGCTGTGATTTATGTCAGAGAGTGTTCTGCCTACGTTCTCCTCTAGGAGTTTTATAGTTTCTGGTCTTACATTTAGATCTTTAATCCATTTTGAGTTTATTTTTGTGTATGGTGTTAGAAAGTGATCTAGTTTCATTCTTTTACAAGTGGTTGACCAATTTTCCCAGCACCACTTATTAAAGAGATTGTCTTTTCTTTGTTGTAAATTCTTGCCCCGTTTGTCAAAGATGAGGTGTCCATAGGTGTGTGGATTTATCTCTGGGCTTTCTATTTTGTTCCATTGATCTATGTTTCTGTCTTTGTGCCAGTACCATGCTGTCTTGTTGACTGTGGCTTTGTAGTAGAGCCTGAAGTCAGGCAGATTGATTCCTCCAGTTCCATTCTTCTTTCTCAAGACTGCTTTGGCTATTTGAGGTTTTTTGTATTTCCATACAACTTGTGAAATTATTTGTTCTAGCTCTGTGAAAAATACCATTGGTAGCTTGATGCTGCTGCTAAGTCGCTTCAGTAATGTCCAACTCTCGCAACCCCATAGATGGCAGCTCACCAGGCTCCCCCGCCCCTGGGATTCTCCAGGCAAGAATACTGGAGTGGGTTGCCATTTCCTTCTCCAGTGCAAGAAAGTGAAAAGTAAAAGTGAAGTTTCTCTGCGTGTTCAACTCTTAGCGACCCCATGGACCACAGCCTACCAGGCTCCTCCATCCATGGGATTTTCCAGGCAAGAGTACTGAGGTGGGGTGCCATTGCCTTCTCCAGTAGCTTGATAGAGATTGCATTGAATCTATAGATTGCTTTGCATAATATACTCATTTTCACTATATTGATTCTTCTGATCCAAGGATCGCAAGCACTGCTTTTAATAAAGCAAATGGATGCTGTGGAATTTCGATAGAACTATTCAAACCCCTAAAGGGTGATCCCATCAAGGTATTGCATTCAATATGTCAGCAAATCTGGACAACCCAGCAGTGGTCACAGGACTAGAAAAGGTCAGTCCTCATCTCAACTCCTAGGAAGGGTATAAAGAATGTTCTAAATATCAGACAGCTTCACTCATTTCCCATGCTAGTCAGGGCTTCCCTGGTGTCTCAGCAGTAAAGAATTTGTCTCCAGTGCAAGAGACCTGGGTTTGATCCCTGGATAGGGAAGATCCCCTGGAGGAGGGCATGGCAACCCACTCTAGTACTCTTGCTTAGAGAATCCCATGGACAGAGGAGCCTGGCAGGCTATAGTCTATAGGGTTGCACAGAATCAGACATGACTGAAGTGACTAAGCAGCAGCAGCCCATGTTAGTAAAGAAGAAGAAGAAGAAGTGAAATCACTCAGTCGTGTCCGACTCGTGCGACCCTATGGACTGTAGTCTACCAGGCTCCTCAGTCCACAGAATTTTCCAGATGAGTACTGGAGTGGGTTGCCATTTCATGCTTAAAATCTTGCATGCTAGGCATTATGCAAACCAAGAACTTCCAAATGTCCAAGCTGGGTTTAGAAAAGGAAAAGAAACCAGAGGTCAAATTGCCAGCATTCGCTGGGTCATAGAGAAACTAGGGAATTTCAGAAGAACATGTACCTTTGTTTCATTGACGGTGCTAAAGCCTTTGACTGTGTGGATCATAATAAACCGTGGAAAGCCCTTAAGAGAGATAGGAATACCAGAACATCTTATCTGTCTCCTGAGAAACCTGTATGCGGGTCAAGAAGCAACAGTTAGAACCCTGTATGGAACAACTGATAGGTTCAAGATTGAAAAGGGAGTACGAGAGGGCCGTCTGCTGTCATCTTGTTTGTTTAACCTGTATGCTGAGCACATCATGAGAAATGCTAGGCTGGATGAGTTACAAGCTGGAATCCAGATAGGCGGGAGCAACATCAACAACCTCAGATATGTGGATACCACCACTCTAAAGGCTGAAAGAAAAAGGAACTAAAGAGCCTCTTGATGAGGATGAGGGAGGAGAGTGAAAGAGCCAGCTTAAAACTAAATATTAAAAAAATTAAGATCATGGCATCTGGTCCCATCACTTCATGGCAAATAGAAGGGAAAAGGTCGAAGTAGTGACAAGTTTCCTCTTCTTGGGCTCTGAAATCACTGCAGATGGTGACTGCATCCATGAAATCAGAAGACAATTGCTTGTTGGCAGGAAAACTGTGACAAACCTACACAGTGTGTTGAAAAGCAGAGATATTACTCTGCTGACCAAGGTCCGTATAGTCTTGGCTATGGCCTTCCCAGTGGTTATGTACAGTTGTGAAAGCTGGACTGTAAAGAAGGAAGAATGCCAAAGAATTCATGCCTTGGAACTGTGGTTCTGGAGAAGACTCCTGAAAGTCCCTTGGACAGCAAGGAGATCAGTCAATCTTAAAAGAAATCAGCCCTGAATACTCGTTGGAAGGACTGATACAGAAGCTGAAACTCCAGTGTTTTGGTCATCTGATGCAAACAGCTGACTCATTAGAAAAGATCCTGATGCTGGGAATGATTGAGGGCAGAAGGAGAAGAGGGAGTCAGAGGATGAGATGGCTGGATGGCATCACCAGTGTAATGGACATGAACTTGGGCAAACTTGGGAGATGATGAAGGACAGGGAGGCCTGGCGTGCTGCAGTCCATGGTGTCACAGAGTTGTACACAACTGGGCGACTGAACAACAACATGTACCATAAATGAAATGACAACCACAAGAAGTCTGTTTAAAATCTTATTGCCCCATGAATTGGTTTTCATATTTAACATTTCTTTCATCCAGTTTAAGGTTTTTAAACTTCCATTTGGGTTTCTGAAGTATATTTTAAAAATTTCCAAATACAAAGATTAAATTTTTTTTTCATTTTATATATTTGCATTGTAGTCAGAGAATGTAGTATGCGACAGTCTTCAAACGTGGTAAGGTTTATTTCATGCCCACCAGGACATGATCAGTTTTTGTGATGGGTCTCTGTACGCTTGAAGAGAATGTATATGCTGTGCTAATGAGTGGCTCTGTTATATTTATGTGCATGAGGTCAATTTTATTGTATTATTCAGTTTGTCTACATTTGTGTTGATTTTAGCTACTTGTTCTGTCAGCTAGTGAAAGAGATGTTGAAATTCTGTCAGGATAATTTGTCAGTTTTTGTGTGTACTTTTGTCAGTTTTTGCTTTATATTTAGATGCTGTTTCTTCTGCTCAGGAGGGCTCACACAATGGCTCAATGGTAAAGAATCCACCTGTAGTGTAGGAGACACAGGAGATGTGGGCTCAATCCCTGGGTTGGTAAGACCCCCTGGGGGAGGAAATGGCTTATCACTCCAGTATCCTTGCCTGGAGAATCCCATGGACAGAGGAGCCTGGCGGGCTGCAGTCCATGGAGTTGCAAAGAGTTAGACATGACTGAGCGTGCATGCAAGTTATCTGTTCTGGACCTTTTTTTTTTTTGGTCTTAAAGTTATTTTGATATTAACAGATATCCTATCTTTCCTTTGTTTAGTATTTTCCTGGCTTAACTTTCTCTGCCTTTTATTTTCAGAAGAAGATAGAGAAAATTAGGTGTACAACTTTGAGCATTTTTAGGTGTATTACTTTTTTGGGGGTGGCCCTACATGGCATGACCATAGTTTCATTGAGTTAGAGGAGGCTGTGGTCCATGTGATCAGTTTGATTAGTTTTCTGTGATTGTGGTTTTCATTCTATCTGCCCGATGAAGGAAGTGACAAGAGGCTTATGGAAGCTTCCTGATGGTAGAGGCTGACTGGGGGCGGGGAACTGGGTCTTGTTCTGATGGGTGGGGCCATACTCAGTAAATCTTTGATCCAATTTTCTGTTGATGGGCGGGGCTGTGGCCCTCCCTGTCCTTTGACCTGAGACCAAACTATGGTGGAGGTGATGAAGATAATGGTGACCTCCTCCCAAAGGTCCCCTGCACGCATTCCCGCACTGAGTGCCCCCGACCCTGCAGCCGGCCACCACCCGCCCGCGCCCACCAGAGACCCCTGGACACTCACTGGCAAGTCTGGTCAGTATCTCTTGGGGCCGCTGGTCCTTTCTCCTGGGTTCTGCTGCACACAAGGTTTTGTTTGTGGCTCAGATCATGAACTCCTTATTGCAAAATTCAGACTTAAATTGAAGAAAGTAGGGAAAACCACTAGACCATTCAGGTATGACCTAAATCAAATCCCTTACAATTATACAGTGAAAGTGAGAAATAGATTCAAGGGATTAGATCTGATAGAGTGCCTGAAGAACTATGGATAGAGGTTCCTGACTTTGTCCAGGAGGCAGTGATCAAGACCATCCCCAAGAAAAAGAAATGAAAAAAGGCAAAATGGTTGTCTGATGAGGCCTTATAAATAGCTGAGAAAAGAAGAGACGCAAAAGCCAAAGGAGAAGAGGAAAGATATAAACATCTGAATGCAGAGTTCCAAAGAATAGCAAGAAGAGATAAGAAAGCCTTTCTCAGTGATCAATGCAAAGAAATAGAGGAAAACAATAGAATGGGAAAGACTAGAGATCTCTTCAAGAAAATTAGAGATACCAAGGGAATGTTTCATGCAAAGATGGGTACAATAAAGGACAGAAATGGTATAGACCTAACAGAAGCAGAAGATATTAAGAAGAAGTGGCAAGAATACATAAAGAACTATACAAAAACGATCTTCATGACCCAGATAACCACAATGGTGTGATCACTCACCTAGAGCCAGACATCCTGGAATGTGAAGTCAAGTGGACCTTAGGAAGCATCACTACAAACTAAGCTAGTGGAGGTGATGGAATTCCAGTTGAGCTATTTAAGGCAGAGGAAGTGAAGTGAAGTGAAGTCGCTCAGTCATATCTGACTTTTTGTGACCCCATTGACTGTAGACTACCATGCTGCTCCATCTATGGGATTTTCCAGGCAAGAGTACTGGAGTGAGTTGCCATTTCCTTCTCCAGAGGATCTTCCCAACCCAGGGATCGAACCTGGGTCTCCCGCATTGCAGGCAGACGCTTTGCCATCTGAGCCACCAGGGAAGTCAGGAAACCAGAGATCAAATTGCCAGCATCCGCTGGATCATGGAAAAAGCAAGGGTTCCAGAAAAACATCTGCTTCTGCTTTATTGACTACGCCAAAGCCTTTGACTGTGTGGATCACAACAAAATGGAGAATTCTTCAAGAGATGGGAATGCCACACCACCTTATCTGCCTCCTGAGAAATCTGTATGCAGGTCAGGAAGCAACAGTTAGAACCGGACATGGAACAACAGACTGGTTCCAAATTGGGAAAGGAGTACATCAAGGCTGTATATTGTCACCCTGCTTATTTAACTTACATGCAGAGTACATTATGCGAAATACCAGGCTGGATAAAGCACAAGCTGAAATCAAGATTGCCGGGAGAAATATCAATAACCTCAGATATGCAGATGACACCACCCTTATGGCAGAAAGTGAAGAAGAACTAAAGAGCCTCTTGATGAAAGTGAAAGAGGAGAGTGAAAAAGTTGGCTTAAAACTCAACATTCAGAAAACGAAGATCATGGCATCCAGTCCCATCACTTCATGTCAAATAAATGGGGAAACAATCACAGACTTTATTTTTCTTGGGCTCCAAAATCACTGCAGATGGTGACTGTAGCCATGAAATTGAAAGACGCTTGCTCCTTGGAAGAAAAGTATGACCAACCTAGACAACATATTAAAAAGCAGAGACATTACTTTGGCAACAAAGGTCTGTGTAGTCAAGGCTATGGTTTTTTCAATAGTCATCTATGGATGTGAGTTGGACCATAAAGAAAGCTGAGTGCCAAAGAATTGATGCTTTTAAACTGTGGTGTTGGAGAAGGCTCTTGACAGTCCTTTGGACTGTAAGGAGATCAAACCAGTCAATCTTAAAGGAAATCAGTTCTGAATGTTCATTAGAAGGACTGATGCTGAAGCTGAAACTCCATTACTTTGGCCACCTGATGTGATTGGGAAAGACCCTGATGCTGGGAAAGATTGAAGGCAGGAGGAGGAGGGGCCAACAGAGGATGAGATGGTTGGATGGCATCACTAACTCCATGGACATGAGTTTGAGCAAGCTCTGGGAGTTGGTGATGGACAGGAAGGTGATGGACAGGGAGGCCTGGCATGCTATGGTCCGTGGTGTTGCAAGGAGTCAGACACAACTGAGCGACTGAACTGAACCTTTTTTTTTTAATTTAGTGTTATTTTTAATTCTAATCTGACAATCCATCACTTATACAAGTTATACTATTTGTATTTTTGTGATTATCAATGTTTTCATTTATAATTTTGCCACTATTTATATGTCTCACTTCTAATTTCCTTGTTTTCAATGATTACGTCTTCAAAATAAACTTTTAATTTGGAATAATTTTAAATTTACAGTAAAGTTGCAAAGACAAAACAGATTTTCTATTACCCTACATCCAGCTTCCCCTAACATCTTTTATAATTCTGGTACGTTCATCAAAAAGAAGAAGTAACAATGGTATAATACTATTAATTGCAGACTATTCAGATTTCCTCAACATTTTCCACTAATGTCCTTTTTCTGTTCCAGAATGCACCCCAGGAATGTGGATTGCATTTAGCCTTTTTTTTAAAGTACAGATTTTGATTAAATTCTTTGAAAACGTACTTAAGAAGTTGGAGAAGATCTTTCTAATTATTTAATAAAGATTTTGACAAATATTTTGAAGTTTTTCAAACGTGTGGGAAACCTGTGTAGTAAAATATAATAGACAAGTCTATTTTATACCACCCACATTTAACAAAAATATATTACAGGTCTGTGACTCCTTATTTCTGGTTGTTTATATGTATATATGCATGTGTGTGTGTGCTAAGTCACTTTAGTCATGTCCAGCTCTTTGTGACCCGTGGACTATGCCTGCCAAGGCTCCTCTGTCCATGGGATTCTCCAGGCAAGAATACTGGGGTGGGTTGCTATTTCCTCTTCCAAGGGACCTTCCCCACCCAGGGATTGAACCTGGGTCTCGTGTCTCCTGCATTGATAGGTAGATTCCTTCCCACTACCACCACCTGGGATATTTTATATATATATCCTTAAAAACCAAAGCTTTCTCATAGCTTTGCTGCTGCTGCTAAGTCAGTTCAGTTGTGTCCGACTCTGTGCGACCCCATAGACGGCAGCCCACCAGGCTCCCCTGTCTTTGGGATTCTCCAGGCAAGAACACTGGAGTGGGTTGCCATTTCCTTCTCCAATACATGAAAGTGAAAAGTGGAAGGGAAGTCGACCAGTCGTGTCCGACCCTCAGCGACCTCATGAACTGCAGCCTACCAGGCTCCTCCGCCCATGGGATTTTCCAGGCAAGAGTGCTGGAGTGGAGTGCCATTGCCTTCTCTGTTCTCACAGTTTATCTAAAACTTTATAGTCTTTGAGTGTTTGTAGTTTGAATGTGGCTGTCTTAGCAGTGTTGGGGTACAGGCGCTGCTCCAAATGTCCCTGCTAGTTGTTTACCTGTTTCTGTTGATGTTTTTCTTATGCCATTTTTTTTTTGCCCTCATGACTAGTTTGGAAGTTATAGTTTCTGTTTCTAGTCTTTAATCTTAAAAAAAATAGATATCAGTTTGTATAGAATGGTTTTTGTAATGCTTTTATAGATTTAACTGTAGTGTAACAGTTTTTTCATTACTCCTCCTCGCATCTCAGATCTTCTATCTGGGATCATTTCCTTCTCTCTGATGTATGTTCTTGAAATTTCTTGCAGCGTCAGCATAGCAGTAGCAAATTTTCTCAGATACACTTAATCTAAAAGTGTCTTTATTTTGCCTTCATTCTTGAAAGATTGTTTTGCTGGATGTAATTCTTTGTTGACACAAATTTGCTACAAACATTGTGGAGATTTTATTCCACCCTACACTGGCATCAATTGTTACTGTTAAGCCTCTACTTTCAGTCTAGTTGTCATTCCATGATATTAATAGGTGACCTGTCTTCAGCTGCATTTTTAAGACCCTGTCTTTGATATTTCGCGGTTTCACTACGAAGTATCTAGGTATTTTTTTGTTTTAGTCCTGTTTAATTTACAGCGTGCCCCAGTCTGTAGCGTTGTGCTTTTGACTGGTCTGGAAAAGTTCTCAGCCGTGATCTCTTGTGCGTTTGCTCTTCCTCTGCTCTTGCCTCACTTTGCATGTGTGTTAGACCTTCCGAGTCTGTGCTCTTCTTTGTGCCAGCCTTGTTGCACTCTGGGAAATGTCTTCAGATCCCATCTTCCAATTTACTAATCCTCCACAGCCTTCAAAGGTATCTAATTGACTGATGCATTTGCTTAGTCATCCTAGTGGTCTCAAGTTTGATTTGCCAGTCGGTTTACAGAGCACTACAGGTTTAACTCAGCTCCTGCTTGGCTTAGCTTTGTAGGGGGCACAGCCTGTGTGGCCCAGACATTGCCATCAAGAGTTCTTGCACCCCTAAGTGCAGCTCCCGGCCCACCTCCACAGGGGCACTCAGTTGTCAGTGGGAGGGAACTCCCTCGGCACAGAGAAGGCTCTCAGCATGTGGAACCCCATCGGTTTTTGTAATTCAATCCTGGTAACCCCGGACCTCAAGATGTGTGTGTCAGACTCATTCTTCTCAGTCTAGATGTAATTCTTAAACTAGGGGACTTATAATACATAGACTTGATAAAGGAGTGTTAAATAAACATTTGCCCTTAGAGCATCTTGGTCTTTTTAAGAAAGTTCCACAAGGCTCTCAGGTAGCAGGCCTTTTTTTTTTTGTAGTAAGCTGTTTGGGGACTTTTTTGTTTTGTTTTTCTTTGTAAATTTTCCCCTACATTAAGTGAGCTCTGTGATTAAAAACTGTTTTATGCAGGATCTTTGTTTTGTTCTTTCAGAGTATCTAGTCAGTGATACTGTCTGGAATTATACATATATATAAAGGCCAAGCTTGAAAGGAGACTGAATCCTAAATGTAAATATTATTTTCTCAGTACACTTCCATATATGCAAGCCTACATGTAATTTATTTGTTACTTGGTTTTTCTTCCAGAAACACACAGGGACCCACTTCCATTCTTTTTGTTCCTGTTCTGTGCTGCACTACTCGGGAATTTGAAATTAGACATAGAAAGGGAAATCTTTCAGATGTCATTGTTACATAATTTTAAAAACAGTATTTAATAATGTGTTTGCTTCCATCCACATTCTTCCCCAGTAGCCATTTAGAATAACTAAATTTAAAGAATTATTCTAAAAAGGAGTAGATGTGTGTATATGTATAATTGAATCACTTTGCTGTACAATTGAAACTAACACAACATTGTAAGCCAACTATACTACAATAAAAATTATTTTTAAAAATTAAATATAAATATGGCATCATTTGTCAAAATGATTTTAATTTTAGGGCTTTGGAGAAAACCTGGTAGTATGAAATGAGTAATTCAAATGCTAAATTATTTTTCTTTGACAGAGTATTGCTGTTCAGATGCAAACTGGGTGTGTTACAATATACAGTTGTCAGACCATTCACCACCATCATTGCTTTGTAAGTACACAGAACTTACATTATTTTGTTTTTTTTTTTAATTCTCATGCTCTTACCTAAGTGAGACAACTGAGTAGAAGGCACATAAAACTTGTTACTTGTTTATAACACGTCTAGTTTTAAGTATGTATAAACCCTACTATGTTACAATAAATAAGGTGACCATAGGAATGGTCCAAGGAATCACCATATAATTTTTCTAAATAATATTCCCTGTAGAGATTTCTCGAAAGCGTTTTCAAAAAGTCTTTTTCAAGTGTTCATATTCACACAGCTTCACAGAAACATCTAGTATATGAAGTTGAAGCATGCCACTTCAGAGTCATTACGTGGCTTTATTTTCTAATGAATACTGTATTTTAAAGAAGAAAACATATCTTTCCTTTTTAAAACTTCTGTCAAGTCTTAGCATTTGAGGTAAAATGGGGCATCATTAAGCTGCCGGGTAAAAACTATTCCCTAAGAAGTTAAGAGCATCAGATAGATTTTGCGTCTTATCTGCTTGTCATGCTAGCATGCTGTCTGCTCACAAGAATGGGGAGAAAGCTGAAAGAAGCATCCAGCTCTTTATTCTGCTTTTGTGCTAGCAGTTCTTTAGCAGCATTTGCCTTGGGATTAAGATTAATTTACCTTTTTCTAAGGCTACTTTATTTCTCTGCTGTTTAAAAATTGGATAACCATACAAGCAAATACTTAGATCTGGCTTATCATAAAAGTTGCCTGCAAAACAATTTGGCAGAAAAAATTATAGTTTAGTTATAAACCTGCATTACATGTTTTTAAAATTAGGCAACATCATTTTTTTTAATCTAATAATTACCCTTTCTAATTCAATGTTTTTGTCTTTTGGATTTATTTCAGATTGGAGGGATAATCATATGGTAACATCTCTAGAAAAATGTTTTTAATTTTTGAACCACCTGTATGGCCAAAATCAAGTGATTATCTACAGAAACTTTGAAATAATCTTACTTCTAAATTTAAGTATTGGGGCTTCCCTAAGTGGGGACAGTGGTTAAGACTCTGCACTCCTACTGCAAGGGACATGGGTTCAATCCCTGGTCAGGAAACTAAGATCCCGCATGCCATGTGGTAGGAGAAGGCAATGGCAACCCACTCCAGTAGTCTTGCCTGGGAAATCCCATGGGCGGAGGAGCCTCGTAGGCTGCAGTCCATGCGGTCGCAAAGAGTCGGACACGACTGAGCGACGTCACTTTCCCTTTTCACTTGCATGCATTGGAGTAGGAAATGGCAACCCACTCCAGTTTCTTGCCTGGAGAATCCCAGGGACGGCAGAGCCTGGTGGGCTGCCGTCTATGGGGTCGCACAGAGTCGGACACTACTGAAGTGACTTAGCAGCAGCAGCAGCAGCCATGTGGTACAGCCAAATTAATTAATTAATTAATTAAAGTATTGCTGTCAGTGTTGTATTTTAAAATATATTTTTGACTT
Organism: Aepyceros melampus; assembly: GCA_006408695.1. Taxonomy (NCBI): domain Eukaryota; kingdom Metazoa; phylum Chordata; class Mammalia; order Artiodactyla; family Bovidae; genus Aepyceros; species Aepyceros melampus. Next base: position 92,885 of record SJXQ01007770.1, read on the forward strand.
AGTTATTCATAAAGTCTCATTTTTACCATCTTTTTTAGAGTCTGTGAGTTACTTGGTATATATGATGAAGGGAACTTTAGCTTTTCAAATGCTTGGACTTACTTGGTTATCATAAACAATATGTCTCAGTTGGTAAGTAAATATTCATCTTAGTTATACTTAATTTACATCTATAACTAAAATTTTTTAGGGAAAGTTTCTTCTGGAATAAAGCTTAATTGTAACTTTAATATTGAATTTGATTTGTAGGAAGAACTTGAAGAAACTAAATCTTTATACATATGTAAAGATATAATATCTGTTAATTATCTTGTGACTTATACATTGAATTGTTTATGTAATGTGGCTCAGGGGCACAGTGTTTTTTTTTTAAATACCAAAAACATTTTGTACTGGGGTATAGTCAGTTAACAACCTTGTGATAGTTTCAGGTGAATAGTGAAGGGACTCAGCTGTACATATGCATGTATACATTCTCCCCCAAACTCCACTGAAGTGTTGACTGTATTTTTTCATTGGTTCTGGTATTCATTGCATAGTTATATGGATATGTCATTAATAAAAGCATAATGCCTCTCCTTAAAACAAAAATCCTAGGTATATTCAATAAAAAAAATGTCTTACTGATATATGACAGTATAGGGTTTTTAATAAAAGTGGGAGAGTAAAATTCTCTCATATATTTGGAATTGAAAATTGAGAATGCCAAGTTTTTTAAAATGTTATAGAAACTGAAATGAAATGAATCCTTTCAACTTAAGAATGTGCACTTTATTGAAAATCTTTTAATGTAAATATTGAGAGTTTTTAAATTGGAGAATTGCTTTACAATGTCGGTTGGTTTCTGCCATACAACAACACAAATCAGCCATAAGTTTCATATATATACACACACATCTTCCCTCTCTCTAGAGCCTGCCTCCGCCTCCTATCCCACCCCTCTAGGTCATCACAGAACACCACACTGTGCTCCCTGTGTCACACAGCAGCTTCCCACTGGCTAATTATTTCACACATGGTTATGTATATATGTCAGTGCTACTTTCTCAGTTCGTCCTACCCTCTCCTTCCCCTGCTGTGTCCACAAGTCAGTTCTCGACATCTGAGTCTCCATTCCTTCCCTACAAATAGGTTCATCAATACTTCTAGATTCCATATATATGCATTAATATACAATATTCATTTTTCTGACTGACTTCACTCTGTATAAGCGACTCTGGGTTCATTCAGCTCCCTACAACTGACTTCAATTCTTCCCTTTTTATGGTTGAGTTATATTCCATTGTATAAAACTTTATCCATTTATCTGCCGATGGACGTCTGAGTCACTTCCATGTCCTGGCTATTGTAAATAGTGCTGCAGTGACCATTGGGATACATGTGTCTTTTTGAATTGTGGTTTTTCTCAGGGTATGCCGAGGAGTGGGCTTTGCTGGGTCATATGGTAGTTTTATTCCTGGTTTGTTAAACATTCTCTATACTGTTCTCCATAGTGGCTGTATCAATTTACATTCCCACCAGCAGTGCAGTAGGATTCCCATTTCTCCACATCCTCTCCAGCGTATATTGTCTTTAGTTTTTTTGATGATGGCCATTGTGATTGGTGTGAGGTGTGCTGAAAATCTTTAGTGCTTTCTCCAAAATAATAGTTTAGGTACAGTGGCATGCATGTGTTATTAGAGATATTTATAATAAAAATTAAATGTTTGTGTATTCAGAGCTTTCCCACGTTTGTATTTTCTGGAACCAACAATTCCATTTTGGGGAATGCCTCCTCAGGAAATGGCCAGAAGTACTTTTGCTTTCAATATGTTTGTATAGAAGGTCCATTGTTTGCAAAAGCCTGGAAACAGTCCAAGTCTAGTGATGAGAACTGGTTAAATATTCTGTGACCTTCCATTGGTCAAAACATTAGGCAGTTATTTAATCAAATATATTTAAAGGGGTACTTCAAGTGGAAAAACATAAGGCAACAAAATTTTATATTTATGATACCTGTTAAAAACCATAATACGTGTAGAAAGGAATGGCTGGATGATGGGACTGTGAACCAACTTTATACTTTACAGCTTTCATATTCTAAAATATTTTAAATGAGCATTTTATGATGGGGAAAAGTAAACTTTTAGAAAAATGTTTATTGCTGTGCAGTGCTAATTACAACTGATTTTTTAAAATAATTACTATCTTGAGCACTTTCCTTTAAAAAGTAAATTTGGCAGGATTAACATACTGCCCTCAAGAAAAATGGTCTCCCTGATTCCTTACTTTCTGATTTCATAGTCATAGTTTTACTGAAATAGTACTTATTTAACATGTTCACTTACAAATAATATATATACAGTTAGTAGTAAGCTCAACCTTTATAAAACGAATGGTAACTTGTATATAAAAGCTGTTAATAAGCAGACAGATGTTTTTATTTTGCTTAAATGAGAGCCTTTTCTTCCATTCATTGCAGTCACTTCTTATTGTGTTTTTTGTGGGCCCTGTAAATGAACAATTAAAATCATTTTCAGAGATGATGTTACACGTCTCTTCTGAGAAGTTTCATATTGGATATTTTCATCTATAGTAAACTATTAAAAGCCTCCTGTTAATCTAAAAGGAGCATAATAAAGCCTAGAAAATTTTGCCTGAAAATCACTCTGCACCAGGTCTGGCCTGTGCCTTTGGCATTCCTGATACCGTATTCATTCTTACTGAATATGCTTGGTTGCTTGCTTGTTCCCAGTTCGCCATGTACTGTCTCCTGCTCTTTTATAAAGTGCTGAAGGAAGAGCTGAGTCCAATCCAACCTGTTGGCAAATTTCTTTGTGTAAAGCTGGTGGTGTTTGTTTCTTTTTGGTAAGTGTTGCTTTCTCTTGCATGTTGCCATTTCTAAAGGGCAGTTTAATGAGAATTTGTGAGTCTTAATATGGAAGAGGAATTAAAATGTCTACTTCCCTTTTAAAAAGTTCATTCTTTTAGCCATCCTTGGTTTTTCATAAAGAAATAATCAAATGGCCACATAACATTTATAAGAAGAAAATAATTTGAGACACTAAATGTCAACACTAAGGGAATCATTCAAATAAGTCATGGTTTTCTCATATAGTACAGTTTGGAAGATACACATGATATAGAATACTTAATAATGTGAGAAAATATTCATTAGTAAAACTTTTAAGATGACAAAACTGTACATGGTCCCAGTTTAGTAAAGGGGGGATGGGTGATAGGGGCCTGGAAACAAATACACCAAATATAACAATATACAAATAATACAAAGGAGGGGAAAAAAAAATCCTTGCAATCCCACCACTCAAAATGAATGACATTGTGGTCCACATAATTTATAAAACCACAGAAAGAGCGTCATACTATAAAAACCTGTAGCACTCAATGTTTAGTATACTGTAGTTACAGTTCTTTGTAAATACACTGAGAATGTAATTTTATTATTGGGTTTTTTGCTTTTGCCACACACAGTATTCTAATGTATTAATACAATTTTTTAATCAGTTTCTTTTTGACATTTAGGTTGTTCCTATTTTTTTACCATTACAAGTAATATGGAAGTGAATATTCTTGCATATAGATATATGAAACTTATCTCATTTTAACTGTTTAACAAGACTGGTTCCAAAATGTTCTTTAAAATAATCTAAATAACCAATTAATATGTGCATAAATTAACATTTAAGTATCTTTTATTTCATTTTAAATTCCTGTTGTGTAAGGTGTTTAGGCATGGTCTGTGTATGGGACCAACTTAAAATATAATGACTTGTGCACACTTTCAAAACAAAAAAAAGACTATAAACCAAGTACCGAAGTTCTAAGAATACATAATCAAAATTTGTGTGATGAAACTGTACTGGACAAGTCAGTGTGTAACGTATCTAATTCAGTTACACAGTTCTTCGGGAGTATGCTGTAAAGGCAGGGTGGTCGTGGTCCACAGGTTGTGCTGGGGTTTCACTTTTTAAATGGCATATTTTTTAAACAACTGCTGGTTTTATGCTTGATATAGATTTGGCGTTTACCTTTTCCTAACATATAGGCAAGCAGTAGTTATTGCTTTGTTGGTAAAAGTTGGCGTTATTTCTGAAAAGCATACATGGGAATGGCAAACGGTAGAAGCTGTGGCCACAGGACTCCAGGTAAGCAGTGCTCTCTGACTCCCAACAGACCTTTGCAGTTTGTTTGGCGTTTTTACATATTACCTCCTGAGCCTGGCAGCATGCACATATGCAGGCTGAAGGGCTACTGTTGCCTCACTTTACAGGTGAGGAAACGGAGACCCCACAAAAACTGGCCATACTTCCTGCTGCTTCTACAGATTAGTAACAGAACCTAGATTTTGTTATTCCTACTCAGTTTCTCTTTTCTGCATTTCTCCTCTAAGTCCTTGGATAGTGGAAGAGAATACACTGTACTTGGCCAAGAAATACTTGATTGAAGTAGTAAAAAATTTTGTGTTTTTATGAAGATGTCAAAAATCAGTATTTTGGAAAATGAAAATATGAGGACAGTCTTGTGAGGGAAAAAAAACAGCTGTTGATACTCAAGTATTTTTGAAGAGACATAGTTCTTTTTGCCTGCAAAACTAGATTTAAAATCCAATATGGCTGATGATGATGTTGATGTTGTTGTTGTAGGACTTTATTATCTGTATCGAGATGTTCCTTGCTGCTATCGCTCATCACTACACTTTCTCATATAAACCGTATGTCCAAGAAGCAGAAGAGGGCTCATGCTTTGATTCCTTTCTTGCTATGTGGGATGTTTCAGATATTAGGGATGATATTTCTGAACAAGTAAGGCATGTTGGTAAGTACCAGCCATTTTATTTATTCAAATAGGCTATTGTAGTTCTCCTGTCCAGTCTGTAGAAGTTTTTGAAAAGATTTTGTATAAAACGGTACCACAATAAGGCTCTCAAATTGGGAGCAGGGGAAAGGAGCTTAACATTTAGCATGACAACATCATAGTGAATTTTAAAAATAACCTAACTTTTGGCTAACTTGGACTCTTTTATTTTACTTTAAAGGAAGGACAGTCATGGGACATCCTAGGAAAAAGTTTTTTCCTGAGGATCAAGATCAAAATGAACATACAAGCTTGTTGTCATCATCATCACAAGATGCGATCTCGGTTGCCTCTTCAGTGCCACCCTCACCCGTGGGTCACTATCAAGGGTTTGGACACACTGTGACCCCCCAGACTACACCGACCACAGCTAACGCATCTGACGACATCGGAAACGATGCTGCAGGAGCGAGAGAAGAGCCATCAGAGAAGTCCGTGGCCTTCTGAGCAGTGTGCAGAAGCAGACTGCTGCTACCGTGTTACTTCATTACCTGGTGTCCCGTTGCTCAGGATTTTGTGCTTAGGACAAGCCATTAATGATGGAAAATTTGAACACAACGGCAAAAACCAGGTACAACCACCGGATTTATACAACTAGGTTTTATATATCACAAATAATCAGTCTAAATATCCTAGACTTAGACTTCTTAACACTACAGAGCATCACATACTCAAATGGTAGACAATGACTACTAACCATTCCTGACATTACAGTACTTTATCAAGAGGAGGACATTTTAAAAAATCAGTGCTTCCTACCACTGCTGCATGATATAATGCTCTGGAACTAGCAGAAAGTTTAATTCAGAAATGCAAATTAGTGGACCTCAATCATAATCATGTGCCATATATGCTTACCTAACAATTATTTCTCTATTTCTCAAATGAATGTCTTTCAATAAATGAGAATTTATCATTTATTTTCTGCAACCTTTTATGTGTCTTGTGATTAGAGGCACAGCAGAAAAACTTAAGCCCTCAAAATTAAAGGGTTGAAAATCATATACCTACAATGCGAGATGCCTGTGTCTTAACATTCCTACTAGGAGAAATGTCTAGGACCTAAAACAACTACTGTCTAAAAAATCATTACTGCACCAAGGCGAACAGATTAATAGGTTATCTAGGACTTGGAGATGAAAAGAATAAACTGGACGAAAGAGCGGAAGAATAAGAAACTTGTGATAGAAACAGAGTCTGCTTTTCTTTAGGGCTACAAAAGGTGTCAGCAAATGTAAATCTGGGCTGAGTAGTCCTAACTGTTTATCAAACCACAGTCACAAGACTTGCAGATACTCTCTGGGAGAAATTTACTACTTAGGTTAGATAGAGTTCCTCTAATTGTTAATTACAACCCCTTGCACCTAACATTTTACACTGAAAATATAGAAAGTGCCAGAGCAGCATGTGGCAAATAGCAAGGGTAAGTATTTATTTCTCAAAATTTATGCTTTATATATTTAAGGACACACACACTGGTACACGGTAATTAGGTACAAAGTTTTTATTGTCTATTATAAATGAAATGTTTCTACTGAAAGTAAAGTTGGGCAGTATAATCCTAAAGGCAAGGAGAACAGGCAGTGTGGAGAGAAGTACATCTTATTTTCTGCGTGGCTTACCTACAGAGCACACAGTATATACAAGGCATGATAATCTTTATTAATCTCCCTATTTCGGGTCTGGATTAATTTTTTTTTTTTCTTACTGTGTATCACATCAAAACTGAAAAATACTGGTTTAGGTTTAACTCTTTCTGAATTTATCAGCTTTAAAACTTTTCCTTGCCAAACGCAGACCAGGAAAATGCTGCCTCCTAAGATTTTTTTTGTCCTTATTTTACTCTTTAATTACATTTAGTCTGTAGCTTAAAAGTCTTACTCAGATTTGCATTCCCAAAACACAAAACTGAGAAGGTGGTTCAGAAGTATTTCAACATTTACAAGAAGTAAGCTTAGAATTTACAGGTCAACATAAACCCTCAATCTTCAGTGAAAACCAACTTTTTGAGGTATCCTCACCAAAAGTTCAGATTTAAGGAAAATAGCCAAGATGTCTAAAAAATGAATAGGAGACTCAAAATTCCTTATCTTTACAGCTTTAGAGTACAGACTACAAGTTTGGCAAATTTTAATTATAAGTAAAAACAAGCAATAAAAAGTTCCTAATTTGAAAAATTAATGACAGCCTTTGCCAGAAAGGAAGTCTACAGCAAGATTTTTGTAATAACGCTACTCTTTAGTTAGGGTCTTAATACACTATATTAATGTCAATGTTTTAAAAATATTTGACCATTTCAAGGACTTAAATACACCTCCATTTTATGGTTACAATCCCACTACTAATTCAAACTAGAACTGGAAACCCACTGCTCTATTTCCACATTTTTTCGTTAGAAATCTGCTCTTCATTGCTTTATGGTGATGCTGACGTTGCTTTTGTGGTGCTGGATATTGAGTACAAGTTCGTCTCCCATTTCCACTTGGATAGGATTATCTAAAACAACTGCGGCCTGTTTCCAGTGAGAGGCTTCACTCGAAGTATCTAACCTAATCTCATCGTCGAGGTACATATGATACCAAAATGGAATGGCGGTCACTTGTCCAGATTTACAAATGCGTACCTATGAAAATTAAGAAATCGCAAGAATTTCATCAGATGGAGTAGACGTGGATAAGTCTTTGTCTTTTTAGTAAGTTTTAGATCCAAATTTTATAAAGAAATACATTTAATCACCCAATTCAAATTAATACCAACCTATTCTAGTCACTGATATTTACCCAAACTTAGGTCTGGATACTGTTTAGAAAGTCACATTTAAATTCAAAGAAAGTGGTAAAGCTATTTTAAGTATGTAAAGTATTATATAATTTAAGATAGTTCTGAATATGACAAGAATAACCATTTACCTTTACTTCTCTGTTAGAGGTGTTCAGATACGGCGTCATTAAGTCTAGTCTTAAGAGTTCCACTGGTTTGCTTAAAGGTATACAAGGCAATGAGGACAGGTCCAAAAATACACGTATAGGTACCTAAAGAAAGTGTAAAATTTTTGCTTTTAATTCAGTCCTTTTTGTGACCCAAGTTTCTTGCTTTGTACTTAGCTCAATGATATGGTGCTTTTTATATCAATTACTCACTTAATTGCCATATCAACCTTAAAGCAAAAAAAGACTTCCACGATTCCAGTTTTACAGGAAGAATAAACAAACCAAGTTTTAGGTTTGTTAAATAATTTTCTATGATTTCAATTATCTGTAGATTCTTTGCTTGGATAAAAGCAGATTAAACAGCTCCCAAAACTGTTAAACAAGGATGCGCTTATGTGTGAAGATGAACTAATAAGCAAGTAGCACAACATTAATTATTGTACTATTTAAGAAAATATGCCAAATTCTACTGAACAATTAATAGATTTCATTTTGAAAATTGTTTATTATCTAGAAGATGGTGGTTCTCAACTTTGCAAATTATGATTAAAAAAAAAAAATCACTTCCTTAGTGGCTCAGACAGTAAAGAATCTGCCCACAATGCAGGAGACCCGGGTTCTATCCCTGAGTCAAGATGCCCTAGAGGAGAGAATGACAACCCACTCCAGTATTCTTGCCTAGAAAATTCTATGGACAGAGAAGTCTGGCAGGCTACAGTCCATGGGGTCACAAATAGTCAGACATGACTGAGCAACTAACACTACGATGAAATCTGTTGCATCAGTTTTAGTAACAACTGAGAAAGTGAAAGTTGCTCAATTGTGTCCGACTCTTTGTAACCCTATGGTATACAATCCATGGAATTCTCTAGGCCAGAATACTGAATGGGTAGCCTTTCCCTTCTCCAGGGCATCTTCCCAACCCAGGGATTGAACCCAGGTCTCCTGCACAGCAGTCAGATTCTTTACCAGCTGAGCCAGAAGGGAAGCCCAAGAATACTGGAGTGGGTAGTCTACCCCTTCTCCAGTGGATCTTCTTGACCCAGGAATCGAACCAGGGTCTCCTTCCATGCAGGCGGACTCTTTACCAACTGAGCTATCCGGGAAGCCCTTAGTAACAATGAAACCTTCCTATTAACTTTTAGCCTTCTCATTTGAAATAGAGGAGGAGGCGATGGCACCCCACTCCAGTACTCTTGCCTGGAAAATCCCATGGATGGAGGAGCCTGAAGGCTGCAGTCCATGGGGTCACTGAGGGTCGGACACAACTGAGCAACTTCACTTTCACTTTTCACTTTCCTGCATTGGAGACGGAAATGGCAACCCACTCCAGTGTTCTTGCCTGGAGAATCCCAGGGCAGGGGAGCCTGGTGGACTGCAGTCTATGGGGTCGCACAGAGTCAGACACAACTGAAGTGACTTAGCAGCAGCAGCAGCACTTGAAATAGAAAGGAAACTTGTTTTAAAAGTGCCCTCTTAGGGGTTCCCTGGTGGCTCAGGGGTAAGGAATCCGCCTGCCAATATAGGTAACACCTGATCCGGGAAGATCACCCATGCTGTGGAGCAGCTAAGCCTGTGTGCCCCAACTACTGAGCCTTTGCTCTAGAGCCCGTGCGCCACAACCATTAAGCCTACATGCAGCAGCTGTTGAAAGCCAGGCTCCCCAGAGCCCATGCTCTGCAACCGGAGAAGCCACCGCAGTGAGAATCCCACACCCTGCAACTACAGAGTAGCCCCCACTCGCCAGCACAGCAAGGAAGACCCAGTACAGCCAAAAAAATAAAAGTGCCCTGTGTGCTGTGAGTAATGGATTAGAGAACAGCTGTTTGCAGGGAAACAGGACACAGATCCACCCACCTCTCCCTGGGCGTCCCACCTTCCCTACCCGTGAAAACGCACAGCAATTCCATGCCCTTGCCTGGACTCCTGCCCTGTGTCACTCTCATAACCTGCACGCTAACCCTCACAAGCTGCATCCATCCCTCCTCATCTGTCCTCACTGCTGCTTCTCCAGCAGCCTACTGGCTTCTCCTGTCATCACTGCTACTTCCTTCCTAGGTTTCCAATCCAGAGCTCATTACTTTGTGAGTTCTCTAAAACTTAATTCTCAACTCTATATTCTCTTTCTACACATCCCAGTCTTATGGCTTTAAACATCTCTAGGCTAGCTATTTCTCTGAATTCCTATCTGACTATTTAATAACCCCATAAAAACATAAGCACAGCCTGACGCTCCTGCTATTTTCCCCTATCAGCATATGGTAACTGTCCTTCCAGGCGCTTTCTCATACCCCAGGTCCAATCTGTCACAAAACCTACCTTCAGAGTACGCCAGCAGTCTGAACCGTGCACCACATCCATTGCTACCACTCAAGTCTAAGCCACTCTCACCTCTCCCCTGGATTACAGCAATAACCTCACGCCTTTGCCTGGTGGCTACAGTGATCTACAACACAGCAACCACAGCAAGCCTTTCAAAACAAGTCTTTAGACCTTATCCCTCCTCTGGCCAATACCCTCTAGTTTTTCCCCACCCCTTTCAGAGTAGAAGCCAAAACCCCACGATCCCTATAGGAGGCTCCACAGGTTCTGGCTCCTGATACTTCTCTTACCACATCCTTCACCTGGCTCTTCCTCATGGTTTCTGCCATTTTTGAGAACTCCAATCATGCTCTGGCCTCAGATCTTTGCACTTGCTGATCTTTGAACTTTTATATGGTTTGTTTCCTGATTTCTCTCTGATCTCTGCTTAAATATCACTAATTATCCATGAGTCCTTTCCTTAGGCATTACCTAAATAAAACAGAACATCCCATACCTCCAACTCCATTATCCTCTAACCTCACTTCTCATTACCTATCATACTAATCTTTTTACTCCTTTGTTTACTGTCTGTCTCTTGTTAATTTACAATCAATTTGAATACTGGCTCCATGAGGGCAGAAACTTCTCTCTTTAATTTCATGACTATATTCCCCAAACCTAAAAGAGTACACATGGAGAAGACATTTGTTCAAAGAATAAATTTCTGCTGTTTTCTGTATAACATTTTTTTTACAACCTCTCATTTTGTCTCTTTGGTTCACTCGGTTGTCAGTGTAGCAGTCAGGTAATCATCACATTAGACTGGAGAAGGGCATGGCAACCCACTCCAGTTCTTGCCTGGAGAATTCCATGGACAGGAGCCTGGTGGACTACTGTCCATGGGGTCACAGAGTCAGACACGACTGAGTGACTAACACATTCATACAGTAAGTGGGGCTTTCCAAGTGCTCAGTGGAAGAGAATCCACCTGCCAATGCAAGAGATTTGGATTCGATCCTTGGGTCGGGAAGGTCCCCTGGTGGAGGAAATGGCAACCCACTCTGGAACTCATGCCGGGAAAATCCCATGGACAGAGGAGTCTGAGGGGCTATAGTCCATGGGGTTGCAAAGAATGGGAAAAGCCTGAGTGACTGAGCGCACCCAGAGAAGGAGACGAGACAACAGCTCAGAAAATGAGTGAGCGGACTAGGAAAGGTAAAACTGCCCAGCGAGTTTACGGAGCCTCTTGAGATGACTGGTCATACGCTGAAGTGAGGCCACAGTCAACATGCTCAGCTGCAGGCTCTACATGCTCAGTATAGAGAAGGCAGAAAGCTGGGTTTAACCAAGGTGGGACTGCCCCCAGGCCAGCAGAAAAAGGGCAGGGAAAAGATACATGAAGAGTGTATCAACCATGGAATATAAGCTCTTCAGGAAAGGAGGATATGAGGTGGGGGGCAGGGTGAAAAGACAGCAGGATTAAAATGTAGATTGTGATGGAATCAAAGAACTGTTGACGTCGGGATCAAAGAAAAGCTAGACAGACAGTAGAAGGTGGTATTTTTGAACTACAAACTTACATCTTCTGGTAAGTACATTTTCTTTATTAAACTCTCCAAAAACTGAGATTAAATAAACTAAAACTTGAGCCTGCTCTGAAAAAAATCATTTCCTCAAAAAAATTACATTTGTTGTGCAAATACTGTTCATGGAAGATCTAACGATGCATATTCAAGAGCTTATTACCACCTACAGGCTCTAGACATCACTCCTTTAACTCCGTACTCAACACCCCACTTCCCAAAGTGCTGTTCTGGCTTACTCAGCAGATTCCACCTCTTCCAACCCCAAGCCTCTTCCCTAGACATTCCATCCATTCCACAGTTACAACTGACAAATTCTACTTGCTGCGGGTACTTCTGCCAGCACTATGTCCTTGTTTTCCAGACGGTGAGTAACCCCTTTTCCCTGCACTCCTACACTCACTCCTCTCCCTGCGGTCTCAATGCCCGGGCATGAGCTGCTCCCGCCTTCCCCTGCCAGCCTCCATTCTCAGTGTGATTAAGGGCTCCTGTTGAGAACAGAGGTCTCCTGGTGGCTGCTTTTTTAGACAAGGATCATAATTTTTCATAAGACTAAACCCAGTACCCTATTTTTCATTTACAACAGTGGTTCAGAACAAGAGTCATAGACTTCTGTCAGGAACAACAGAATTCTTGGCTATTCTAACCCCAAGGTTTGGTTTTTGCCACTAGTAAGTTCCTTGGCTCTAGAAAACTGAGTATCAGAGCAATCCAGTTAAACACAGTGACTATAAACCTAGACAGAGAGAGACTGTGGGTGACGGCCACCGGGCTGAATTTCTGTTCTAAACACTCACCTGAAACTGGTTAATGAAAGGTGCTATGTTGAAGCCAAGAGTTCGTTCTGCGCCCTGCACGGCACTCTCCTCCATCAGAGTCTGCGATTCCACGAGCAACCCAAACATCAGCACATACTGGGGAAAGATCTTGCCTCCAGACTGTAGCAAACACCTGGAGGAACGACAAATGCTTTAAAAAGTATCTTGATGCCCTACATTTTATAAATAGCAGTAACTAAATCATTGGGGATCTAAGACAGGATACAGTGTAATTTAGACTGCTAGCTGGCTGGTAGTTCACAATGGCAGACTGGTAGACCCCCTGAAAAGTAACCAGTGAGCTGGATGAGTACAAGTTTTCAGGTCCGGGAAAAGTCATCAGTGGCTATTAAAACTAGAGGCTGAAAGTTTAATTAGGACAAGGATATTTAAGAGTCTCAAAGTTTCACCCCCATAAATGACTTATACAAAGGGAAAATAGCAACTTAAGAGTGGAAAAACCTGATGGATACAATTTAAACCAACTGACCTAAATTCACATCCACAGATCTAGGATAAAGCAACATATATGCCTCCTAATGTGACCAAACTTCTGTGGTCTCTCAAATGAATAGTCTGACGCTGGTAAGAAACATGAAGAACATTCTACAAATAAAAGGCCTCCACTTTTCAAAACTGTGCATGTCGTGAAAGACTGTTGCAAAATAAAGGAACTAAATGCAAGGTGTGACCCTGGATTGAATTCTGGACCTATGAGGGCATTCCTGCCACAGATGGTGAAATATCTGAGTAAGACTGTTTCCCTTAGATATCAGTACTATGTCCAAAGAGATTTCCTCGTTTTGATAAGTGTGTGATGATTATATAAAATGTCCTTTTTCTTACAAACTACATACCGAAGTATTAAGGGGTACAGAAATAGGGTATCTGAAGCTTATTTTAAAGTGTTCAGAGAGAATACTAAATCGTATGTGGCAATATAGTAACAATCTGTGACCCTGGGTGTAAGGTTCATGTGTGGTTTTTTTGTACTATTCTCTAACTTCTCTGTAAGCTTGAAATATTTCAGAATAAAAAGTTGAACACTCTGAAAGAAAAAAAAGTGATTAAAAATACAGATACTCTAGAGTAACATGTATGAATAAAGGGCTAAAACACAAAATACCTTCTCTTCCTACACTTATCTTGGATTCACTTTCTGTTTCCCTGGAAAGTCTATAAATGTGGAAAGTCAGCTGAGTTATCAACAACACTGCTTATGATTTTAAAAAAAAAAAAGTTTTTACCTGTTTCTTAATGGGTAGATGCACGTGGACCAAGAAAACTGTAAACTACAGGTGCCTGATGGGAAGGGACACCACCTCTGGGCTTCCCCTTGTTGGGGGTAACTTGTAACCACCTGTTCTATGGCTAGAGCTTGGAAGCTATGCCTGTGGGAGAAGTTCCCATCTGAAATATGAGGCTCTTAGGCCAAGGCAGCTCCCATGCCCACATACACAGTCTTCTTTTCACAGCCCTGAGCTCTGTGGAAGGTGTGAGAGCAGTTCAGGGTGGGGTCCAGGGCAGGTGGGCCAAGGGTGGGTCACCTGCTGCCCTCAAATGAAACAGACGTGGAGGATACTTTAAGGCACTTTAATCATCTGCCACATTTGAAATCAAACGTTAAATCCCTATCCTTACTGAACAATCCAAATCGGTTTCCACTTGAACTTCTAGCCAGGCTGCTACTACAGCTGGACTTCAGACTATCATATATACAGGACAAAGTTTTTGACCAATACTTTAGGCCAAGGCAGCTCCCACGCCCACATACACAGTCTTCTTTTCACAGCCCTGAGCTCTGTGGAAGGTGTGAGAGCAGTTCAGGGTGGGGTCCAGGGCAGGTGGGCCAAGGGTGGGTCACCTGCTGCCCTCAAATGAAACAGACGTGGAGGATACTTTAAGGCACTTTAATCATCTGCCACATTTGAAATCAAACGTTAAATCCCTCATCCTTACTGAACAATCCAAATCGGTTTCCACTTGAACTTCTAGCCAGGCTGCTACTACAGCTGGACTTCAGACTATCATATATACCTTTCATAGTAAGCTTTTACTCTTAAATATTTCTAGTCAGTAAGGATCTATTTATAAAAATACAGGACAAAGTTTTTGACCAATACATTTGTGCATACCTAAAAAAATTAGTTCCTATAAGAGTCTAAAATTGTTTGTTATGCAGTCTTCCTGAATAGATCATTAAATAAATCCTGACAAACTATAAAATATCACATTCCTCAAAACCACTTTGGCACAGACCCCTTGATTAGAACTCAACTGGGGAGGAAAAAAGCTATAATAAAGAGTATTACTGGCATAAGCAGGGGAAATTTTAATACAGACTGTCTGATAAATAATAGCATCTGATCCGTGTTACGCTTCCTGAGTGTGATCATCTTACTATGATATGAAGGGGAAAGCCCATGTTCTAAGGAGACATGTGCTGAACTGTTAAGGGGCAAGGTTAGGAGGCCAACAACCATCATATGGTTCAACACAGAAAACAGTCTTGTGTTTGCTGTTCCTTTTCTTGCAATTTCTCTTACGTTTGAAATTTTTCAAAGTAAAAAACTGACAGAGAAGTTTACAAAAGTTAAACAGGCTGCTCTCATAACAACTTTCCCTAAAGACTAGCTGATGGGGAGCCAAATCATAACTAGGTCATTTCATGAGCAAAGAATCAGCAAAGAAAGAGAGGTATCTGGAGTGTAACGGCATCAGACTGACTGAGACAAGTCCTCATCAGAAACCAGCAAGATCTGTCTTCATTTAAATAAGTACATGATCATTTAAGTTGTGATAAGTTCCTACAGAAATTAGCCTAAAAGTGGCCCCCACTGACCCCAATGCTTTACTCATTTTCATTATTCCTGTCCTACCAACTTTTTTTTAGCACTTTGGGTAGTCTAGTAGAAACTGAATCTCCAAACAATTAGTAAAATTACATACCTCAACAAAATCACACAACTCACAATCACACAGCTCTTAACAAAATTCCAATCTATGCCTTTACCAAATCATATACAATTTTAACATCTCCATGAAGAACTGAAAAAACTACCCATTTCCCTCAAATGGTTCAAGTTTAATCCTGACAACTCACAGTCCTAAATTTTCTGAACTGAAGTTATCTGCTAATTGTGATCCATTTAAAGGAAACCAGATCTAATTTTTCTTAAGATCACCAAGTCTTAAATGAGATACTAAGCCACAGCGCTGCACGATGCTTGACTAATTCCCTCCACCCCTAAACAGCCACAAGAGGGTAGTGTTCGATGAAATCAGTAAACAAAAAGCACACAGGTTAATAACAGCCAGCCTTCTAGCCATACAATCTATAGGAGAGAACAGGAGGGAGGGTAATACAGTTAAATCACTTAGGGAGTAACCAGAAAATCAGGCTAAACAAAGTAAAAAATACATCAGGTGATACCTGAAAAGAAAGGTTGGATCATGTACTAAAAGCCATGCCAGAGATAAAGACTCCACGAAAGCAAGTATTTTAAAAGGCCATGTTCACACTATTTTAATCTAAAAGCTTGTACAAATCCTTCTTAACTCAGTGTTGCCATTACTAACTGGAATGTGTCTTAGTTATGTGTAGATAAACTGTAACTCCCTGAAGCTCTGCTTGGCTTTACTGACACTGTTTTGTCATCACACCAAGGCAGCTGCCAGACTCCTCAATGGAATCCTCTGCAAAGCCAATATTTCTGAACCATCTGTGCCTTCAAGGAAAAAAATAAAAATTGTTCCAACTCAAAAGTCTAACCATAAACGGCAAAAATTCTGAAGAAACTCTTCACTGTTTCCTTGTGATCCAACACAAAAACGTTTTAAAACGGGTTTAAATTTTAAAAAGTTCACCAAGCTTTTAAACTGTCTCCTGTATTTTAATCTAGTGGGACTGAAAAAAAAAAAAGAATAAACATTTTAAAACAGTAACAACAAAGGAACTTAATAGTTTGTGAAATGGCTTGTTTTTTCCTTGACCTTTCTTCAGGAGGCTGGTATCCAGTGATGTGACAGACGCCTTTTATCCTTATCCTAAAAACAATCTCTCCTCCCAACTCTGAACTTTACCAGTTCTGAGGCCTCTCTGCCGTCAGTAACTAAAGAGGATAATGAAAGGCCTGGGGGAGAGTGTGCACACGCCCCAGGACCAAGGGAAGCCGTGGCCACCTCCAGAGGAGCTGGTAAGGAACCGTGCACAAGCTTAGGCTGAAGGGGCGGAGCGCTGGTTCCCTCCCCTGCTACTCAGGAGGTGTCCCGAGGGAAGAGCGGGAAGAGCGGGAACACTGGCTTAACACGCTGATCAAAGGGCTGGGAGCCTTTTTTTTTTTAATTGATCTATTTATTCTCGGCTGTGCTGGGTCTTCGGCACAGGCCTCTCTCTAGTTGCAGACAGCGGGGGCTGCTCTCTAGCTGCAGTGAACGGGCTTCTCTTTTTGCCGAGGATGAGCTCTCGGGCTCGCAGGCTCTCAAGCACAGGCTCAGCAGTTGTGGTGCACGGGCCTAGATGCTCTGCTGCATGTGGGGTCTTCCCTGACCAGGGATTGAACCCGTGTCTCCTGCACTGGCAGGCGGAGTCCTGGCCACTGAACCACCAGGGAAGCTCGCTACTAGCACTCAGTTCCTGGAAGTGCCAAACTTCCTGCAACACACTGTCCCCATCCCACCTCTCCCAAAAAGCCGTCCCACCCAAACCACTGGAAGGACCCCTCCCTCTACTGAGAGACATACCAAAGAGGAATTGTAGGCAGCATGTAAGTTGTTTCCCACTGAAATAACTCATCAGTCCATCTATGTGTGGATAAGCAAAATATGACAACATAATACATACAAAGGGATATTATTCCACCTTAACAAGGAAGGAAATTCTTACATCTACTACAATATGGATGAATCTGGAGAATATTATGCTAAGTGAAATAAGACAGTCACACACAGACATACACCAAAAACTGCATGATTCCAGTCGATGTAGAGTAGTCAAAACTCACAGAAGCAGAGAGTAGAATGGTGGTGGTAAGCAGCTGGGGGGAGGGTGGAATGAAGAATTATTGTTTAATGGGTATGAAGTTTCAGTTTTACAAGATGAAAGAGTTATGAGAATGGTTGGAGCTAATGACTACACAATATTACTAAAATATTTATAATAATGCCATTGAACTTAGAGATGGCTAAGATGAAAAATTTCATGTTCATTTTACCACAATAAAAAAAATCAGAAAAAGAATTAAATCAAAACTAAAAATAAACTGTTAGGTAAACAGTACAACTTTCCACAGTGATCCTGCCAAATAAGTCAAACCTCATTTGTGTGACAAATTCGGAGAGCTAAAATGCCTCCAAAGGCATCTAGTCCAGTACTCTCATTTCATAACTGAAGACAAGAGGTATTAAATGGCTTACAGAAACTTTTACTACTTTAGGAATTCAGGGACAAATTAGAGACTACTAGCCCTTTCAGCTCCTTGTTCTACCATCTATCTAAAGTACACCTGTTTACTATGGAAGATGGTATGGAATTCCTCAAAAATCTAAAAACAGAGGTACCATATGACCCAGCATATATCTGGACAAAAGTATAAAAATAAATAAATAAATAAAGTACACCTGTTTAAAATTTTGAGAGAGAGAGAGAATGAGTGTATATTTCTATGTGCATGTATGTCAGACCTCTATATCCCCATAATCTAGGGTATGTACAAGTTTGTTTTAAAGAATAGAAAATGGTAGTGATTTTTACTGGTTACCTCATATGAAAAGGTAAGTGTGGTTAGCGGACGAAAATGTACATGAAACCTAAAATATAGTTAACTATATAAGCAAATGCTTTTTTCCTAACAATCTGCCTTCTGCTGCCACAATTTGGTCTGTATTCTCACCAGTGCTCCTTTACTGTTTGTATAACACAAAAGTTAAAACCTATAAATTCAGGGGGGATTCCTTTAGGGGGAGAAAAACAACAACTCAATAGAAACATGCACAGAAAAAGACAGACATGAAGTCACAGATCGTGAAAAGCAAAGCTTCAGAAACACACAAGTGATCATGACTCATTCATGCAGTTACACCATTAAGGAACTAAAAGAGTTTACATCAAGTCTGAGCTCACATGACCACAGGTTGTATTTTGGTGTTTTACCTGGATATTGCAGCCTTTTCCATTATTTCCTGCTGAATGAGTCCAGATGGCTCAATGACATCCAATATAATTATACTCCACAACTTGTCTGATTTTGGCCTTTGCAACACAGCAGATTCATCTTCCACATGTCTCAACCAAAACTCAAGTGTATCTTTAGGAAAGTGATTGGCTTCGCATATGAGGTCCAGAGCCGCACGATGCTGGTCTTTCTCCACAGAACTGTAAGGTTTAACCTGCCCGAGGGTGCCAGCAATTACAGGCAGAAGAGAGAAGCCCTCAGACACATCTAACACATACAAAGGCTCAAGGGTGCCCTGGCCAGAACTGCCCAGCCCACTGTCACAGCTCATCTCGTCATTCTGACACTGACTATCCATGGCCCGACCCGCTTTCTCCGGAGTCAATGAAGACAACACTTTCTTCATTGCCATTTTAAAGCCTTCGTGGTATGGGATGTTATTAAGTAAAGCAATTTCTGTGGATTCCAATACACACATTTGCTCCACAACATCTGGCTTACTGGTCTGAAGATTGGCCAGGGCGCTACAGAGTTCAGCCTCATTTCCAAAAGACAGCAAGTCTTTATTCCTGGTAAAACTTTTCCCGACCTCCATCTCATGTTCTGAATGGTAGACACTGATACTCTGGATTCTTAAGTAACAATCTTGACAAGACACTTCCATCATCACCTGGTCCCCAGGCTTTATCCAGTAGTCTTTGTAAAACAGGAAGAAAGAGAAAAAAAAAATGTAATCAATGACTATGAGTGTTTATAAGCCCAAGGATCACACAAACACCTTGGTCCTCCCCCCATTTTTTAAACAACTACAGGAGAGACTACATTTATGGACTTAATTACAATTAAGTGAATTAATCTATGTTTAAAAAAAAAAACTAGGGAAATACCTTCAGCTCTACATAACGAAAAAGTGAGGTTTGAAGAGCCAATTAACTTACAGCAAAACAGATTCCACAGCTCATTATTTGACCCTACTAACAAAGAATTGATGCTTTTGAACTGTGGTGTTGGAGAAGACTCTTGAGCGTCCCTTGGACTGCAAGGAGATCCAACCAGTTCATTCTGAAGGAGATCAACCCTGGGATTTCTCTGGAAGGAATGATGCTAAAGCTGAAACTCCAGTACTTTGGCCACCTCATGCGAAGAGCTGACTCATTGGAAAAGACTCTGATGCTGGGAGGGATTGGGGGCAGGAGGAGAAGGGGACGACAGAGGATGAGACGGCTGGATGGCATCAAAGACTCAATGAACTTGAGTTTGGGTGGACTCCGGGAGTTGGTGATGGACAGGGAGGCCAGGTG
Source organism: Aepyceros melampus (assembly GCA_006408695.1). Lineage (NCBI taxonomy): Eukaryota > Metazoa > Chordata > Mammalia > Artiodactyla > Bovidae > Aepyceros > Aepyceros melampus. The sequence continues at coordinate 112,848 of SJXQ01007770.1, forward strand.
TGCTGCCGTTCATGGGGTCGCAAAGAGTCGGACACGAATGAGCAACTGAACTGAACTGAACAGCATTATAGTGCTTTTACTGTAATCACCACATATCATAATGATCCCAAAATAAGAGGGTGGGGGAAGGACTACAAGAGACTCCCAATCTTCTTTGTTAATGAAGCCAGAAATAACAAAGATAGATGAAATTCAGAAATCAATACCAAACCTCACTTTAGCTTAAAGGAACATTCTTTTCTCTAGAGAAATTTCTGAAAGAACAAGACAGCCTTCAATAGCACCTTATCAGTAATATTTCTTAACTGTAAGTATTTAGATACCCTTGAATGTTTAGAAATTTGAAAATGCAAGGAAGGACTAAGTCCTACAATAAAAACTACATCGTGGACTTTCCTGGTGGTACAGTGGTGAGGAATCTGCCCGCCCATGCAGGGGACACAGGTTCAATCCCTGAACTGGGAAGATTCCACATGCTGCCGGCTCTAAAGTCCACCGCTACTGAGCCCGCGCTCTAGAGCCTATGAACTGCAACCACTAAGCCCACAGGATGCAACTCCTGAAGCCCGTGCATCTAGGGCCTGTGCTCCGTAACAAAAGCAGCCACTTAAACGAGAAGCCTGGGCACTGCAAAAAAAAGAGTAGCCCCCTCTCACCACAACTAGCAACAAGGACCCAGTGCCACCAAAAATAAAAAATAGAAGTAATAATAATAGAAAGACTGTATTGTCCATCATCTTTCACACGTGGCAAAACTTTAAAGTGTAAACATATAACTGCTCTTCCTTCTCAGCCACAGAGCCACCTGAAAATACAAGTTGCCTTTCTTGTGTTTACACACTTAAAATATCCTTTCCCTAGGATTTTGGTTTTTTTAATGCCATCTAAGTTACTGAGAGTTAGAATAAACAAAATGTTTAAATGTTACTTACTCCGTGCTGGTCAGCACAGTAGGCATTTTACACCCGGTATGTCTAATAACTCCTACAACAACCCTGCAAAGCAGACAGCACTGGCACCTCCCTCACTTTTCGTTTTTTTTTTTTAGCACAACTGCAACACAGCTTACAGGATCCTAGTTCCCTGACCAGGGACTGAAACCGATGGCCCCCACGACGAAAGCTGGGAATCCTAACCCCTGGACCACCAAGGAATACCCAGCACCCTTCGATTTTTATAAATCACATAACAAAAGCTCTAAGAAATAACCAGCAAGACCAGCGAAGGAGTCAGGTTAGCAAAGATCCGATTTCAAATTTACCCGACTGACTCTAGAACCATACTCTGCCACAATACTATACTGATTCCATGACTTAATGGCCTTGCCAAATTAGATCCTTGATTGAGAGACTATATAGAAGTAAATATTACTTTCCAGTTATAAAACAGTAGAATTTTTCTATGTAATACAGCTGCTATAAACTATACTGAACCACATCAAACTACTAGTAAAAACTTTCTTTATAAAAAAGTTATCTTTGGGACTTCCCCTAGTGGTCCATTGGCTAAGACTCCATGCTCCCAATGCAGGGGGTCCATGTTCCATCCCTGTTCAGAGAACCAGATCCCATATGCCACAACTAGGAGATCCCACATGATAAAAAATAAATATTTTTTTAAATAAGTAAATAAAAAGTTATCTTTAACATAAGACTTCCCTAGGTAAGTCCATGGATTCGTGAACTCTAAACTGCAAGATTTTGTATTTATATGAGTGGAATATTTTTAGGGCCACAGAGGCCGTCAGATTCTGTGAGTGATAAGAACTTCTGCTCTGTAACTATATTTCTCCACTGTGTTCCAAAAAAGTAGACTAGCATTTCTCTCATCTACTCATAACAAGAGTAATCGGAGCTGAAGAAATGATTTAATGATAGATATTTTTGAGTGGTATGCAGCAGATTTGTGTTTTCACCTTTTTTTTTTTTAATATTGGAGTATAGTTGATTAACAATGTTGTGTTAGTTTCAAGTGTACAGCAGTTATACGTATACACCTATCTGCTCTTTTTCACGTTCTCTTCCCATTTAGGTTACTACAGAGCATGCGGCAGAGTGCCCTGTGCACTACAGTGGACCCCTGCCGGTTATCTAGTTTAGAGCAGTGTGTACATGTCGACTTTAGTCTCTCTTCTTAACCATACATATTACTTAAAACTACTTTTAAAAAACAAAGAGCAAATTCTGAAAGATTTAATCAATCTCCCTTGACTGGAAACTTCATATTCAAACTGAATTTTTGACACTGACTCAAATACTTAGAGGATTAAGACAACACTTTTTTTTAAAAAAAGAAAACCAACAAAAACTTAGACAAGATATACCTGCAAGATCATGAACAGGGTATACAGCCTGCTCCCAGCACGTTTCCTCACTAGGACTTGTGGATAAACTGTGTTCATCATCAAGCTGGAGTACAAACCAAACCATGATGGCATCAAGTATGCCTTCTTTAACAACGGGGACACCAATCTTAGCAGGTTTTTTAGTTGCAAGGCTTTTTAATTCCTGACAAAAATGTAGAAGGAATAAGAGGATTTTAGACATTTAATACATGCATGCCCCAGTGTCATATCACTTCCCATCAGCCCTGCCCAGAACCCTCAGGGGATCAATATCACAGCACAACTACAACCAACTAAGCACACTGAATGGGAAAACATGATATACAGTACATGGTAGTGAATACCGTGACTTACTACAATGAGGCAGATACATATTACTGATGTAGAAAAAGTCCTGACATACTCTTGAATGAAGGCAGCAAGTGGTGAAGCAATCGGGATTATTCTACTCTAAAAAATGTGTGTGTGCGTGCGTGCACAGATTAGAAAAGCAAGTCTGAAAAGATATATTTCAAGCTGGTGACCTGGGGAAAGAAGGACCTAGATTTTAAAAAGTAAGATACGTTATTTTTTCCTTCTTCTTTTTTAATGTATTACTTGAAAATGTTAAACAGGCAGATATTACTTTCAAATTTAAGGTCTTAATAAGGTGGGGTTTTTTTTGGGCGGGGGGGCTGTTGCGGAGAAGAAACATTAAAATACTGGAACACCTGGTGAACACGTGGAGATTCGAGGAGCATGATGCTCTTGGGGACAGCACGGGAGCCCTGCTCACCTTCGCTCACCCCTATGCCTATGTATCTCCTCCATGTGACTGTTCCCAAGCTACATCCTTGTCTAATAAGCCTAAAAAGTAAAATGCATAATAAGTAATGCTTACGAGCCTAGTAAGTAAAATGCTTCCCTGATTCTGTGAGCCACTCTAGTAAATCAATAGAACTCAGATCATTGGAACTTAACAATTTATGGACCATCACTTAGTAAAGAATCCGCCTACAATGCAGGAGACCCCGGTTGGGGAGAGGTCAATTCCTGGGTTGGGGAGATCCACCGGAGAAGGGATAGGCTACCCACTCCAGTATTCTTGGGCTTCCCTTGTGGCTCAGCTGGTAAAGAATCCACCTGCAATGGGAGACCTGGGTTTGATCCCTGGGTTGGGAAGATCCCCTGGAAAAAGGAAGGACTACCCACTCCGGTATTCTGGCCTAGAGAATTCCATGGACCACATAGTCCATGGGTCACAAAGAGTTAGACATGACTGACTTTCACTCACTTTGAAGCACAGATGTTAACCTGGGTTTGTATCTGGAGATTGAGGTGGGATGCGGGGAGGGGTAAGGACTGAGGAAGACAGGTGTGTAGTCATGCAGGGATGAGGACTTAAAAAGAACAACAAAAAAAACTGTAACACTGTTATCCAGAAAAGAAATACTGGCAAAGCTCAGCCTCAGCAATGCCAAAGTATTAATTTAGTTCCAGATCACCTCAAAACAAAACAAAACAAAAAAAACCTATTAACAACTAATAGGGGAACGCTTTTATTAAATTATAAACATCTTAGGCAAAAATGACACTCAAAAAGTTGTCTGTCCCCTGGCAAGCTTCACCTCAAAATCTTAATGTACTTAAGGTTAATAATACACTTAAACATTTAGCCTTACTTAGATCACCAGAGAAGATGATCAGAGATGATCACCAGAGAAGGACTCAATGCAACTTTCTCCAACTCCCTGGGCTCTTTCTTTGTTCAGCGCAGGGCCCTCACACACACATAGATACATCAGGATGATGCCAGCTTGTCCTGGTTTGTCCAAGACCGTTTCTCAGGAGCCGCTCAGTCCTGCACAAGCCAAGGTGGCTGGTCACCCTAACACACAGACAACCTAGAGATCTGAGTTATGCTTCATTTCAAGGAATACTGCTAATCTGAAATGAAAGACACAGAGAAAGGCTGGAAGATCTAGGTTATAATCCCTGCCCTTGCATTCATATCTGGGTGGGGAGGAGGGGTGAGTGGGCGGGGAATTAACGTAACAGCACAAGGATAATTATAACTGTATTGCAATGCTGTTCTAAGAGCAACCTCAGGACTTCCTTGATGTTACAGTGGATAAGAATCTGCCTGCCAACGCAGGGGAAACAGGTTTGATCCCTGGTCTGGGAAGATCCCACATGCCGCAGGACAACTAAGCTCTCACGCAGCAACTACTGAAGCCTACAAGTCCTAGGGCCTGTGCTCTGCAACAAGAGAAAACATTGCAATGAGAAGCCCATGCTCTGCAACAAAGAGGAGCTTCCACTCGCCACAACTAGAAAAAGTCCACGTAAGGACTCAATGCAACTTTCTCCAACTCCCTGGGCTCTTTCTTTGTTCAGCGCAGGGCCCTCACACACACATAGATACATCAGGATGATACCAGCTTGTCCTGGTTTGTCCAAGACCGTTTCTCAGGAGCCGCTCAGTCCTGCACAAGCCAAGGTGGCTGGTCACCCTAACACACAGACAACCTAGAGATCTGAGTTATGCTTCATTTCAAGGAATACTGCTAATCTGAAATGAAAGACACAGAGAAAGGCTGGAAGATCTAGGTTATAATCCCTGCCCTTGCATTCATATCTGGGTGGGGAGGAGGGGTGAGTGGGCGGGGAATTAACGTAACAGCACAAGGATAATTATAACTGTATTGCAATGCTGTTCTAAGAGCAACCTCAGGACTTCCTTGATGTTACAGTGGATAAGAATCTGCCTGCCAACGCAGGGGAAACAGGTTTGATCCCTGGTCTGGGAAGATCCCACATGCCGCAGGACAACTAAGCTCTCACGCAGCAACTACTGAAGCCTACAAGTCCTAGGGCCTGTGCTCTGCAACAAGAGAAAACATTGCAATGAGAAGCCCATGCTCTGCAACAAAGAGGAGCTTCCACTCGCCACAACTAGAAAAAGTCCACGCACAGCAATGAAGGCCCAGTACAACCAAAAAATAAACAAATAAATAAGCGAGCCACCTAAGAATACATGTGAAAGCACCAGGCACACTATACAGTCCCAAAAACCTTAGGGATTTTTTTCCTCTGTATTTAAAAGTAAAGCAAATAATCATTTTCCTTACATACAGTAAGTGGAATTCCATGCCTACTCATAAGACTGTCCTATGTATTAACTATTTTAAACAATGCGTGAAATTTAACACTTAAAACCAGTAACTAAATTTTTATTTTTACCTGAAGATTGTTGAAATCTACTGTCATAATTTCAAAGCACTCTGTCAAAGCCAAATATCCTCCAGGAACTCGACTCATCTTTTCGGTTGTATAAGGTTCAATTGTTTCTTCTCCATCTACAGAAGAATAAGCTGGGCTCTGAAATTTCACATTGGTTGGCAAACAGATTCCAGCAACGTCCTTAACACCCACCCTAGTGAGAAAGGAATGAGAGAGGAAAGGGAAAAGGGAAAGGGAAAAAGATGGGTTGGTTTCTGTTTTTTTCTTTTTCAAGAATCAAGTAACACCGTCTAATACTGAATCCAGCAAAAATAAGCATAAAAATACAATAAAACATCATAGACAAAGGTTTCTTAAACACACTGACATAGACAATCACTAACTATAATTGAAAACAAATAACAGGTATACATTAAAATTAAGAACTCCACTCATCAAAAGATACCCAGGAAGAATGTTAAAGGCAAGCCACTGAGTAAAAGAGATTTGTAATACATCTACTCAACAAAGGACAAATATCCAAAATATATTTTTTAGTCCCCACAATAAAAGAAATCCAAGACTCAAGACACTTCACAAAATAGCCAATATAAGTCAGTTATGAGGGAAATGAAGTTAAAGCCATGCTACCCAAACAGAACAGGGAAAATAAACAGTCCGTATCAAGTACTGATAAGAATACAGTCTTATATACTACTGCTAGGAATATAAAATTAAAAAGACCACTTTGGAAGAGTTTCATAGTTCCTATTCAAGCGGAACATGACTATTATTTTAGATCCAGTCTTAATATGGGAACCTCAAAGTGTCTGACATTTGCACTTGCAGAAACATGGCCAAGGGAAATTCATACACACAACCACTAAAAGAATGTTTAAGAATGTTTACAGCTGTGCTATAAACACAATACTCCCCAAACTGGATTTGACCTAAACATCCATCAACAGCAGAATGGAGGAATGCACTGTGGTGTATTCATACAACAGGCCTACTTCACAGCAATGAGAATCAACTACATACAAGAACACAGACGTGTTGGAATGAGGAGGCAAGCATGACCATTCATGCTGTATGATACCATCTGCATGAAATTCAAAACAGGCAAAATAATCTGTGGTGTCAGAAGTCAAGACAGTAGATACTCTTGGGGGTGTGGGGCGCTGGTAACTGGAAGGGGTTTCTTCCTAAGGACCTGTTGGGGTGGGCATGTTGTTCTGGACCTTGATCGAGCACTGGGACACAGTGAATCAACTTCATGAATCCATCATAAATGGACGGTTTATGTGCTTGCTCTAACAGTGTTTGATGTTAGTAAAAATTTACACTGGAAAAAACACTTCATGAGCATTTTAGAAACACCATCTTATAACAGGAAACACTTCGACCTCCTCTCATACACACTCATTTATTAGCCCATCTGTCTCTACAGGGCTTTAAACAGTCTACTACTAGAAATCATTTTGTTATATTCTAAAAAGATGGATTATCAAATGGAAATATTAATGAGTTTAACAATAACTAAATGAGAAATCACAAGTTACAGAAACAAAAAGAATGTGACAAGTTCCCTTTCAATTTCTTACCAAATACATGAATATAAACTTACTGTCAAAGCTTCAAACAATGTAGTAAAAAGTGAAAGTCCACCTTCACAGCATCCATTTCCTCCCTGTTAGAAGTTTGGTGTCTATCCCCTCCCACCGTTTTCTTTACGTGTACCATATCTGTGTATACTGCCTCAGACCCACTGTACTTATTTTCCTCTGCTCTTAACTATTTTGAAAATGATTTCAAATTTATAGAAAGGCTTCCAGTGTTGTCTAAAAAACTCTCACATCCTTTAACCACGTTCATCAAGTTTTTAATAGTCTACCACATTAGTTTTATCATATTCTCTCTCTCTCCACATATATTCTTTCTTCTGAACCATTTGAGAGAAAACTGCATTCATCACACCCATTTATCCTTTCATAGATATACTTCAGTGTATTTTTATTATAAACAAGGATATTTTCTTAATCATAACAGTTATCAAATGCAGTGTTATTTCATCTTCATATCAGAATATAGTTCATATTCTATCTTTATTAACTGAGTCAATAAATCAAAACTAACTTCCACCCACCAGTCCCAATACAGGATCATGATTTCAACTTAGCTGTCCTATCCTTTAATTCTCTTCAATCTTTGTCTCTCATGATGCTGACAATTTTATTTTGTTTTGGCCATACCATGTTGCTTGCAGGATCTAGTTCCATTTATTAATCTATTTGTTATAAATAGGGATTTATGGATTCTTACTTTATTCAATGCAACTGCCCTTATATATCTTGGTGCTTAAAATGTCCAAGATTTGGCCAGCGGGAGACACTTCCAAACATGCTCCTGTGACCTTTAACCACCCACATTGTTTTCTTCGGCAGCTCCTTAAATTTCTGACCCAAGTTATTCCACAGTCATCTTCAGTCTGCTCTGCCTGTGTCTGGGAAGCAGCCATTTCTCCAGAGTTACAGTTCCCCGTGGTGAGGAGTGGTATTTCAGAGCCAAGATCTGAGGGCTAGGCATGCTCACTGCTCCCAGAATTATGGCTTGTCTTTTTCACTAACCGTCATTAACTTCCTTCCCTCCCTACACAGGCGCTTTGACTGTTTCCTTCTGCCACCTGCAAAGTACTGCACGGGGTGAATGTTTTATCAGAATGCACTAAGTATGCAGATAGTTTTTTGTTTTGGTTTTTCCAATTACAGTGTTATAGTAAGCATCTCTATACACATGTTTATTTATTAGGACAAATTATCAGAAGTAGAAACATCACGTAAAAGACTATACACACCTTTAGTTTTGTTCGATAATGCCAAAATGAGCTACTAAAATGTTGCACCAACAGGGTACACAGTCTCCCATATCTAAGAGACAATAGGCTTCCCTGGTGGCTCGGTGGTAAAGAATCCATATGCCAATGCAGGAGACCCAGGTTCAATGCCTGGGCCAGGAAGATCCCCTGGAGAAGGGAATGGCAGTCCACTTCAGTATTCTTGCTGGGAAATCCCACGAACAAGGAATCTGGTGGGCTACAGTTCATGGGGCATCAAAATAGTCGGACACAACTCAGCGACTAAACAACAACATGAGAAAGTCGGATCTTATGTCTTCTTTTGGCCACACTGTGGGGCCTGCAGGATCCCACTTTCCCGACCAGGGATCAAACTCGGCACCTCAGCAGTCAAAGTGTGGAGTCCCACCACTGGGCCACCAGGAGATTCCCTTTATCATCATTTTTAATGTTTCAGAATGTAAACAGGTAAAAATGTTATCCTATTGATTTAATTTCCATTTCTCTCATTAATAGACAATTGAAAATGTTCAGTTCAGTTCAGTCGCTCAGTCCTGTCTGACTCTTTGCGACCCCATTAACTGCAGCACGCCAGGCCTCCCTGTCCATCACCAACTCCTGGAGTTTACCCAAACTCATGTCCATTGAGTCGGTGATGCCATCCAGCCATCTCCTCCTCTGTCGTCCCCTTCTCCTCCTGCCCTCAATCTTTCCCAGCATCAGGGTCTTTTCAAATGAGTTAGCTCTTTGCATCAGGTGGCCAAAGTACTGGATTTTCAGCTTCAACATCAGTCCTTCCAATGAACACCCAGGACTGATCTCCTTTAGGATGGACTGGTTGGATCTCCTTGCAGCCCAAGGGACTCTCAAGAGTCTTCTCCAACTTAGCTTTATTCTAAAAGTTGGAAATTTTACCTCAGCTTGTCATCTGCCTTTTAACTTTATACTATCTTTCACTGGCTATTCAATTCTTTTTTAAATGTGTTAAATTTGTTAATCTTTAATGGCTTCTCTCTATTAAATGGCTTTAATAGATCCTCCCTCTGTTTTGCTTTGGAAAGCCTTCACCACTTAATGGATTTTTTACACTTAGATACTTAATTCACTTTGGAATTAAAAGTAAAGATCTAACTTTAACCATTTGAAGGACAGGGAGGCTGGCGTGCTGCAGTCCATAGGGTTGCAAAGAGTCAGACACAACTGAGCAAATGAAGAACAACAGCATTACCCCAGTGAAGCGCTTCAGCTCCGCTTCCTGAATAGTTTATCCTTTTACCTCTCATCTGAAATACCTCATCTGTATCACATACTAAACCCCTATACATTTAAAGGTGTATCTAGAGTCTTTATTGTGTTATACTGATCTATGTTTTCTATTTCTGCATCAATAAATTACTGTTTTTTTATTTCTAGTTTTTATAGCTAATAAACCAAGTTTCTTAAAACCTCTAAACTCTGGACTGTAACACTAGGAGACTGACTTTAAGAAATCATGAAGCACATCTATTAACATGAAGAGGCTCACTAAAGCTAATGTATTTACTGATATTTTAATATATTTACTGCTACTGATCATTTTTACTGAAGCAAAATTAAATTTATACACACACATATTTACTTACACAGAGCTGCCAAGCAACTCGCTCGCTCTAACTCAGCCAATGTGCTGGCAAAGGCCACTTTTTGGTTAGTGCCTGTGCCCTGCTGCTGCTAAGTCGCTTCAGTCGTGTCCGACTCTGTGTGACCCCACAGACGGCAGCCCACCAGGCTCCGCCGTCCCTGGGAGTCTCCAGGCAAGAACACTGGAGTGGGTTGCCATTTCATTCTCCAATGCATGAAAATGAAAAGTGAAAGTGAAGTCGCTCAGTCGTATTGGATTCTTAGCGATCCCATGCACTGTAGCCTACCAGGCTCCTCCGCCCATGGGATTTTCCAGGCAAGAGTACTGGAGTGGGTTGCCATTGCCTTCTCTGTCCTGGGCCCTACCAGTCACTAACTACTTTTACTTATCACCCTGTAACATGCATTGAGGAGTATAAGGAAGATATACCATAAAGATGAACATTAGTTATCTACCAGTGAGGTGTTCAGGATGATTTTATTTTCTTCTTTCAATAACCAGTATTTCCTAAAATATTTATGTGTTACATTTACTACTACTAAGTTATCAGAAGGAGGGCCTCCTTAAAAAGTCCGGAAACAATATGGATCAATACTTTAGCAAAATAAAAAATTCATTAATGTTCAAGAAAAAGAAGTAACCAAGAAGTTCTTCTAAGTAAAAAAAATTTTCACCTATATCACACTGCATAAATTTCAGAATCTCAAGGGTACAAAGATTATGAAATTTCATCCCACTCACCAACAAAACATTATAATATAAACAGTTATTAAGAACAGAAAACTGGGAGAAGTAAAATTATTTTCACATGGAAATTTTTATTTTACTCTAAAATTAGTCTGAACTTAGTATTTTTCTCAGAATCTATCACACATCAAAACGATACTATGTTGTATCAAAATTAAATTTTCCACTAGAAAATTTCCACTAGAAAAAAGCTGATTGTTAATACAAGAGTCTTATTTTTGAAGAAAGCTTTAAAGATGCAAAAAGCAAAAAAAAAAAAAAAGGCAAAAATTAAATTAAGACTGGAATAAATATCATGAATTTAGAGGTCAGAAGATGATACATTCTCATCCGAATGTCCACTAAATAACCTTTTAAGTACAGGCAACTCCTCAAAATTACTGAAATATTTTTTAATATTTACTATTTAAATAATCACTTACCTATGATGTCTTCTTATCTCTGCACATTCTACTGCCATCCCAAATATAACAGCACTTGCTGGTATAACTTTCCCATATTTTTCACAATTACCATTTTCACCTTTGGTCTAAAAATATAACAGCAAAAATTATATTCTGCTACATTGATGTCAAAATATTTTTGTCAAAATATGTTTGTCAAAACATGTGTGTATGATGGCAAGCTATGAAAATTTATATGAAAGCTTAGAAAAACAATAGTTAATGATAAGCAGATTAAGGGGTTTTTTCCCTTTAAAAAGTTTATTTCCATTTATATATATATGAATGTATATGTGTATGTATACATATATCATATATACGTGCGTGTGTATGTATATATACGTATAAATTTTTTTCTTTTTTTTAAGTACTAGTGGGAAGAAAGGGAGGGAGGGAGGTGGGAGCTAGAAGCCTCTAAGTTTGCACACAAGAAAAGATCTTTGGGTATGACTTTAATGAAGAGGCCAAAATTCACCATTACCTACTTGGAAAACAAACTGCTCTTCTTTCAACCTTTCATTAGCTATTTTAAATTCAAATAATTTTCTGTAAGTAGTCAATTCTTATTACATGTTAGAATCCTTTCTTTCATAATACATATATCAATATATACATGAAAGCTACAGTTTATGGGCCACAGTAGAGGATTTCAATGTAAAATACAACTTGGCAATTGTAAGAGACAATTTTGTCAGCCCAGGTCCAAGCAGTACCTTAAAATCATACCGCACCAGTTAACCCATTACATTCCCTTTTGGTAAATTTGCCAAATATACAATATGAGCAGTGAAGCTGTAAAGCTCAAAATATTTCCATTTCTCAACCTCACTCAAGAATTCCAGAGTCAATCCAAGAACTCCAGAGTCAATCCCTTCATCACATAACCTCAATTCCTAAGAACTCCTTCCTGGAGTATTTTTTGCCTGGATACCCCATTTGGGCACACAAGAATACACTGCACTATGATATTAAATGTTTTTTGTTCGCATGGATTTCTTGCCAGCTATATAGTAGTTACCTCAAGTGAGACGCATCTCCTATTGCTTTGCAACTATGCTAGGGGCTCAACGAGCCATCTACTGAATAATGAATTCTTAATCAAATTTAAGTGTTTTCATGCTGCTTACCTTTGGCTGCAAAAGTAAATGCTCCCATGCATGAATCAAACTCTCCACAATTCCTTCTCCAAATAAACCTGCATCGACAGTTTCTGTTACAACTAGGGACACTCTATAGAATGATTTTTTAAAGATATATGTAAGTAAAATATCATGCTATTTATGTAAAAGATGTCAAAGCTGAGAGAAGGAAGAATATATTATAGACACAGCACAAATATAAATTTTTCTCATACAGTTCATGTTTAACATCTAACCTTGAATCCTAAGGAACTCTTAACGTTCCTCTAAGGCCCCTCTGTTCTCCACTGGCAGCTTCCTGGCGAGGACGGTAGGGGTCACAGACAACCTTCACTTGACCTGCTGCCTCCTGGGTTATTCTTTCATTGCCTAAACCCTAAGGATTGGTTCATATCCATTACTTTTACCAGTCCCCCACCTTAACCCTGAGTAACTGGACATATATCCCCAATATTCTATGAAAATACTTTCTACCATCAATGACTCCCTACAGACAACAGGTAGTGCAGTGAGAAAGTCTACCCCTCCAAACCCTTCCTCCGCTTCCATTATCCATATTTATCTCTTATATGTTCATGTCCCTCTCCTGTCACCTCTCATGTGGAGTTTTCACCAAAGTCTAACTCACAGAGTTCTGGTCTCTGTCCATTCTGTCTAGAAAATCTCACTCAAAAACACACCCCCCAAAATTTCTCCCTTTGTCGAACTTCTTTAGTACTCACTTCCAGTATCATTCATTTCTGTAGTTACAAGTAAAAGATATTTTCAAGAATAATCCTTACTTTCCTATCTTGACTACAGCTGCCTTGATAACAGAAAGCAACTTTAGTATCCTCTGCTGTGCCCGTGGGCTTCCCAAGTGGCACTAGTGGTTAAGAACCACTTGCCAATGCAGGTTAGACGTAAGACACGTGGGTTCAATCCCTGGGTCAGGAAGATCCCCTGGAGAAGGGAATGGCAACCCACTCCAGTATTCTTGCCTGGAGAATCCCATGGACAGAGGAGTCTGGTGGGCTGTGGTCCATGGGGCCACGACTTCAGCTGGACACGACTGAAGCACAGCATGGCGCTGTGCCTAAACCCACTATTGTACATACATACACAAATTTTCAGTGTTTATGACTGCATATATTTAGAATGCAAAAGACATCTCAAATCATCTGATATCTTCATGTCTCTAGATTTGCCCAAGGTAAAAATAAATCATTATTAATTATTATTATTGGACTTCACTGGTGGCTCAGCAGTAAAGAATCCACCTGCAATGCAGGAGATATGAGTTCGATCACTGGGTTGGCAGACCCTCTGGAAAAGGAAATGGCAACCCGTTCCAGTATTCTTGCCTAAGAAACCCCAAGGAGAGAGGACCCTAACAGGCTACAGTCCACAGGGTCGCAAAGAGTTGGACACAACTCAGTGACTAAACAACAACAAATGTGTGAGAAAAAAGTGGATTAAGGTAATGCAACTTTGATTCACACTATGCACTAAATTGGGTACCGACCAAAAATCACACTGAAGCTCTAACCCCCAGTATGACTGTATTTGGAGATAGATCTTTACGAGGTTAATTAAGGTTCAATGAGGTCATGTCCTAACCGATGGGACCTGTGTTCTAATAAAAATGCAGGTGATCACAGCAGTGATCTCTCTCTCCTCGTAAGGCCACGTAAGGACAGAGAAGGACAGCCATCTGTAAAGCCAGGAAGAGAGCTCCTGCCGGAAACCAAATTTGCCAGCACCCACAATCATGGACTTCCAGCCTCCAGAGCTGTGAGAAGATAAACATCTGTAGTTCCAGCCACCTAGTCTGTGGTATTTTGTTAACAGCAGCCTGATCAGTCTAAGACAATTGAGGACACTAATTCTATAAAATGTATTTAATATCTGCCTAAACAATCCAACAGGACTTCATGAAAGCAAATCTAGAGACAACTGAAAAGCATAACTATCATGTAAATTTAAATATTCTTATACATACATGGAAGACTTTTCAAAGTCATAGTCCCATGAATGACAGAGTATAAACAAGCCCTGTTTCGACGTGAACTGAATTTCAGTGAGATGGAAAGAGAGACGACCCAGGCAAAGTAGGAACGTGAGTGCTACACAGAGAAAACTGTGCCTAAGAATGATACTTTGTTGGAACAGACGATGTTTAAATCCCCTCTAGCTCTAAAATTCCATCCCCTTGCAATATGGATCAAAACGAAATAACACTAAAAAGCTGAGACTTACAACATAATATTCAAAGCATTGGAAGAGGGGAAGTCAAAATACGTTGACAGCTGATGCTTCCAAAGCTTTCATTTTCACCAAGAAAATTAACACCGAATGTGATTAAGTCCATCGAGCTTAATCTACCCAGGCATTACGTTTACAATTTTTAAACAGCTATGGACCACACAGGAGGTATGATCCATTTTCACAACTAAAATACTAGAATGAACAAAGATAAAGTAACCTGCTAAAGCTGAAGTTTATTGATTAAATCCCTTGCTGCTTATTTTTCCCAAGATCTTTAAATCTTGTCAAGAATATGACCTTATTGTGAAAATCCATCTTATGCTGAACTATCCTATTTCTGTACCTTCACAATATAAAGGTTTCAGCATTTCTATTGGACTAGAAGCTAGAAATGTGAATATCTTAATTCTTAAGAAATAAAATGGTGGGTTATAAACAGTAAAATTAGTTCATGGTGTAGTACCTTTCAGGAATGTGTTTTGGAATTTTCATGTCAAGCGACTTCATGTGTAAGAGTTTGATCCCTTCTCCCATCTTGTTTGCTGCCACTACATCACAGGCCAGTTCATACATGGTCTTGGATAACTCACAGGCGTACACAGAATGTGCTCCAGCTTTCCTAGCAAACATGCTGCAAGGGGAAAAAGTGTTCCATCAAAAAAATAATCTACTGTTTTCAAATTTCAGTGAAATTATGAAACTTGGGGTTTTCCTTTTATTCTTTACCACAACCATTATTCACTCTGCATTTGAAAAAAAAAGAACTAATATTCTCGCCAAGAAACAAGACAATAAATCATAACATCCACCTTATTAAGACAACTGTCATGCAGAATGCTAATAGACTTTTAAAAACTAGACTCAACCAGAATGTTAATGTAAAATCTACTCGTAAAAGCATTATGCAAAATTTCAATAACTCCAAATGTTTCTTGGTGCCTATGTCAAGTTCTTAATAAAGTAAAAGTTATAGTGAAAATGACAATAATAATAGCTGCATGAAAAAAATCATAAGATTATGAGAAATAATCTCTATTTTTAAATTTCACTGTCAAAATTTTCCACATTTGATAAACATCTTCAATTTACAGTAGTATACATCTATATGTAATTAAAACACAATTCCAACAAACCTTAGTATTCCAGTTCCTGCTCCAATATCCAAAACACTTTTGGAGCCCGAACACACCGCCTTTTGGATTGCTGCATTATAAACCGTATTCCTTTTGGTGTCATTAAGCATGATAAAGTGCCAGCGTTCCACCAACCAGTTTGCAACGCGATAAAAATTCTCCTTTGCATCATTGAAATCAGGGTTTAGCTTCACTGCTTTATGAAAATACCCAGCTGCTTCATCTCTAAAGCCCATTCTAGAATGAAAAATGACAAATGAAGATTCAACTCTACACCATCACTTGGTTCATGTCACTCATCTAGCCTGAGAACCCCTCTCTAGCACCCCAAATCCTACCCAACGCAAGTGTCGTCTCCTTGGGAAGCCTTCGGTGAGGACTGTGAGTCTCATTTACTTCTTTCCTTTATGAATTCCTATTATATTTATGCATTCCAGGACACTAACAAGGACCTGACTATGAAATACTACTTTACTATCATGTAGTAGAAGCTCTCCTAGTCATCTTCCATTTAAACAACTTTCTAGAACACCCGGATTCTAAAAACCACTTCCACTGTAAAAGATACTAATGCCTATGGCTAGCAGGTGCCTCTCTACTGTGCTTTCAACTGAGCAGAATGGTCATCAAGAGTTAGCCATATTTGCAGCCAGACCAATTTACACTTGTTACTAAAATTATATATTTTGTTGTACTTGTTACTAAAATTATATATTTTAATTAAAAATAACTGAAAACCAAGTGAATATGACTTCAAAAAGAGAGTCATTGTGTCTGAAGGGAAAAAAAAAATCAAAGGTGAGTCACTCAAAAATTACTACTGAATTATATGTGAGCAGATCAACAATAAAAGATGGAAAGAAAAAACTATCAAACCACCCTGCTTCTTAAACCATCCAAAAACTCCCTCTCTTTGTAAAATAGCTCCCCACCTGTAGACCAACACACTCGTACTGCACAGAGTTAGCTGCTGTGTAGCTCCCACACCAGATTTCACAGTGGCCCATGCTTTCCTCAACAAGTGAGTTACCCGACCACTTGCTTGGATTTACCGCAAACTGCTATTCAAACTTCTAAATGTTTACTCACAATTTCTACTTCTATGCCTCTCTGTTCAGTTCAGTTCAGACGCTCAGCTGTATCCGACTCTTTGCGACCCCATGAACCGCAGCACGCCAGGCCTCCCTGTCCATCACCAACTCCCGGAGTCCACCCAAACCCATATCCACTGAGTCGGTGATGCCATCCAAGCATCTCATCCTCTGTTGTCCCCTTCTCCTCCTGCCTCAATCTTTCCCAGCATAAGGGTCTTTTCAAATGAGTCAGCTCTCCACATCAGGTGGCCAAAGTACTAGAGTTTCCACTTCAACATCAGTCCTTCCAATGAACATCCAGGACTGATCTCCTTCAGGATGGACTGGTTGGATCTCCTTGCAGTCCAAGGGACTCTCAAGAGTCTTCTCTAACACCACAGTTCAAAAGCATCAATTCTTCAGCGCTCAGCTTTCTTTATGGTCCAACTCTCACATCCATACATGACCACTGGAAAAACAGCCTTGACTAGATGGACCTTTGTTGACAAAGTAATGTCTCTGCTTTTTAATATGCTTTCTAGGTTGGTCATAACTTTCCTTCCAAGGAGTAAGCATCTTTTAATTTCATGGCTGCAATCACCATCTGCAGTGATTTTGGAGTCCAGAAAAATAAAGTTAGCCACTGTTTCCACTGTTTCCCCATCTATTTGCCATGAAGTGATGGGACCAGATGCCATGATCTTAGTTTTCTGGATGCTGAGCTGACTGATAATTTATGCACCACACTAGTGTGTGGTTCACATGATGAAGAGAACTGAGTTAGTAGAACCCTTTCATACTCATACTTCCTTGCAAGCACCTCTAAGCATTCCACCAATTTTAAAGAAACGGAATCAGACTATTCATTTATGGTATAAGCAAAAAAAAAAATTCTAGAACCCAAACAGTGAATGGCACTCTTACGAAAGGAAATGGCAAGTTTCCAAGAAGCTCCGGAGAACAAGTTTACAAGAAGTTTCCCCAGCAAGGGACCACAGTGACTTCTCTGCCACCCTGGGAATCAGGCTATGTCCTGTCCAACAAGGTATGTATATCTCAGCCCAGGGAAAGGAACTCTTTCATGGATACATGATCTCAGCCCAAAGGGCAGCAGCTATTACACAGTATATGATGTAAAATTATTATAAAATGTATCTACTACCCCTATATGCTTTTGAGTTCTCTTTACTTCTCACTAGCCAACTCTCTAGTCAGATCCCTTTAGAGTTGATATTCTTTGGAGTAAACTTTCCCTGCTCAAATTACCGTACTATACATTTATCCAATCCAGACAGATCCAGAGTAGTTCTGAACTTGTAATACTCAAACCACTGCATACCTGAAGAGATGCTCCCCCATACTGTTGCAAATCACTTCATCATCAGGAAACAGTTCCAAGGCTTGCTCATAGCAGCCAAGTAGGTCTTGTGTTCGACTGAGAGCATCAAGTTCTTCTGCCCATCTGAAGAGCGTATACTGAAAAGTTTCCTTCACAAGAGAGAACATAAATTAGTCAACAACATAAATGATGAAAAAATATTCAACATGGGTTGAAGAGTCCACAGAAAATAAAACTTAATGACAGTTGAAAATCGCCTTAAGTCTTATTTGGCTTTAATAGACCCTGTTTGCGGAATAAACAAATGCATAAATGAGTAAATTTTATCACCTACATGGTAGTAAAAGGCAAAATTAAGACAGTTTGACCACTCTCCAAACTCTCTCCATACTTGGTCTCCTCATCACATTCTCCACTGACCCCTTTTTTTGCGGATTCCTATGTTTAGGAGTAAGGCCTTGACCCTCTTTTCTTCTCATTCATCCCCAAGGCATCACCTACATGTTGATGGACGCCACATCTACATCTCAAATCAAGACTCTCTCTTCTGACCCTCAGGCTCACAGATACCGCTCCCTAGTAGTCATCTCAACCAGGAGCTGCACCCCTACCCAATCTCAAACTCAGCTCAACCCAAACATTTCCTGATCAGTGCGCAGAGAAGAGCACTGAACACCAATCCTGTTCCTATCCCGAAAGGGGCCTCCCAGCGAGAAACTCAACATACAATCTTGAAAAAAATTCAAAATGTTCTAAACTGAACCCGTAACATTCTTCTCACAAAGGTTAAGGTACCACCCAACCTCAGACCATGAAGTCACCTTATAATGCTACCTTAACTCCAAAACAATTAATTTCAAACCCAGCCAATTCTCTCTCATTATCTTTAAATCTATCACCACCTCTCCCCCCACTGGGGGGCCTTTCACTCATACTTCATGCCCCTTTGCACTTGCCCAACAACAGCAATCGCCTTCCCACAGACACCCTCACTCTAGTCGCATCTCCCTCCCAACATTCTCCACACTGCAACCCAGTGCAGAAAGAGAAGCCCGCAGTCATTCCAGCTTTGTCACTGACAACATTTATATCACCTTCACATATTTTCTACAGCAAGTTAAACCTGAAACAGAATGTTAATGGAATTCACTAGAGAGAAGAGGATAGGATGAAGACTCTAGGGTGTGAGAGAAAAAAACACAGATTATACTAAATGGATTGGGGAATTTATAGGTAAGGAGCTTGGTGTGGCTGAAGTGTAAGGATGGGAGGTAAAAGGAAATAAGACTGAAGAAATAGAGCTTTCACAGAGGCCCATGAAAAGAAATATGGGGCTTTGTTTTGCAGGAAATAGAGCTAGTTACTTAACCCTACTGAACATCAGGAATTGAAATACAAACTTTATATATAGTTTTAAAACATACTGTCCCTGTTTTACAAGAGGAAACTAAGGAACAAAGAACTGAGGAAAAAAGCACTTGGATGGATCCATTATTTTACATCTGCTTACCTAGAAGAGCAAACTTAATCTCAAGGTAACACTTTCTCCTCCTTGAGGCTAGCTGGTCCTGAAATTTACACTAAGTTTTTGTGAACTATAAATGTCTCTATAACATTGACATCTATTGGGAAGAAGTCGGGGATTATAGGATCCTATCCAAAATATCAACAGTCTTGAAAACCTTGCATGAAATAAAGCAAAGAAGCTTCAGGTTGAAAACTGAATGCAAAATTAAGCTAAATCGTTTTTTGAAATTTTTCTAAAATAACCTGGGGGAGGGGGGGGACATACAGAACTCCCAACAGAGTAACTCTCACAAATAATCTAACAATTGAAACTTAAAAGAATGCATCACCAAATGATTACTTCAGGCTAATTCCAAATTTAATTCAGCATTCTCTCCACCCAACAGTAGAGAGACAAGTGCAAATGCCCTGGGCAGGAACTTGCTAGAATTAGATACAGGAGATGACTGAAGAACACTGAAGGCCTCGTGTGCAATACAACCTTTGGAATTTGAATGAAGTGAAAGTTTTGAAATAGAGGAATGACACCATCCGGCTTTGGTTATGAAATGCTCACGTTGGCTGTGTTGCAGAAGACAGTCTAGTTTCCCGAGCCAAAGCGTACTGCGAAAGTCAACAGGAGATGATTCAGGCTTGAATCAGAGTAGTAAAAAAGAAGGTGGTGAAAAGAAATACTGTTCTGCATGTAAATTTCGAGGGTCAGCAAACAATATTTTCTAATAGGCTGATTGTGGTTGCGAATAAGAGTCAACGGTGAACAGTAAACAATAACCACCACCACCAGGCACTTAAGAGCCCACACTCCCTCCTCCAACTGCCTGCGTATTCATTTACTTATGCAAGAACAGAGGATCGACCGGCGAGAGAAGGGTCCTCCTCACCTTTACACCGTCCTTCAGCTCCGGCGCCAGGCTGAGCACGAGGAGGTAGTGGGCATAGGCGGTGCCGAAGTCCTGGGAACCCAGGCAATGCTCTGCGCTCTGCAAGGACCGCGACACCAGCTCGTCCCGCCCAGGTGCCCCGGCGCCACTCCCGGCGCCCCGGCGGGGCCTGGGCCGCGAGTTCGGCATGACAGAGTCACCGACCGAAACCTGCGCCAGTATCACCAAAGGGAAGATGCTCTGGTAAACGGAAGGCGCAGTCTCGGTGACACCACTTCCACGTAACTAACCGGAGCGCCAGAACTTGCGCAGGTAGCCTGTTCCCGGGCCACCACAAGCTCGCCCACCTTCGCCAGGCAGCAGCCCTGGACGGGCGGGTCCCATTGGCTGGCGGCGCACGCTGCGTGAACGTCAGCACGCCCGACGTGAGCACGTCGCCCCTCCCCCGTCTAGGCGATAAGGCGCGAGGCGCCCACCGCGCGTGCGCTTAGGGGACCTTCGTGAATAACTTCTTTCTCGTTCGGGCCTCTGCCGAGAAACAATAATAGCTTTTCCCTCTTTCCTAGCTTCAGGAATGTGTGACTTCAGCTGGGACACCTAAACTCGGCCGACCCAACCAAGCCGAAGCTGCACCCTCCCGCGAGGGAGGTGATAACGAATGAGGAGAGCGGTCAGGCGTTGTGGTGATGTGTAAGGCATTTGAGTCGTAATCACCAGATCTGGCGAAAGTGCAAAGAACTCGGAAATAGCAAAAGCACCCCAAACGGGGTAGAGGAAATGCTTTCACCGACATTGTTAAAATCATCCTCACAGAACCTTGTGAAGTGTACCTCTGGATTATTCTCATCTTACAGACTGGGAGGGATATCCTGAGACGGTACTTCCCAAGAAAATCACACACAGGCAGGGCTCAAATTCAAGTCCCTGGCTTCCTGTTCACTTTTCTCTAAAACGAATTTAGGATTTATCTCAACTCTTCGGGGTTATCACTACTGTATACTGGGTACGTTATTACATTTTAAAAGTTTTTCTGCATTCAAGTGTGGACCCTAAGGGATAAGTTCAGAACTTTTAAACCCGAATGGATCAGTTCAGTGCATTCGCTCAGTCGTGTCCGACTCTTTGCAACCCTATGGACTGCAGCACGCCAGGCCTCCCTGTCCATCACCAACTCCCGGAGTCCACCCAAACTCATGTCCACTGAGTTGGTGATGCCATCCAACCATCTCATTCTCTCTCGTCCCCTTCTCCTCCTGCCCTCAATCTTTCCCAGCATCAGGGTCTTTTCAAATGAGTCAGCTCTCTGCATCAGGTAGCCAAAGTATTAGATTTTCAGCTTCAACATCAGTCTTTCCAATGAACAATCCAGGACTGGTCTCCTTTAGGATGGACTGGTTGGATCTCCTTGCAGTCCAAGGGACTCTCAAGAGACTTCTCCAATACCACAGTTCAAAAGCATGAATTCTTCGGCGCTCAGCTTTCTTTATAGTCCGACTTTCACATCCATCCTGAATGGACAGGGTGATGCATAGGAATTACAGCTGAAAAAAAGCCATTCTTTTCCCTAGTTTCATCATGCAGACGGCGAATGATTACTTAAGGAACAAAAAAAGGAAGCATTTTACATGTCAAACTGACAGACTTTGGGGACTCCAGTTCTCAGAAATACATCATTTACTTGCCTTTTTGCCTTCTTTTTTAACCTGGTTGTCTGAACCACGCTTCCTCACAGCACACAGGTAAATTCTAATCAGTTCTTCAAAATCCAGGTCACTAAATTGTGGCCTGCTTTGGTAGTCAGAAAATTCCTCAAGGACAGGATTATTTTTAATAATTTTTTTTGAGCTGTTCTTTATTAATATTAAATAACAACTGGCTTAATAATTTTTTAACTGTGTACCTGGCAGAGTCTGGCTCAAAGTAAGGACTTAGTTTTTTTTAATTTTGGTGGAAACTACATCACCCCACTCCTTGGTTTTGCACTTTAAGACTTTACCAACCATTTAAAGTCCTTATTTCTCTCTCAATCTCAATTGCTACTTTCTGTACTATAAGATTGAACTGTATTTATTTCAGTATATGGGGGGAATCATCAGTAACTGATCTATAATGAGAATAGACAAGATTTTCTTTTGAACCAAACAGAATTAACTGCCTGGGAAACAGGCTGTTGGATAGCTCTGAGGAACTGTTTCATGGAAACATGGTTTCAGCACAGTTTTATATATTGTCAGAACAAAGAGTATCAAATGTGATAGAGCTGCATTCTTTCAAGTTTCAAAAGAGACAGAGCAGCACATACACACTGAATCAGTATGCCCTTGTGCTCGGGGAAGGGAGCCTTATTATCATCGATAGAGTACAAATACTGACCATTGATGTTCCAGGAAGAGAGAGGCATTTCTATCTTTAAAATGGACATTTTTCTTCTGGACAATGGCCCCCTTTTCTTTAATGGTTACAGCAAATGGACAATGTATGTTTAAATAGGCCAGAAAGCAGGCTGTTCTGGTTAGCACAAAGTTTAAGTTAAATCATGTATAAGCAAGAATGACTTCCTCATACCTCAGTATGTGAAAATTTTTTCCTTCATCACTCATGCAACCGAAATGCTAAGGGCTCTTCTGTCTCAGTAGGATGTAGTAGAAGATGAAAAGACTACTTAACTGAAAAAAACATACGTTCTAGTCTAAGCTTGGTCCTTCCTGGCCCATTCAAGAACCATTCCTTAAGAGTATGTGAAAAAAGACCTAACAAAGCTACTTCTACTTTGCACACAAGATGGACTGGACCATCAAATGAGGTGGTATATGTATCAGCATTATGTATATTGTATACATTTAATGCTATGCAGTATTACTCTTATATAGACTCATTTAAAACATAGCTGGGTTATTAAAAATTAGATCACTAATACCTTTAAGCATTTGATCAGAAGTCTAGACAACTCAAATCTTTTAAGAGACCATTGTAATAGACTACTGGGACCATGCTCTAGAGCCTGTGCTCTGCAACAGGAGAAGCCATCATGATGAGAAGCCCTTGGACCGCCACTACAGAGTAGCCCCCACTCACCACAGCTAGAGAAAGCCCACTTGCAGCAACAAAGACCCAGCACGGCCAAAAAATTAATTTTAAAAAAGAGCACTTGAAGCTTAAAAATGATTGCTAAAACTAAGAAAAGTGTCACAGGAAAAAAAAAAAAAAAGTCAAATGTAATTGGCTGGACTCTGTCTCCAGAAAACAGAGGGAGACCTCCTAACCATTCTCTTCAGAGATTTTGGTTTGGGGAATCACTTTAGACTTTATCATTCTGTCAGTTCTGTGAGTCCCTGCTTCTGCTGAATTAGGTGGCACTTCATTTTACAGATGATCTTGTACCCCAGGGTATGCTTTCCCATTCCACAGGGCAAGGTTTCTTTTCTCTTGTTTTGCCTTGTTTTGTTTTTTGGTCTGTTTGGCTTGTTAAGATAACCAAACTACTTAAAACATGTAGACCACATGAAACTCAAAGTGGACATATTATTACCAAGTCAATATAGGCTGAGATGGAGGGAAAACTTGACAGGAAGTGAGAAAGGGCAGAAAAGAAAAGAAGCCAACTTCAGTTGTTTCGTCTCTCCTATAGCATCAACCTGTGGGCAGTGACTACTGCTTAAAAAAAAAAAAAAAAGCTAAGGATGCTTCCTGTCCCTTCTGAAAAATTTCAGATAACTTTGTGAGCTACTAAGACGCTTACTCCTTGGAAGTAAAGTTATGCCCAACCTAGATAGCATATTGAAAAGCAGAGACATTACTTTTCCAACAAAGGTCCGTCTAGTCAAAGCTATAGTTTTTCCTGTGGTCATGTATGGATGTGAGAGTTGGGCTGTGAAGAAAGCTGAGCTCCGAAGAATT
Source organism: Aepyceros melampus (assembly GCA_006408695.1). NCBI lineage: Eukaryota > Metazoa > Chordata > Mammalia > Artiodactyla > Bovidae > Aepyceros > Aepyceros melampus. The sequence goes on from SJXQ01007770.1 coordinate 137,294, forward strand.
GATGCTTTTGAACTATGATGTTGGAGAAGACTCTTGAGAGTCCCTTGGACTGCAAGGAGATCCAACCAGTCCATTCTGAAGGAAATCAGTCCTGGGTATTCATTGGAAGGCCTAATGCTGAAGCTGAAACTCCAATATTTTGGCTACCTCATGCGAAGAGTTGACTCATTGGAAAAGACTCTGATTCTGGGAGGGATTGGAGGCAGGAGGAGAAGGGGATGACAAAGGATGAGATGGCTGGATGCCATCACTGACTCAATGGGCATGAGTCTGAGTGGACTCCGGGAGTTGGTGATGGACAGGGAGGCCTGGCGTGCTGCGATTCATGGGGTCGGAAAGAGTCAGACACGACTGAGAGACTGAACTAAACTGAAGTCTAACTTACACTGAATTTTCTAGATAAAGAAATCACAGGTTATTTGCATTTCTTTGTGGTTTATCTTTAACTCAGACACTCTCTTAGACACTAGGGAAAGTCACTTGAAAAAAATGGAACTGACACAAATAGCATGGGACATTTGCTCACCACAAGAAACTGAGATAGAAAACATATTTTAAATACTATTTTTTCTTCCTTTATTACCTCATTCATGAGACTTAGAATTCCTCAAGGCTATATATGTTTATTGAAGGCTAACTATATTTATCAGAGAAGGCAATGGCACCCCACTCCAGTACTCTTGCCTGGAAAATCCCATGGATGGAGGTGCCTGATAGGCTCCAGTCCGTGGGGTCGCTAAGAGTCGGATACGACTGAGTGACTTCACTTTCACTTTTTACTTTCATGCAAGGAAAAGGAAATGGCAACCCACTCCAGTGTTCTTGCCTGGAGAATCCCAGGGACAGAGGAGCCTAGTGGGCTGCCGTCTATGGGGTCGCACAGAGTCGGACACGACTGAAGTGACTTAGCAGCAGTAGCAGCAACTATATTTATTGAAATTACTTTTCAGTTGTTTTGAAAGAACTGAAAGAACTATGAAACATAATTTGAAAGAACTATGTTTGATCACAAAGAACCCTGAAGTATGATGTGAAGGAAATGCACAATGTACATTTTACTTCTTGGTCCTTAGTCAAAGGTTTCTTTGCAAATATTGAAAGCATCATTCCTTTGTTCACAATAGCCTTCCTCCTCTCCAACCAAAACTGTAATCTTTAACGACTCTTAAGAGTCTGATTCCTTCATTTATATGTTCTTTTTTGTACCCTCTTTTAAGGTTCTAAGAAAAACCTCACTGATGGGGAAAACCACTGCTGACTCAGAAGCAGGTTTAATTGTGGTTATCTTTCACCATGTTCTAGGCAGCTTGTCAACAAACCACATATGCCAGACAAGGAAGCAAAACCAACTGAAGGGCTCTCAGCTTTCCAGTGTGCAAAAGTTGAAGGTTAACAGGGGGAAGAAAGCTCACAGGAACTTCATTAACAAGGAATTAAACAGTTTACTGGACACAAGGTATCTTGGGTTTATATTTCAAAGGAGACTCGTATGTTTTTTGCACGATCTTATATGTTCTAAGGTTTGGAGTCTTGTTCTCAGCTCTGTGCATTTTAGGGTCATTTTGGCAGCTTTTAAACAATACACACACCTGGGCCTCATTTCCAAAGATGCTGGTTTAATTGGCCTGGAGTGGAGTCTGGAAATGAGTCTTTTTAAGAGCTCCCTGGAGAGGCTAATGTACATACCGGGTGTGCAGGGTATGAGGCAGGTTGTCTTCTTTTTTAAATTGGAGTATAATTGCTTTACAATGTTGTGTTAGTTTCTGCTGTACACCGAGGTGAATCAACTATATATATATACATATATCCGCTCCCTCTTGAACGTCCCTCCCAACCACCCCTATCCCACACCTCTGAGACAGGGCACCAAACTGAGTTCCTTGTACTGTGCACTGGCTTCCCGCAAGCTACCTGTTTTACATATGGTAGTGCATAGATCAGAGAAGGCAATGGCGCCCCACTCCAGTACTCTTGCCTGGAAAATCCCATGGACGGAGGAGCCTGGTAGGCTGCAGTCGTGGGGTCACGAAAAGTCGGACACAACTGAGCGACTTCACTTTCACTTTTCACTTTCATGCATTGGAGAAGGAAATGGCAACCCACTCCAGTGCTCTTGCCTGGAGAATCCCAGGGACGGGGGAGCCTAGTGGGCTGCTGTCTATGGGATCACACAGAGTCGGACATAACTGAAGCAACTTGGCGGCGGCAGCAGCAGTGTATAGATGTCAGTCTTACTCTCTGAGTTCATCTCACTCTCCCGTTCCTTGGGGAAGGCTTCTATAGGGTTGCTGGTGTGTTTGAAGTACATGGTGTAGGCAGTATAGGCATAAAGGCAGTTTGGGGAGTGGGAGATAATTTTTTTATGGCTTAAGAATTGTGAAGAGTCAACTAAATTCTTTGGAGTTGAAGTGATTGTTGTATGATGAAAAACAAAATGTTCATCATATTGAATTATTTATTGGAGAGAAAATTTTATAATTGAATCAACAAAAGACACAGCCATAGTACAACTGCTTGGCTATTAAAATTTGCATTAATGGATTCTCGCTAAGTATTCCCAGTTTCTTCCATTTTTAAAAAAGCTTTTACTGTAATTGGGATTTTTGTTGCTGTTGTTTTACATAACCCTTTCTAATTGCTCCCTGTACATTTCAAAATAGAACTCAGATGTAAAACAAACAATGGCAAAACAATGCTGAGTTGAAAATCTGAGTGTACAGGGGCCTATAGTAGTGTGACAACATTGTTCAGAGGCAGTGAAAGAGAAAATCCATGTATCCACCATGCTTGGTTCTGGAGAATCTGCCTGAGTCTCCTGCTGGAAATAGCAACCAAAATGTTGGTGCCAGAGATGGATTCCAAGTAATCTGAATAGAGCATGTCCTGATAAAGCATTCAGAAAAATGCTAAAAAATCCACTTAGAGGAAAAAATCTAAACCTGGGAGTCACCTCAACTCTTTGCACTCCTCTCCCTCTTCCCCATCAGTCATGACTAGTCCAAGTCCCAGCAGGAGCAAACTCAGAGGGCTTATCAATTAAAGAGAGTTTAATCAAAGGACTGTTGACAGAGGTCAGGGAGGTTCATGGAATCAGCAAAGCTTGTGAGGTGTCCAGAGACCAGCAACACCTGGAAGCTACTGCCATCCTTTGTCCTGAAGAAGCAGGAGAGGATTACATTACCCGAACCCAGAAAGAGTTGTACGTATGGAACAGAGGCCACCTAACCGGAAGTATCGCCGTCAGCAGAGGAGAGAATTCCCTGACCTTTTTCTCCCCCTACCTACCAATCTCTTAGTGATGCCTCCTCCTAGCAGAACCCAGTCCACAGCGAGCTAGTATAGAATCTTAGATGACACAGTCCAGAGAGTCAGTCACCCTCCAGGGCAAAGAGAAGGACAAAGAAAGGTAGAAAATGGTTCTGTAGCAAATGGAGGATAATCAGTGAAATTACCAAGTTTTACCTCTGGACTTCCTAAATTTAAACAAAACTTCCCCCCCTCCTCTGATTGCTTGCTGCCCTGCCTGCATTCATCTTTTTAATCTTTCCCCTTGCCTGTTATAATGGCCTCTCATCCCCTAAGCTTCAGTCGTGCACCTCTTAAATTCATCTTTCATCTTCATTGCTGTAGCTGAAATGATCTAAAAAGCAAATTTCACAATTCATTGGCTCCCCAACACCTAGAGCTGTGTGTTATAAACTTTTTAAGCAAATAAGTTGTGTGGAGAATAATTCTAAATCCTAATCAAAGGTTTCCCTCAGGAGAGGAAAGGCAAGAGTCATGTTGAGTGTGTAACTTTCCACACTGAGAATGTACTAGATTGCACTAAGTGTGGATTGTACATTCCACACTCAGAATGTACTATTTGGGAATGCATTAAAGATCTGGGGTTCCTTAGTAGCTAAAAGCCCCAAGAATGTCTACTTATAGTGCCCTCCCTGAGCAAAATAAAATAGTTGATCCAATTAGAGTTTAGACCTGTGGAAGTAAATGAGTTGATAAGGGCACAGTTTTGACTTCTTTTTGTAGCAACCTTGGAGAAGAAAATGGCAACCCAGTCCAGCATTCTTACCTGGAGAATCTCATGGACGGAAGAGCCTGGGAAGCTACAGTCCATGGGGTTGCAAAGAGTTGAACACGACTGAGCGACTTCTCTTCACTTCTTCTAGAGCCTGGGAGCTGCAACCACTGACTGAAAGAGAGGGGGCACCTCAGTGAAAAGCCGGTGCACTGCAACTAGAGAGGAGCCTCCGCTTGCTACAACTGGAGCAAAGCCCATGCCGCAAGAAGGCCCAGAGCAGCCCCCAGAAAGGCCAACCCCAGGTCCCAGGCTAGGCTTTCTGGTGTTGGCTTTTTATACCCTTTACACCAAAAGGCTCTCTGTAAGGAGATGTTTTAGCTCAGTGATTGTCAGGGCACGTAACAGGAGGCTATTGTCTGAATCTGAATCCTAGCCCTGCCATTTCCCACCGAGGCATCTTGAACAAGTTAAGTTACTTAACTTCTAGACCTGAATTTCCTTATACATAAAGTGAGGATATCTGGTGCCTATCTCTTAGCTTTGTTGTAACGATTAAATGAGTTAATAATAGTAGTAGTAGTGTTAGTCTCTCAATCAGGCCTGACTCTTTGTGACCCCACAGACTGTAGTCCACCAGGCTCCTCTGTCCATGGAATTCTCCAGGCAAGAATACTGGATTGGATAGCCATTCCCTTGTCCAGGGGATTCTTCCCAACTCAGGGATTGAACCCGAGTCTCCCCATCATGGGCAGATTCTTTACTCTCTGAGCCACCAGGGAAGCCCACAGTTATAGTACCCAGATCACGTTAAGCTGCCAATAAGAGTTACTTGTTCTTACTCCAGCTTCCTCTGGAGGGGAACTCATGGTTCTCAGAGGAGCGAGGCTTCCATCCAAGAGGAGCTGTAGCACCTGCCAGTTACCTGAGTCTTACTTGGACCTGGAGACCTATACTGGGGGCGGGGGAGGAGGGGAGAAGGGAAGGGAGACAAGAAGTCTTTCCTCCTCTTCCTACTGCCTTCCAGATAAACTGACATCTGCCTTAAGAGCCGTAAATGCTTAATTCAGTTTTCTCCCACTACTGAGTTTAGGAAAGGAAGCAAATACAGTGTTTTTCTTGGTGCAATATAAAGGATAGATATTAAATTGTGGTGACAAACCCGCAGGTTTTTTGAACTTGGTGGAAAGTAATGATCACAGAAGATTCCATCTTCTGTGATGGAAAACCTAGTCTTTGTGCAAGGTACTCACTGGATGTGAACCAGATTATTACAGGCTCTGGGGAAATAGTAACCCATCTTGTGATCTGTCTTCAGAGCAGTTGGCTCAAACTATTCAGGACTCATGCTTTCCAAGCCAAAGATACCCTCTCCACCCCCCTTACGTGTAAGATTTTGATCAACACCCAACACCTTTAGGTCAGGGAACTATTTTGCATATGATGGGATAATGGTTAGGAGGCTTCTCATGTGGTGCTAGTGGTAAAGACTCTGCCTGCCAATGCAAGAGACTCAAGAGACTCGAGTTCCATCCCTGGGTCAGAATATTCCCTGGAGAAGGGAATGGCAATCCGCTCCAGTATTCTTGCCTGTAAAATCCCATGGACGGAGGAGTCATAAAGAGTAGGACACGATCTTCCCTGGTGGCTCAGAGGTTAAAGCGTCTGCCTCCAATGCGGGAGACCCGGGTTTGATCCCTGGGTCAGGAAAATTCCCTGGAGAAGGAAATGGCAATCCACTCCAGTATTCTTGCCTGGAGAATCCCGTAGACAGAGAAGCCTAGTAGGTTACAGTCCACGGGGTCGCAAAGAGTCGGACACGACTGAGTGACTTTACCTTACCTTACCTTACCTTAAGTAACTGAGCAGAGCAGCAGAGGGATAAAGCTTAACTGAGCTGGTCGCATTGAAATAGACGTCAGAACCGAAACTGTGACGCCCAGTTGGCCTTCCATGCCCTCTTCCAAAGCCTAAGGGGCTTTGTTGAGCCCAGTTTGAAGCCACTCCCCTGTAAGGTTAAGTCTAAGCTCCTTAAGTAAGCCCAGGCTACATGATTTGGCTCCCGCTTAACCCCTCTAGCCTGTCTCCAACATTTCCTGCTTCACTGTCCTCATTCACATTTTTGCTAAGGTAGTTCTCCCCGCCTTTATATGTGTTCCATCTTAGTATGCTCTGCTCACTCCATATCATCTTTACTTAGTTCAAAATTCTCAACTTCTCCAAATTGCTAATTCAGGCAAAGTATTCTTTCTCTGATTTCTCATAGTCACCTACCCATAACTCAATTTTAGCACATTTGGTTTTGGTTTTAGTCGCTAAGTTGTGTCCAATTCTTCTGCAGCCCCATGGACTGTAGCCTTCCAGGCTCCTCTGTCCATGGGATTTTCCAGGCAAGGATACCATTGCCATTCCCTTCACCAGGGGCTCTTCCCAATCTCCTGCATCTCCCACATTGGCAGCTGGATTCTTTACCACTGAGCGACCAGGGAAGCCCCAACTGTATGAATGAAGTGATGTGTTTATCCTCTTGACTAGAAAGTGAGTTCCTGGGACTCACAAAGTATGCTTATTCGTTCTTTATCTGAAGCATTCTGAATAACAGCTAGAATTAATGAAGAATTAATTATGAATCAATAATGAATTAATAGAATAACAGCTAGAATTAATAATGAATTGCATGTCTGATGGGGACTATCCTGGTGACCCAGTAGCTAAGACTGCACTTCCAGTGAGTTGCCAGGACCAGCTGCTGCTGCTGACTCACTTCAGTCGTGTCCGACTCTGTGCGACCCCACAGACGGCAGCCCACCAGGCTCCCCCGTCCCTGGGATTGTCCAGGCAAGAGTACTGGAGTGGGTTGCGATTGACAAAACTGGAATGGCTTCAATGCAGAAACCAAGGGGTTTCCAATGCCCATGGATAAAGACTTGCCCAAGCAGGTTCTAGAGGACATGTACGTAATTTCAAGAAGTGAGCTGCAAATGCAAGAGAGTTTGGGTCCCGTTAACGTGCACCTTAAAAACAGAAGTTTCATAAACATTCTTGAAAAACACCTGCTTCTCTTTTCCAGGTACTTGCAACCTCAAATAAAGCAGCACAGAAACACAGCACAGGAAGAGCTGGCAGGCAGCTGTTTTCTCTGAAAAGATACCTGGGCCAGAAAGTCTTGGTTCTACCCTATCTGCCAGCTGCTGCTGCTGCTGCTGCTGCTGCTGCTGCTAAGTTGCATCAGTCGTGTCTGACTCTGTGCGACCCCATAGACGACAGCCCACCAGGCTCCACCGTCACCTAAATCCAATTAGGGTAGCAGCATACAGAATAAATAGAATCCGAGGAATATGAATAAATTATGTTTTCTCAGTATATTGTAATTTACCTTTATAATGAGAAATTTTTGTGACTCACTGAAAGTGGGAGTTGGACAGTTAGAATTTTTTTTCCTGGCTGCACTGGGTCTTTGTTGCTATGTGGACTTTATCTAGTTTCAGTGAATGGGAGCTACTCTTCCTTGTGGTGTGAGGGCTTCTCATTGTGATGACTTCTCTTGTTGCAGAGCACAGGTTCTAGACCTTGAGCTCAAGAGTCATGCACATGGGCTTTTGACCATGATGTGTGGGATCTTCCCAGACCAGGGATTAAACCCGTGTCCCCTGCATTAGCAGGTGGATTCTTAACCACTGGACCACCAGGGAAGTCCAGAAAGTTAGGATTTATTGATGTTTCTCAGGGGTGTCTGTATTGGATGCATTGTATATTGTAGGGACTGTTTTAAATAATTTAATGTTTCACCAATCAGCATCTTCCCTCTCTTTTTCTGGGGCCTGTGTTAGCTTTCACCAGGTTATTGGGTTTCCCAGGTGGCTCAGTGGTAAAGAATCCGCCTGCCAATCCTGGATGCAGGTTCAGTTCCTCAGTAGAGAAGATCCTTTGGAGGAGGGCATGGCACTCCACTCCAGTATTCTTGCCTGGGGGATTCCATGGACAGAGGAGCCTGGTGGGCTACAGTCCATGGGGTTTCAAAAGACTTGGACACAACTTAGTGACTAAATGACAACAACAATACAATTTACCACACTTTTCTTCTATTGTCTTGCTTCCCTGGTAGCTCAGCTCGTAAAGAATCCACCTGCAATGTGGGAGACCTGGGTTTGATCCCTGGGTTAGGAAGATCCCCTAGAGAAGGGAAAGGGAATCTTTCCAGTATTGTGGCCTGGAGAATTCATGTCGAAATGAGTTGGACACAACTGAGCATCTTTCACTTTCACTTTCTTCTATTGTCTTAAGCCCTGTAGATCCTGTGGGAAAATTGCATGTTCTTTCAAGTTCCCAATCCTTTGGCCACAATTGATTTCTTCAGACTTGAAGGTATAACCCAAATGTTTTCTAATAGGAAGTAAGAATGAAAGGGGAAAAAAGTAGACTCTGGTAGCCAACTTCTAAGATGTAAAACCTGGGAGTTATCAATGACCATGTTCCTCATCATATGGAGGAAACTAGGCTACAGTTGCAGGGGATGGAGCTAGCAGAGTAAAGCTGAACAGGGACAAAGAGGAAGGTATTACGGGTTTGTTGTTCAGTCATTCCTTGGATCCTGTGAATCATGAAGTTTCCCTTGTGTCTAAGCTAAAGCTGAATTTGTTTCTGTTATTTGTAATGAAATCATGATTTATGCATTTAATCCTAACACCAATACTTTTAAGCAGTGACCATAAATGACATTTTACAAATGAATCCCAGAGTTAGAGATGGACGTTCTCCCTGGTACCCTATCTTGAAGAAATATTTTACAATAACACCCAACTACATTATTCTTAGACCATCAGCTCCTTATTGCAAAATTCATGCTTAAGTTGAAGAAAGTAGGGGAAACCACTAGGCTATTCAACAACAACAACAACATGCATGCTCAGTCATGTCCAACTCTTTGCAACCCCATGGACTATAGCCTGTCAGTCTCCTCTGTCCATGGGATTTTTCCAGCAAGAATACTGGAATGGGTTGCCATTCAGGTATGACCTAAACCAAATCCCATATGATTATACAGTAGAGGTGACAAATAGATTCAAGGGATTAGATCTGGTAGACAGAGTGCCTGAAGAACTATTAGCAGAGGTTCATAACAGTGTACAGGAAGCAGTGGCCAACACCGTCCCAGAGAAAAAGTAACGCAAGAAGGTAAAGTGGTTGTCTGAGGAGCTTTACAAATAGCCGAGAAAATAAGAGAAAGACAAAGGAGAAAGGGAAAGATATACCCAACTGAATAAAGAATTCCAGAGAATAGCAAGGAGAGATAAGAAGGGCTTCTTAAGTAAATGGTGAAAGGAATAGGGGAAAACAGTAGAATAGGAATAACTAGAGATCTCTTCAAGAAAATTGGAGCTATCAAGGGAATATTTCATGCAAGAATGGGCATGATAAAGGACAGAAATGGTAAGGACCTAACAGAAGAAGAGATTAAGAAGAGGTGGCAAGAATACACAGAATAACTGTACAAAAGAGGTCTTGTCAACCTGAATAACCACGATGGTGTGGTCACTCACCTAGAGCCAGACATTCTGGGATGTGACGTCAAATGGGCCTCAGAAAGCATTACTATGAATAAAGTTAGGGGAGGTGATGGAATTCCAGGTGGCTATTTAAAATCCTAAAAAAAATCCTGTTAAAGTGTTTCACTCAATATGTAACAAATATGGAAAACTCAGCAGTGGCCACAGGACTGGAAAAGGTCAGTTTTCATTCCAGTTCCAAAGAGGGGCAATGCCAAAGATTGTTCAGACTTCCATGCAGTTACACCTATTTCACATGCTAGTAAGATTATGCTCAAAATCCTTCAAGTTAGGCTTCAATAGTACACGAACCAACAACTTCCAGATGTGTAAGCTGGGTTTAGAAAAAGGCAGAGGAACAAGAGATTAAATGGCCGACATTTGTTGGATCATGGAGAAAGCAAGGAAATTCCAGAAAAATATCTACTTCTGCTTCATTGGCTATGCTAAAGCCTTTTGACTGTGTGGATCATAGCAAACTGTGGGAAATTTCCAAAGAGATAGGAATACCAGAACACCTAACCTGTCTCCTGAGAAATCTGTATGCAAGTCAAGAAGCAGTAATTAGAACCAGACATGGAACGACTGACTGGTTCCAAATTGGGAAAGGAGTATGACAAGGGTATATATTGTCACCCTACTTATTTAGCTTCTATGCAGAGCACATCGTGTGAATTGCTGGGTTGGATGAATGACAAGCTGGAATCAAGATTTCTGGGAGAAATATCAGTAACCTCAGATATGCAGATGATACTACTCTAATGGCAAAAAGTGAAGAGGAACTAAACAGACTTTTGATGAGGGTGAAAGAGGAGAGTGAAACTGCTGATTTGAAACTCAACATTCAATAAACTAAGATCATGGCATGCAGTCCCATAACTCTAAGCAATTAGAAGAGGAAAAATTAAAAAAAAAAAAAAGAAGAGGAAAAATTAGAAACAGTGACAGACATTTTTCTTGGGCTCCAAAATCACTGTGGGCAGTGACTATAGCCATGAAATTAAAAGACGTTTGCTCCTTAGAAGGAAAGCTATGACAAACTTAGATAACATATTATAAATAAAAAGCAGAAACATCACTTTGCTGACAAATGTGCATATAGTCAAACTATGGTTTTTCCAGTAGTCATGTATGGATATGAGAGTTGGACCATAAAGAAAGCTGAAAAAAAAATGTAGTCACTCAGTCATGTCCACCTCTTTGCAGCCCTCTGGACTGTAGCCTGCCAGGCTCCTCTGTCCATAGAATTCTCTAGGCAAGAATACTGGAATGGACTGCCATTTCCTTCTCCAGGGGATCTTCCTCACCCAGGGATCAACCCTGGGTCTCCTGCATTGCAGGCAGATTCTCTACCATCTGAGCCACCAAGGAAGGCTGAGTGCCAAAAAATTGATGCTTTCAAATTGTGGTGCTGGAGAAGATGTTTGAGAGCCCTTTGGATGGCAAAGAAATCAAACCAATCAATCTTAAAGGGACTCAATCCTGAATGTTCATTGGAAGGACTAATGAAACTGAAGCTGAAGTTCCAATACTTTGGCCATCTGATGTGGAGCCAACACTTTGGAAAAGACCCTGTTGCTGGGAAAGATTGAAGGCAAAAAGAGAAGGGGCAGCAGAGGATGAGATGGTTGGATGGCATAGCCAACTCGATGGACATGAGTTTGAGCAAACTCTAGGAGATGGTGAAGGACAGGGAAGCCTGGCATGCCTCAGTCCATGGGGTTGAAAAGAGTCAGACACAACTTAGCAACTAAACAACATTATTCTACCTATCCTGCTTGCCAAGAAATTTTTCAGCTTGCTCTCTTCCAAAGGTACAAACACACTGGGAAACAGTGACTCCAAAATGATCAGATGTTTATTGTCTTGCCAGTAACAGTTAACATTATGAAATAATTTGTTGATATTATTATTTATAAATTAGATTATTATGAGTTTGGTTAGTATGAATCATTTCTGAGAATTGGACATAATGCTTTAGAGTTTAAGAATCTGAAAAGTTGAGGGTCATATTAGACTAAAGCTTCTTAGGGACTGGTTTTGCCTAGAACACTTGTACAAACTCTAGACATCTTAGCTGCACAGCTGCCATAAACTAAGATTCCTTAAGATGTCAAAGATAGAGGTTCATCAACAGTTGAGTCCTAGCCACAAAATTGAACTCTCTAATCAGTAGTATCACAACAAAGATTTTTTTTTAATTATTAGTTTCCTACAGTGCTTTTCCAATAGTCATGTATGGATGTGACAGTTGGACTGTGAAGAAGGCTGAGTGCCGAAGAATTGATGCGTTTGAACTGTGGTGTTGGAGAAGACTCTTGAGAGTCCCTTGGACTGCAAGGAGATCCAACCAGTCCATCCTGAAGGAGATCAGCCCTGGGATTTCTTTGGAAGGAATGATGCTAAAGCTGAAGCTCCAGTACTTTGGCCACCTCATGCGAAGAGTTGACTCATTGGAAAAGACTCTGATGCTGGGAAGGATTGGGGGCAGGAGGAGAAGGGGATGACCGAGGATGAGATGGCTGGATGGCATCACTGACTTGATGGACGTGAGTCTGAGTAAACTCTGGGAGTTGGTGATGAACAGGGAGGCCTGGCGTGCTGTGATTCATGGGGTCGCAAAGAGTCGGACACGACTGAGTGACTGAACTGAACTGAACTGACAGTGCTTTTTGTCTCTAGATTAGCTATTATCAAGGTTTAAAATGGGCTGAGGTGACATCAGTGAGAATAGTAAAATGAGGAACTCCAAATTCCACCCCTCCATAAGAACAATGAAAACTAGACAAAAGACTGTCAGAATCAACTTTCTTTGAACTCTGGAAATTAGCCAAAGGCCTGCAACAACCTGACAAAAATATTTTTTCAAGGAAAATAGCTAGTTCTTAGTAAGTACTAATGGGATTCCAGTCCCATCACCCACTCCTTATATCAGCAGTAGTTGGGAAAATAACAGCCTGCATTTCTGGTACCAAAGTGAGTAAAGAGTTGTTATTAGTTATTTGTTCTGATCTGCCTGGTGGCTCCCTAGAAGGGTGACTCAAAGGCATATAGCTATTTTGCCTAACTCCAGCTTCCCTGGTGGCTCAGTGGTAAAGAATCCACCTGCTAATGCAGTAGACATAGGCTCGATCTCTGGGTCAGAAAGATCCTTGGAAAAGAAAATGGCAACCCATTCTAGTATTCTTGCCTGGGAAATCCCACAGACAGAGGAGCCTGGTGGGGTACAGTCCATGGGTCACAAAAGAGTCAGACACAACTTAGTGACTAAACAAGAGCAACAGCAACTAGCCTAGTACTAAAGCTCCTTCCCAGGGGTATTTGTTGAAAATCCTTATAGTCTACTGTCTTAGGTTGCTGCTGCCAAGGTGATCATTAATAACTGGGGCAAACAGTAGACCAAACAAAAAGCTTGTGAGGAAAATGAGTGTCCTGTAAGGACAGAGTCTTGAGAAGGTCAAAGGTCAAATGCATGCATAAGATTGTATGCATGCTCAGGAAGACCCAAAAAAACTCTGAAACTCTCACCTCCTACTGTCTTTCCAGCTCTAAGGCTAGTGTTGAAAGTAGGCCACAATAAACACCTATGGGTCCTCTGCAAAGGCTGGAAGATTGTTTGGTTCCAGGTACCAGCATACCTTATTATGTTTCACTTTATTGCACTTTGCAGACATTACATTCTTTGCAAATGGAAGGTTTGTGGCAAGCCTCCATCAAGCAAGTCTACCAGCACCATTTTTCCAATAGCATTTGCTCATTTCATGTCTCTGTGTGTTGGGAAGATCCCATGGGGAAGGGAATGGCAACCCACTCCAGTACTCTTGCCTGAGAAATCCCATGGACAGAAGAGCCTGACAGGTTACAGTTCATGGGGTCACAAAGAGTTGGACATGACTGAGCACAAGGCACCCTGATGTCACATTTTAGTAATCTCACCATTTTTCAAACCATCTCATTATTATTATGCTTCTTATAGTAAACTGTGACCAGTGATCTTTGATGTTATTATTTTAGTTGTTTTGGGGCTCCGTGAACCATGCCCATATAAGGCAGAGAACATAATCAATAAATGCTATGTGTGTTTTGACTGTCCCATCAGCCAGCTGTTCCCTATCTTTCTCCCTTTCCTAGGGCCTCCCTTTTCCCTGAGACACAACAATTTTAAAATTAGGAAGTTAATGACCCTACGATGGCATCTAAGTTTCCAAGTGAAAGGAAAACTTTGTCACTAAGTCATGTCTGACTTTTTGCAACCCCTTTTGGACTGTAGCCCTCTATGCTCCTCTGACTATAGGATTTCCTAGATAACAATAAGGGATCGGGTTGCCATTCCCTTCTTCAAGGGATCGTCCCAACCCAGGATTGAACACGTGTCTTCTGCAGCTCCTGCCTTGGTAGGCAGATTCTTTACCACTGCACCACCTAGGAAGCCTCACATGTCTCTCAATTTAAATAAAAAATTAGAAATGATTAAGTTTAGTGAGGAAATCATGCCAGGGTGAAAGCTAGGCCTCTTGAACCAGTTGCCCAAGTTGTGAATACAAAGGAAAAGTTCTTATAAGGAAATTAAAAGTGCTACTCCAGTGAATACATGAATGATAAGAAAGCAAAACAGCTGTATTGCTGATATGGAGAAAGTTTTAGTGAATCAAACCATCCACAACGTCCCCTTAAGCCAAAGCCTCTAATGCAGAGCACAGCCCTAACTCTTCAGCTCTATGAAGGTTGAGAGAGGCACGGAAGCTGCAGAAGTAAAGTTTGAAGCTAGCCGAGGTTGGTTCATAATGTTTAAAAAAAGAAGCCATCTCTATAACACAAAAGTGCAAGGTGAAGTAGCAAGGACTATTCTAGAAGCTATAGCAAGTGATCAAGAGCTAAGATAATTAATGAAGGTGGTTACACTAAATAACAGGCTTTCAATGTAGATGCTGCTGCTGCTGCTGCTGCTGCTGCTAAGTCGCTTCAGTCGTGTCCGACTCTGTGCGACCCCATAGACAGCAGCCCACCAGGCTCCCCCGTCCCTGGGATTCTCCAGGCAAGAACACTGGAGGGGGTTGCCATTTCCTTCTCCAATACATGAAAGTGAAAAGTGAAAGTGAAGTCACTCAGTCGTGTCTGACTCTAGCGACCCCACAGACTGCAGCCCACCAGGCTTCTCCATCCGTGGGATTTTCCAGGCAAAAGTACTGGAGTGGTGCCACTGCCTTCTCCCAATGTAGATGAAAAAACCTTAAATTGGAGGAAGATGCCACCGAGGACTATCACAGCTAGAGAGAAGTCAATGTCTGCCTTCAGAACTTCAAAGGACAGGCTGACCCTTTTGCTGGGGCCAGCACAGCTAGTGGTGACTTTAAGTTGAAGCCAATGCTCGCTTACTATTCTGAAACTCCTAGAACCTTTAAGAATTATGTTAAATCTACTCTGCCTGTACTCTGTAAATGAAACAACGAAGCCTGGATGACAGCCTATCTGTTTACAACATGGTTTACTGAATATTTTATACCCAATGTTAAGAGCTACTGCTCAGAAAAGAGTTTCCTTTGAAAATATTCCATTCATTGACAATGAACCTGGTCATCCAAGAGTCTCTGGTGGGGATTTACAATGAGATTAATGTTATTTTCTTTCTTTTTCAACAAATTCCTAAAATTATTTATTTATTCTTATAATTTATTTAAACTTATTTTTATGAGCTTCCCAGGTGGTACAGTGGTAAAGAATCTGCTTGCCAATGCAGGAGATATAAGAGACTCAGGTACGATCCCTGGGTAGGGAAAGTCCCCTAGAGAAGGAAATGGCAACCCACCCCAGTATTTTTGCCTGGGAAATCCCATGGACAGAAGAGCTTTCGGGCTACAGTTCACGGGGTCACAAAGAGTTGGACATGACTGAGCACCACCACCCATTATTTATTTGGCTGTGATGTTTCTTAGTTGGCACTTAGAATCTTTAGTTGTGCCATGTGGGATCTAGTTCCCTGGCCAAGGATCAAACCCAGGCTCCCTGCATAAGGCGCAAAACGTCTTAACCACTGGGCCACCAGGGAAGATTAATATTGATTTCAACAATGTCGTGCTTACTAACACATTTATTCTGCTGTCCACGAATCAAGGATTAATTTTGACTTTTAAGTCTTATTTCAGAAAAACATTTTGTAAGGCTATAGCTATCATAGATACTGATTCCTCTGACTGATCTGGGCAAAGTAAATTGGAAACTTTTGGAAGGATTCACAGCTCTAGATGCCATTAAGAACATTTGTGATTCATGGGAAGAGGTCTTAATGCCAACATTAACAGGAAGATAAAAGAAATTGATTCCAATCCTCATGGGTAACTCTGTGGGATTCAAGACTTCAGTGGAGGAAGTAACTGCAAATTTGGTAGAAATAGCAAGAGAACTGGAATTAGAAGTGGAGCCTGAAGATGTGACTGAATACTGCAAACTCACAATAAAACTTTAATGAATGAGGAGTTGCTTCCTAAAGATGTACAAAGAAAGTTTTCTTGAGATGGAATCTACTCCAAGTGAAAATGTTGTTTGAACAACAAACTATGAAGTTTGTTGAACAACAGCATTTAGAATATTATATAAACTTCATTGATAAGGCAATAGCAGGGTTTGAGAAGCTCGATTCATGTTTTAAGTTCTGCTGTGGGTAAAATCCTGTCAAGCAGCGTTACATGCTACAGAGCAATGCTTCATGAAAGGAAGAGTCAATCAATGTAGCAAACTTCATTGTTGTCCTATTTTAAGACTTTGCCACAGCCACCTCAGCCTTCAACAACCAGCTCTCCGAAAGGTCAGCAGCCACCAACATTGAGGGAAGACCCTGCACCAGCGAAAATATTACAGCTTCCTGAAGGCTCAGATGATGGTTAGCATTTTTAGCAATAAGTGCTTTTAATTAAGGCATGTACATTTTTGTTTCTTTAGACATAATGCTATTGCATAATTAATAGACAACAGGGTAGTGTATACATGACTTTTATATGCACTGGGAATCAAAAAGTCTGTGACTAGTTCTTCTGAGATATCTGCTTTATTGCAGTGATCTGGAACCAAGGCTGCAATATCTCTAAGGTGTGTATATATTCAAGGAAGCTCTGCCCAATCATTAGCTGACCACTAAGATAATATAACGGAGACTCCAGGGGCCACATAAAGCAAAGAACAGACTATAGAATTGGTCTGTTTAGAAAAGTCACTAACCAATAGCAACTACAATAAGCAGCAACACAAAAAATCCTAGGGAATGGAGAATTAACACAATTATTATCATTAAGATTCATTCCTGGTGTTGCACATTCTATAAGTTTTGACAAATGTATAATGACATGTATCTAAAATTACAGTATTGTACAGAATGGCCCTAAAATTCCTCTGCGCTCTGCCTATGCAAACTTTCCTCCCTCTAACCCCAGGCAGTTGCTCATCTCTTTACTGTCTCCATAGTTTTGCCTTTTCTAGAAGGCCATATCATTGAAATCATATAAGATATAGCTGTTCCAGATTAGCTTTTCTCACTTAGTAATATGTGATAAAGTTTCCTCTGTCTTATCCTGGTTTGATAACTCCTTTTCAGTGCTAAATAATATTCCATTTTCTGGATGTACCAGTTTATTTATTTGTTTACCAACTAAAGGGCATATTGGATGCTCCCAAGTTTTGACAATTATGAATAAAGTTGATATAAACATCCATGTGCAGGTTTTGTGTTAACATGAGTTTTTGACTCCTTTGGCTAAATATCAAAAGCATGATTGCTAGATTTTGTGGTAAAATTATGTTTAGTTTTTAAGACACCACCAAATGTTTCCAGAGTGTCTGGACTATTTTTCATTCATGCAAGTAATGTGTGGGGCTTTCCAGGTGGCACTAGCGGTAAAGAACCCACCTGCCAATGCAGGAGGCATAAGGGACGTGCGTCAGGAAGATCCCCTGGAGGAAGAAATGGTGACCCACTCCAGTATGCTTGTCAGGATACTCCCATGGACAGAGCATTCTGATGGGCTCATGGGCTTGCAAAGAGTTGGACATGATTGAAGTGACTTAGCACACATGCAAGCAATATATGAGAGTTCTTGTTGCTCCGTATCCTCGATAAGTTTTGTTGTTCTCAGTATTTTGAATTTCAATTATTCTAATAGATGTATAGTGATATCTTGTTTTAATTTTCAAGTTCCCAATGAAATGTGATGTTGAGCATCCTTTCATATGATTGTTTGGTAACTGTCTATCTTCTTTGGTAAGGTATTTTTCATATCTTTGGCCCATTTATAATCAAGTTTTGTATTGTTGCTGGGTTGTAAGAGTTCTTCGTATATTTTGGATAAAAGACCTTTAACAGAGTTGCCTTTTACAAATAGTTTCTCCCACTCTATGGCTTGTCTCCTTCTCTTCACAGTGTCTTTTGCAGAGGAGAAGCTTTTAATTTTAATGAAGGCCAGCTTATCAGTTCTTTCATGGATTTTGCCTTTGGTGTTATATCTAAAAAGTCCTCACCATACCTAAGGTAACACAGATTTTTTCCAGTGTTATCTTCTAGGAGTTTTGCAGTTTTGTGTTTTACTGTTAGGTCTGTGATATATATACTTTAGTTAATTTCCATAAAATGTATAATGTCTGTGTCTAGATTCATATTTTTGTGTATCGATGTCCAGTTGTTTCAGCACCATCTGTGGAAAAGTTAATCTTTACTCCATTGTGCTGTCTTTGCTTCTTTGTCAAAGACCAGGTTGCTTGTATTTATACAGACCTAATTCTGAGCTCTCTCAGCTCTTCTATCAATCTACACTTCTTTCCTTTTGCCGACACCACACTATCTTGATTACTGTAGTTTATTGGAGAAGGCAATGGCAGCCCACTCCAGTACTCTTGCCTGGAAAATCCCATGGACAGAGGAGTCTGGTGGGCTGTAGTCCATGGGGTCGCGAAGAGTCAGACTGTAGTTTATAGTAAGCTTTAAGTTCAGGTTGTGTCAGCCCTCTGATTTTTTTTTTTTTCTTTTCCTTCAATATTGTGTTGGCTATTCTGGATCTTTTATCTGTGTACATTTATTTACTTATTTAAGTTTCTTAAATTTTATTTCATTTATTTATTTTGGCTGCACTGGGTCTTCGTTGCCAGAAGCAGGCTTTCTCTAGTTTTGGGGAGCAGGTACCACTCTCTCACTGTGGTACACAGGCCTTTCATTGTGGTGGCTTCTCTTGTTGCAGAGCACAAGCTCTAGGCACACAGGCGGCCGTGCAGCACACAGGGCTTAGCAGCCCTGCAGCGTGTGAATCTTCCTGCAGCAGAGATCCCCTGCACTGGCAGGAGGATTCTTATCTATCGGACCACCATGGATGGCCTCTGTGTACATTTATAATCAATTGTTGATATCCACAAAGGAACTTCCTAAGATCTTATTAGGATTGCATTGACTCTATAGATCAATGTTGAGTCTTCCTGTCCATGTATATAGAATATCTCTCCATGTATTTAGGTCTTTGAGTTCTTTCATCAAAGATTTGTAGTTTTTTTAACTAGATGTTGCACATATTTTGTTAGATTTATACCTAAGAATTTCATTTTAGAGGTATGTGCTATTTTTATAAATTTTAAATTCCACTTGTTCATTACTGGTACATACATACTTCTGTATGTTAACCTTATATCCTGCAGCTTTACTACAATTGCTTATTAGTCCCAGAAAGATGTTTTTTGCAATTATTTCAGATCTTCTATATAAACAATCATGTCATCAGTGAACAAAGAAAGTTCTATTTCTTCTTTAAACTCTATAACTCCCAATTCCACTCTCTCCTCAGCTGCTGGCAACCCCTGTTCTCTCTTTGCTTCTCTGAGTTCGACTGCTCTAGGTACCTCATAGAAGTAGAATCATACAGTATTTGTTTTTGTGTGTGTGTCTGTAGCATAGTGTCATCCAGATTAATCCATGTTGTAGGATATGTCAGAATTTTCTTCCCTGTTAGGGCTGAATAATACTCTATTGTATGTATATTTCACATAGAATGTATTCATCCATTACCAGACACTTGGGTTTCTTTCATGTTTTAGCTGTTTTGAATAATGCTGCTATGAAGATGGATGCAAAACATCTCTTTGAGACCCTGCTTGCGATTCTTCTGTGTACATAACCAGAAATGGAATTGCTGGATCATATGGTAATTCTATTTTTAATTTTGCGGGGAACTACCATATGTTTTCCACAGCAGCTGTACCACTTTACTTTGTCACCGACAGCACCCAAGAGTTCCAATCTCTCCAAATCCTTCCCAGCACTTTTTATTTTCTAGATTTTGATAGTAACTGTTCTATCGGGGGGGGGGGGGATGGTATCTCATTTTAGTTTTAATTTGCAGTTCCCTAATGATTAATGTTGTTGATCTTTTTTTAATGTGCTTATTGGCCATTTATTTATCTTCTTTGGAGAAATATCTATTCAAGTCCTTTGCTGATTATTGTATCGGATTGTTTGGGGGGATTTTTTTATGAGTTTTAGGAGTTCTTTATATATTCTGAATATTAATCCCTTACCTGATATATGATTTGCAAAATATTTTTTTTTGCAAACATTGATCTATAAAGACTCAACATTGATCTATAAAGTCAATGCAATTCTAATAAGATCTTAGTAAGTTAGTTTGTGGATATTTGCAAACCACTGTGTGATTGCTTTTTCACTCTGTTGATATTGTAACTATTATTATTGCTTGCAGTAACATCAGTTACCTGTGAAGCACACAGTGTAATGGAAAGAGCAGGTACTTGATTTCAAGTCCTGTTCACATTCATCACCTCTGAGGTACAGAGTCCTGGGCTTGAATTCCACATCTACCACTTATTAGTAATCTGAACTCAAGCAGAATTTTGAAACTTGGTTTCCACATTCCCTAAAGAAGGGAATGGCAACCCACTCCAGTATTCTTGCCTGGAGAATTTCATGGACAAAGGAGCCTGGTGGGCTATAGTCCATGGGGTCTCAAAGAGTTGGACATGACTGAGCAACTAACACTTTCCTCATCTGACAAATGGATAATATAATAGATCCCACTTTGTATGTTCTTGTGAGATTAACAATACTATATATAACGCATCTGGCATGTAGAAAGTGATTATTATTTTATATTATTTTAGTGTGCTTTTTTCCCTTTTGAGCTGTTTTAGTTGTATAATTTAGTAGTGTAGGGTGAGATAATTCTAGAGTGGTTTTTATCTCAGCGAAAATTAATGAGACCACTTAGTGCTGTCCCAAGGGATAGAGAGAAGGAATAGGGGATGGGATACAACTTCATGGGATACTTTATCTAGCTTTTTTGTAAAGAAGAAGAGAAGAAAAAGACAGAGGA
Organism: Aepyceros melampus; assembly: GCA_006408695.1. Classification (NCBI taxonomy): domain Eukaryota; kingdom Metazoa; phylum Chordata; class Mammalia; order Artiodactyla; family Bovidae; genus Aepyceros; species Aepyceros melampus. Next base: position 158,212 of record SJXQ01007770.1, read on the forward strand.
ATCAATTATGTTTAATTTTGGTTTAAAAGTTTCCTTCTTAGTCCAACATGTTTGGTTGCAAGCCATATGTTTGATGACACTGACAGAAGGAAGGAGTAGAGATTCCAGACTGTTCTTCACAGCAAATGGAAATATAGTAAGAAGAATAATTTAATAGCAAGTCTTTGTCTTTTCTATGGCATATTTGTTTTTTGTTGTTTAGTCCCTGAGCCGTGTCTGACTTTTGTGACCCCCATAGACTGCTGCTCTCCAGGCTCCTCGGTCCATGGGATTTCCCAGGCAAGAACACTAGAGTGGGTTGACATTTCCTTCTCCAACGGCATATAATAAATATATTAATATATATGAATCTGAAATTTTTTTGGATGTTCAAATGTATAAAACTATCAAATTACCTTCGAGTGTGAATGTGGTATACAAATAAAATTTTAGAAAAATATGAAAAACAATATAAATATATATAAACAGAGCTATAACAACTGTCCCTCTGACAGAGATGGTTAATAAAAACAACCTATGGGGTGGAGTGAGGTAGAAAGTGGAAAGGAGGTTCAAGAGGGAGGGGACATACATATACCCGTGGCTGATTCATGTGGATATGTGGCAGAAACCAACACAATAAAGCAATTATCTGCTAATTTAAAAATATAAAGCAATTATCTGCTAATTTAAAAATATAATTTTTTTAAAGTAAAAATAAAAACGAAAGTATAGAGCTTTGTTTTATAACCCATCATGTCCATTTTGCTCCTAAAAATAGTAAATATTTTAAAATATAAAGAGTAATATTTATATTCCATAATGAAATTTTTAGTAAAATGGATGAAACCAAAGAAATCAGATTATATATATACATATATATATGTATACAGGATAATATGTATACAAGATTAAATGCTGTTACTTACTAATGCATTTAAGATAACAGTGATAAATTCATTAAATATCACCATGTATAACATATTTTTATGAAAAATAATTGTATTTTCAAAAAATTGCAAAAACAGTGGCATTGTTTTACTTTTTTCCCCCCTAATTTTTGGCCTTGCTGTGAAGCATGTAGGATCTCAGTTTCCCCACCAAAGATCAAACCCGCACCCCCTACAGTGGAATGGCAGAGTTTAACCACTGGACTGCCAAGGAAGTTCCTGTTTCACAGTTTCAAATCTCATTAATATCTAACATAATCAAACATTCTCATATTTTCCTATTTTATGAATGCAATATGTTGCTTTAGTAGACGTTTATAAAGAAAACCCAGTCTGACATAAATATGTTGCTATAAAAGTGAAGAGTAATAACATTTTTGTATGTTTGAGGATATTTTTCTTTGAAACAGTATTCAACAAGCAATAGTTTCTTAAAGGCTAGTTACAGCATGAAGTCTGAAAATAGATCAATGAACTTTAAAAAAATCATCTGGCTAGAACCATTATCATTTCAGAAATAAGCATCCTATGTAATTTGAGGTGACTAGCATAGTTATATCTGGATTACTACAATAAATATCTGTCAGAAGCAACAGTGATCATCTCAATAATCATACACATTTATTTTATTCATCAAGAACTTACACAAATAATTCTTTTGTATCAAAAAACTTACAAATGTCACAATAGAGTTAAGTAATGGTCTACACAGGAGAAAAGGAAAACTCTGCCAAGGAAAACTGTGAAGAAATTTTTTTCCCCATTACATTTTTTATTGGTATAGTTGATGAAGAAAGCCTAGTTTGCCTTCTTTTTTAGGCCTCCCTGGTTGCTCACATGGTAAAGAATCTGCCAGCAATGCAGGAGACCTGGGTTCAATACCTGGGTCGGGAACCGCTAGAGAAGGGAATGGCAACCCACTCTGGTGTTCTTGCCTGTAGAAGCCCATGGACAGAGGAGCCTGACGGACTACAGTCCACGGGGTCACAAAGAGCTGGATGTGTGTGTACTTGTGTGTGTGCGTGTAAAGTGGCTTCCGTCGTGTCCGACTCTGTGTGACTTAGGAAACTGCCAGGCTCCTCTGTCCTGGGATTCTCCAGGCAGGAATACTGGAGTCGGTTGTCATGATGAGCAACTAACACTTTGGTGCTTAGTCTGAGAAGGAACACAAGAAACTAATTCTTAGGATTAAAAACTGCTTTCAAAATCTCAAATGTAAGCCACAAACAAGCCTTTTTATGTTTATTTTTATTTATTTACTTATTTGGCTGTGCCAGATCTTAGTTACTAACATGTGGGATCTAGTTCCCTGACCAGGATTGAACCTGGGCCCCTTGCACTGGGAGGGAACACAGAGTCTTCACCACTGGACCACCAAGGAGGTCCCACAGACAGGCTCTTTGATAAAAACTTCAAAGCTTAAAGAGAGGAGAAAGACAGGTATGTATTCTATAAAGTATTTCCAAAAATTCAGCAATGATAAACACACCATTTTTGAAAATGCAGTTTTCATGTTTTGAATATTTATCCCGAGAAAAGTTTTGACTATTTTGTTCTAGAAGATTCAGAAATAAAATTTACACACATATAATATATATATTATGTATCCAGGACTATGGATATATTATGTACATCAGGAATTCTCCATATGATTAACATTCTAGACTGTCCAAACAATATCAAACAATGAGAAACCAAACACGACCACATCTGTATTATAAAAAGAGCACTGAGAAGGAACCCTGGAAGAATGAATCACCTATGTCTGTGTTTTCTGCTCAATGCTTTTGATAAGTTCAGTGGACAAATGTAAAAAGAGCAATGACTTTTTTGTTTCCAGACGGCCAGGCCCCTCTCACTGGCTCACCACAGTTATATAAGTTGTTGTTCGGTCACTAAGCTGTGTCTGACTCTGGACTGAAGCACGCCAGGCTTCCCTGTCCTTCACTATCTCCAGGAGTTTGCTTAGGTTCATTCCTGTTGAGTTGGTGATGCTGTCCAGCCATCTCATCCTCTGTTGCACCCTTCTCCCCCTGCCCTCAATCAGCATCAGGGTCTTTTCCAATGAGTCGGCACTTTGCATCAGGTAGCCAGTGTACTGGAGCTTCAGATGAGTCCCTCCAGTGAATATTCAGGGTTGATTTTCTTTAGGATTGACTGGTTTGATCTCCTTACAGTCCAAGAGACTCTCAAGAGTCTTCTCCAGCACCACAGTTCAAAAGCATCTAATTCTTCAGTGCTCAGCCTTTCTTATGGTCCACACTCACATCTGCACATGACTACTGGAAAATACGTGAAAGTGAAAGTGTTAGTCGCTCAGTCGTGTCCGACTCTTTGCTATCCCATGGACTGTAGCCCACCAGGCTCCTCTGTCCATGGCATTCTCCAGGCAAGAATACTGGAGTGGGTGGCCATTCCCTTCTTTGCAGGATCCTCCCGACCCAGGGATCAACCCTGGGTCTCCTGAACTGCAGGTGGATTCTTCACCATCTAAGTCACTAGGGAAGCCCAGAAAAGTCATAGCTTTGACTATACAGACCTTTGTTGGCAAGGTGATGTCTGCTTTTTAATATGCTGTCTAGGTTTGTCATAGCTTTCCTTCCAAGGAGCAAATGTCTTATAATTTCATGGCTGTAGTCACAATCCACAGTGATTTTGGAGTCCAAGAAAATAAAATCTGCCTCCGTTTCCACTTTTTCCCCTTCTATTTGCCATGAAGTGATGGGGCTGGATGCCATGATCTTAGTTTTTGACTGTTGAGTTTTAAGCCAGCTTTTTCACCCTCCTCTTTCACCTTCATCAAGAGGCTCTTTAGTTCCTCTTTACTTTCTGCCATTAGAGTGGTATCCTCTGCATATTTGAGGTTATTGATATTTCTGCCAGCAATCTTGATTCCAGCTTGTGCTTCATCCAGTACTACATTCTAAGTATTTGAAGAAAGTCTGCAGTTGATGCTTTACTCCTCTCCGGTCTCTATGTCACTTAGGATTGTTTCTTAATATTCTACATCCCAAAAAAAAAATGCAGGTAAGCACAAGCTTACTAAATTTCACTTAACCAAGTACATTTTAAAATAGAGGAAACACTTCACTTCTCACAACACAAACCTTAGTATTCCTATTCACTAAAAATTTATAATTACCAAACGTGAGAACTGGGGATGTGTTTGTTTATTTGGCTGAGAACTACTAAATTTATTGTCTGAGAGAAAACCAGGCCTGAAGTATCAAGTTACTGGAACATTTGAAACATGTTGAAAAGTTATTTTCATGCTGTTACATTAAAATTTCATGTCTGTCTCACAGCTTTAATGGATCTTTAACATATGTCTGATTTTGTAGCATCATGCATTGGTCATTTGGAAGACAGTTCACTGAGCTATATAGATCTTCCAAATGTTGGCACACTTCATTACACAACATTGAAAAATCACATTTGGTAATGTTGCCACCAATCACCTCTTTCCCAGCTGGAACCATGGAAGGTGCAGAAGAGAAGAAAAAGAAGGTTCCTGCTGTGCCAGAAACCCTTAAGAAAAAGCGGAAGAATTTCACAGAGTTTAAGATTAAGCGACTGAGAAAGAAGTTTGCCCAAAAGATGCTTCGAAAGGCAAGGAGGAAGCTTATCTATGAAAAAGCTAAGCGTTACCTCAAGGAATACAGGCAGATGTACAGAACTGAAATTCGAATGGCTAGGATGGCATGAAAAGCCGGCAACTTCTGTGTGCCCGCGGAACCCAAATTGGCATTTGTCATCAGGATCAGAGGTATCAACGGTGTGAGCCCAAAGGTTCGAAAGGTGCTGCAGCTCCTTCCCCTCCGGCAGATCTTCAACGGCACCTTTGTGAAGCTCAACAAGGCATCAATTAACATGCTGAGAATTGTGGAGCCATACATTGCATGGGGGTACCCAAATCTGAAGTATGTAAATGAATTGATCTACAAGCGTGGTTATGGCAAAATCAACAAAAAGCGAATTGCCCTGACAGACAATGCATTGATTGCTCGATCTCTTGGGAAATATGGAATCATCTGCATGGAGGATATGATTCATGAGATCTATACCGTTGGAAAACGTTTCAAAGAAGCAAACAACTTCCTGTGGCCCTTTAAATTGTCTTCTCCACGAGGTGGAATGAAGAAAAAGACCACCCATTTCTAGAAGGTGGAGATGCTGGCAACAGGGAAGACCAGATCAACAGGCTTATTAGAAGGATGAACTAAGGTATCTACCAGGATTATTTTTGTAATCTGGTTAATAAACAATTGAAACAAATTGAAAAAAAAATATTGCTACCAATCTCATCAGAATTTTTGTTTTGGGAAGCTATCAAACTAACAGTGGTAGATACAGATTTTTTCAAAATTCTATTTTTTGCTTGAAAGTTTGAATTTTATCATTGGCAACAAATACTGCCAGTTATTTTCCTGGAAGTATCAGAATTACTTGGCTCATTTCCAAAAAAAAAGTCTGCCCGTTTTCAAGTCTAGGAAACCATAGTTCATCTTTCAGCTGTTCTTTCAAGGAAAGATGAGACTTCATTTAAAAAATTGACTAGTTTCGCATACAATTCAAATAATCACATGTGATTTCCTCAAGACAACAATTGTATATAAAAGTTAATAATTTGTGAAGTGAAGTGAAGTTGCTCAGTTGTGTCCGACTCTTTGCGACCCCATGGACTGTAGCCCACCAGGCTCCTAGGTCCATGGGATTTTCCAGGCAAGAGTACTGGAGTGGGTTGCCATTTCCTTCTCCAGGGGATCTTCCTGACCCAGGGATTGAACTCGTCTCCCACATTGTAGGCAGACACTTTACCATCTGAGCTACCAGCAAAGCTCTATAATAATAATAATATATGATATATTATATAATAATAATATATATTATATAAAATTAATAATAATACAAATAATAATTTGTATTGCTCTGTCAATGACTGCTTAAAGGAAACTGACTTTTTTTTTTTTTCTTTCAAGTGTGCAGTGGGGGAGAATACAGTAACTTCTAGCAATTGGCACCACAACCTTGATTGATGCTAAGGCACTTAATTTTTTTTTTTACTTTAATTGATTTTTATTTTTTAGTTTGTTTTGCTTTACAATACTGTATTCATGTTGCTATACATTGACATGAATCAGCCACAAGTGTACATGAACTCCCAATCCCGACCCCCTGTTCTATACATCTGTGTCTCTTTTGCTGTCTTGCGTACAGGTTTATCATTACCATCATTCTAAATTCCATATATATGTGTAAGTATACTGTATTGGTGTTTTTCTTTCTGGCTTACTTCACTCTGTATAATCGGCTCCAGCTTCATCCACCTCATTAGAACTGATTCAAATGTATTCTTTTTAATAGCTGAGTAATACTCCATTGTGTATATGTACCACAGCTTTCTTATCCATTCATCTGCTGATGGACATCTAGGTTGCTTCCATGTCCTGGCTATTATAAACAGTAAGGCACTTAATTTAACCCATCATTTTTTTGGTACAATCAGTGCAAATGTGAACACACCGAAAAAGTCAAATAATGCTTCAGTATTATTAATAAAATATTTTGACCTTTTGGATATTCTGAGATGTTTTTCAGGGGCCACACATTGAGAACTGATAATCTAGAATGTGAGCTCTGTGAAAACACTGAGTTTCTTTTGTTTACTGTTATGTTTTAACACTGTTGTATCTATAACGCCTGACACACAATAGATGATTATAAATATTTCCTGAATGTATTAATAAAGCAAGGAAAGATGAGAGATTGATCCTTTGTGAAAAACAGAATAACAAAATATATGTGTATATATATTTTACTATATATAGCTCAATAATTAACCAACACTTGCCACAAAATGATGTGGTAATCTAGTTTCATTATTGCCATTTAGTCTGAAGAGTCCACTTACTTCTAAATTATGAACAAAAGAGGCTAAAGGACCTTTGTCAAGAAAGAAATGTAAAGTGTGTCCGAAATGCAGAACAAATGCTATTTTTTTTTTCTGTAGAAGCACAGAGCTGACATGCCGTTAGAGATATTTAGCCTCATGCTTTCATTTTTACAAATGAGAAAACTAAGCTGTGGGGTTAAAAGACTGGCCCAAAATCATGCTTAGCGACGAGACTAAAATATAGGCTGTTTCACATTTTCTCTTGCACATAGCAATAATAGGAGTGGGGATGAGAAGCAAGAGAAGAACTTTGGTAAATTTTACGTGTAGGAGACTGGTCAAGTAAGCTCAGAGGCAAAAACTCAAAGCACTACATGGGTGGAAGAGGAACGGGAAATCAAAGGGTGAGATAGCTAAATGTACCTCCCATCCAGCATCTTGCTCCTCCCCCAGACAGCTCAGGTCGGAGAGATGCAAGGACTACCTGAGGACTCAAGGTAGTCCCATGGACTGTGGGCAGGAAAGGAGTCAGGCTCTCAGAGGTGAGCAAAGAGGGCCCTGGAGCCTTCCTGTAGAGTAAGAGAGATGGGGCCAGAGGCTGGAAAAGCCCCCAAATGTCTTTGGTATTTTTCATCAGGGAACTATTGGTATTTTGCATGGCATTGTCCTGCAATTGCAAGATATTTACCGTCCTTAACCTCAACCACCAAATCCCTAAGTCACTGTGACCACTAAAAATGTCCTGCACGTCTCCAAATGCCCACTAGGGGGCTCCTATCACTCCTGATTACCGTTTCCCCCTTTACTTAATCAATATCAATCATCACTCTAGAATGAGTGCGCATAGCCCAGAATGAAGAGAACAACTAAGTTTCCGAATAGGACTTTAACATCAAAGCTGAAATAGTAGGGTTTTCTTATAGGGCAGGTTTCTTGAAAGAGGAAACGTGTTTTTGAGTTCTACATGAATAAACACTTGGGAGGACTCAGGACGTTTACATCATAAACCAAAGAGGAAGTATGAAGTTGGCTATGGAAAGGAAACAAAAAGAAGAAAATCTGAGGGCAGGTGACTAGAATTTAGAAGCTGATAGGGGCTTCCCTGGTAGCTCAGATGGTAAATGACCTGCCTGCAAGGCAGGAGTCCCGGGTTCAATCCCTGGGTCAGAAGATCCCCTGGAGAAGGAAATGTTAACCCAGCATTCTTGCCTGAAGAATCCCCATGGACAGAGGAGCCTGATGGGCTACAGTCCATGGGGGCACAACGGAAGCGACTAACACTTATACTTAGGTGCCTAAGAAAAGATTGTACCCTCTGTCCACTCTCCTCAGGCAACTGAGAAGACGAGAAATTCCCTGCAGGAATACAGAGGGTCGAGAGGATCCTCAGCTTGCTTCTAGCAGACCTCCGTGGATGACTAAGACATTTCCCCACACCCTGCAGGACAGTGAGCATCCAGCAGTTTCCTGAGCTCCCCAAAGCACCCAGGAGTGGCTGAGAGAGGGACAGCAGAACGGGAGGGGCCCTGTACTCAGGGCAAACTTGGCAGAGGTGGATGGAGACATGGGGCAGCAAAGCACGGGAGCTGGCGACCAGACCGGGGAATCACCCAGCTCAGCAGATCCTGGACCAGGGGCCTCTGAGGTCAGAACAACATGTAAATCCCTGGAAAAGAGAACGAAAATGGAGAGGGCGAGAAGCCCTGGATTGACTGAGTTTAATCTGTAAATTGCAAAGTTCACACAAAAGGTTAAGTTTTAGGCTTTTAAGTGGAAAGGGGACTCAGCAACTAAGTGCAGTAATAAGGACAGAGTCCAAGAAATTCTCTCTCTCTATTTTCTTTGCCAGTGTGGCATGCGGGATCTTAATTCCCCAATCAGGAATGGAACCCGTACCCCCTGCAGTTGAAGCGCAGAGCCCTAACCACTGACATGCCAGTGAAGCGCCCCCTGCCCCCAAGAAATTTATTTTCAACACATTAGTGAATATCCAGAGACTAGCAAGGAGAGATAAGAAGGCCTTCTTAAAAGAACAATGCAAAGATACTGAGGAAAACAATAGAATGAGAAAGACTAGTGATCTCTTCAAGAAAACTGGAGATATCAAGGGAACATTTCACGCAAAGATGGGCACCATAAAGGACAGAAACAGCAAGGGCCTAACAGAAGCAAAAGAGATAAGAAGAGGTGCAAGAATACACCAAAGAACTGTACAAAAATGTCTTAATGACCTGGATAACCACAATGATGTGGTCATTCACCTAGAGCCGGACATCCTGGGGTGTGAAGTCAAGTTGGCCTTAGGAATCATTTACTATGATCAAAGCTAGTGAAGGTGATGGAATTCCAGCTGAGTTATTTAAAATCCTAGAGGATGCTGCTGCTGACAAACCTAGACATTGTATTAAAAGTAGAAACATCACTTTGCTGACAAAGGTCCATATAGTCAAAGCTATGGTTTTTCCAGTAGTCCTGTACAGATATGAGAGTTGGATCATAAAAAAGGCTGAGCATTGAAGATTTAATGCATTAGAACTGTGGTGCTGGAGAAGACTCTTGAGAGTCCCTTGGACTGCAAGAAGATCCAACCAGTCCATCCTAAAGGAAATCAGTCCTGGGTTTTCACTGAAAGGACTGACGCTGAAGGTGAAGCTCCAATATTTTGGCCACCTGATTTGAAGAGCGTACTTACTGGAAAAGGAGATACTGGAAAAGGAGATGCTGGGAAAGACTGAAGGCCAAAGGAGAAGGGAGTGGCAGAGGATGAGATGGTTAGATAGCATCACTGATTCTATCCATTCATGTCCATGCATCAGTGAACATGAATTTGAGCAAAGTCCAGGAGATAGTGGAAGACAGAGGAGCCTAGGGTGCTGCAGTCCATGGGATGGCAAAGTGTCAGACACAACTTAGTGACTTGACAATAGTAAGCGTTTTTCATTTCAGGATGTATCTAGGGGCCAAATGAGACTTATTCAGTTTGTTTAGGGTTAATTATTTGTGTGGCTTTGATGACTGTATATTGGCAAACGGGTGCTCCTTTTACTCCTCTGTGGTTGTAAATATCACTGAAGCAGCCCCTACCTACACAGAGGGTGCAGATCTGCTAATTTTGCCATTATCGATGGATGAGAGACTTGAGCTGGAATTTGTTTATTTTTTAATCAGTGAAATATTTATTCTCTATTTTGTGCAAAGCTTAATTTTAAAATAAGCGTTGGGACTTCCCTAGTGGTCCAGTGGCTAAGACTCTGAGCTTCAGTCCCTTGTCAGGGAATTAGATCCCACATGCCACAACTAAGAGTTCAAATGTCAGAACAAAATACTTGGCACAGGTAAATTAAACAAGTAAATACCCTTTACATTTTAAAAGGAAATAAAATTAACTGTCATGAAGAAAACAAGCAACTTAGACTTTAGGATAGTTTTCTTGTAACACCCTCCAAAGCATTATAATTCCTAATTGAGAACCATAGTAAATTCAGGGAGAAAAATTCCACCTTGGATTTGACTAAATATCTAGGAGCAAATGATTTTCTCTTTGTTCACACTCTTAGGTTTTTTATTGATGTCATTACCATTTTAATTTTTTTATTTGCTACGTACACACAGGTGGCTCAGCATTAAGGAATCTGCCTGCAATGCAGCAAATGTTGGTTCAGTTCCTGCGTCGGGAAGATCCCCTGGAGAAGGCAATAGCAACCCACTCCAGCATTCTTGCCTGGGAAATCTCATGCACAGAGGACCCTGGTGGGCGACAGTCTGTGAGGTTGCAAAGAGTTGGCCATGACTGAGTGACTAAATAACAGCAAAAGCAACAAATGTGGTATACAGACTCAACCCACCTATGCAGATGAACAAAATGGACACCCTTAGCCTCCTGCATACATTCACTCCAACTAAGCCTGGAGCTGATTTCCTTGCTTTGATACTGGTAGAAGCTCATATTCTACATTAGGTAATTTCTACCTCTCTCTCTTTCTGTCCAGAAAACAAGAGAATTTTAGTTTGTTCTCAAAGAATGCCAGATGAAAAAAATAAGAAAGCCTTAAGCTCATAAACACATAATCAGATCTTCCTGCCTTTCATCAGGACTGTTGTTTGGTAAATTTCTGCTTTATGTTCCAAAAGAACAAAGTGGCAATGTTCTCACACAATTCTAGTTTTGCAACAAAGTCTGGTGAAATGTCATGTTCTCAGTATTCAATATGTGGGTTTTTAAGGGCAGTCTCCTGCCTTAATGTCAAAACCAAGTGTTAAAACAAAGGAATGTGCTGAAGCCAGCCTATTTTATTGCATACCTGACACCTTTTGTGGTTGACCTTATTACTTAATTCACAAAAAAAAAAAAAATTGCAAGCTTGGCTTTCGGGTCATTTCTGATCACCTTGTGGTTTCTTCTGCTACTTAGGAACTTCGTATTTTGCTTTTCACTTGTTTTCCTTTTCAGTGAAAATGCATCGGTAACTTGAATAGTACCTATGCTTCAGTTATGTAAAGAAGAGAGATGACTTCTTAAATTTCTGAATCCTATCAGTGTGTTCTTGGGTGAAGATCTCTGAGGCTGAATAGAAAAGAAATGCAGTTATGAATGTAGAATTTCTTTTCCTTTGATCACTTCATCCCATAACTAAAAAGAAACACATGAAACGTAAAATTCTAAGAACGAACTTTTAAGCTCAATGTTTAAAAGTCAAACTGTAAATTAGAAACTGGATATTAGTCACCGAGCTTGCCAAGCATCTTACTTCCTGCACTTGTAACTACTTTTTTCAAACAGGTTAAAAACTGATAAGAAGCTTAGGAAACTCTTATCAGTCATTGCAAAAAAAAGTTTAACCTGTTCTAATCTGGCAAGACTTAAAAGGCCTAAATTCCTTGAAGTATTAGAGGATTTATTTATTTTTTCTACTTGCTAAGTATGCAGTATAAGAATCATTTTTGTTACCATAAATTCAGATTTAAATATCTTCTTATTTATGTGATATACTGTATGAATGCGTCTAGAGGCTGTAAAAGAGATGGTTGCTTAAGCGGATACAGTAGAATGCGCAGGAAGTGCTGATTAGAATTTGCACGTTTGCTCTGAGTTTGTGAATTCCAAGCAGGTTTGCTAATAGGAAGTAGCAGCCCTTCCATGGCTGTGTAGCTCTAGATCACGGCCACCACCTGTGTCTGTGTCCTATGGATGACACCCTTTGATATTTTGGTGCATATCCTTAGTGCCTTTTTCTCTCTTTTCATACACATTTTTTATTTGCAAAGTTAATCTCAGACTGTACTGTTAGTTCATAATCTTTTTTCATTAATGGTGTGTTACTAATTTAAAAAAATATATATATGGTCAGGGATTTCCTGGTGGTCCTGAGGTTAAGAGTCCACCTTGAAATGTAAGCGACGGAGGTTCAATCCGTGGTCGGAGAACTCAGATCCCACCTGCTGTGGAGCAACTAACTGAGATCACACCTCGACTACTGAGCTCGGGTGCCACGACGAAGGACCCTGCAGGGGAAGATCCCACATGACGCAGCGGAGACCCCACGTGCCTCAACTACTACCCGGCAGAGCCAGATACGTAAGAGACAAATTTAAAATTTAGAAGACAAGGTCAGCCACGCCAGCTAACCCACCATTTGCTATAATGTAAGTGATTAGGCCACACTTGGCCCTTGACTAGCACAGAGTCGAATGGGGCTGCTGCTGCTGCTGCTGCTAAGTCGCTTCAGTCGTGTCCGACTCTGTGCGACCCAGAGAAGGCAGCTCACCAGGCTCCGCCGTCTCTGGGATTCTCCAGGCAAGAACACTGGAGTGGGTCGCCATTTCCTTCTCCAATGCAGGAAAGTGAAAAGGGAAAGTGAAGTCACTGAGTCGTGTCCAACTCTCAGCGACCCCATGGACTGCAGCCCACCAGGCTCCTCCATCCATGGGATTTTCCAGGCAAGAGTACTGGAGTGGGGTGCCATTGCCTTCTCCGGTCGAATGGGGCAGGTTCACTTAAATGCAGAATTTCTCGAACAGGGAGCACCACAGTACTAGCTGATCCGCTGTCGGCTGGCTGGGGACGCCGAACCGTGGGTGCAGAGGAGCCGTGGGTGCAGAGGAGCCGTGGGTGCAGAGGAGCCGTGGGTGTGGAGGCACCACGTGAGAGGAGGCTTACAGTGAGTTTTATTTTATTTTTTATTTTTTTAATTTTTATTTCTACTTTATTTTACTTTACATTACTGTATTGGTTTTGCCATACATTGACATGAATCCGTCTCGGGTGTACATGAGTTCCCAATCCTGAACCCACGCCCCACCTCCCACCCCATGTCAACTCTCTGGATCATCCTCGTGCACCAGTTCCAAGTATCCTGTATCCTGTATCGAACATAGACTGGCAATTCGTTTCTTACATGATAGTATACATGTTTCAGTGCCATTCTCCCAAATCCTCCCACCCTCTCCCTCTCCCTCAGAGTCCAAAAGTCCATTCTATTCATCTGTGTCTCTTTTGCTGTCTCGCTTACAGGGTTATCATTACCATCGTTCTAAATTCCATATATATGTGTTAGTATACTGTTTTTCTTTCTGGCTTACTTCACTCTGTATAATCGGCTCCAGTTTCATCCATCTGATTAGAACTGATTCAAATGTATTCTTTTTAATGGCTGAGTAATACTCCATTGTGTAGATGTACCACAGCTTTCTTATCCATTCATCTGCTGATGGACATTTAGGTTGTTTCCATGTCCTGGCTATTATAAACAGTGCTGCAATGAACATTGGGGTACATGTGTCTCTTTCAATTCTGGTTTACTCAGTGTGTATGCCCAGCAGTGGGATTGCTGGGTCATATGGTATTTCTATTTGCAATTTTTTAAGGAATCTCCACACTGTTTTCCATAGTGGCTGTACTAGTTTGTATTCCCACCAACAGTGTAAGAGGGTTCCCTTCTCTCCACACCCTCTCCAGCATTTATTGCTTGTAGACTTTTGGATCGCAGCCATTCTAACTGGTGTGAAATGGTACCTCATTGTGGTCTTGATTTGCATTTCTCTGATAATGAGTGATGTTGAGCATCTTTTCATGTGTTTGTTAGCCATCCGTATGTCTTCTTTGGAGAAATGTCTATTTAGTTCTTTGGCCCATTTTTTGATTGGGTCATTTATTTTTCTGGAATTGAGCCGCAGGAGTTGCTTGTATATTTTTGAGATTAGTTGTTTGTCAGATGCTTCATTTGCTATTATTTTCTCCCATTCAGAAGGCTGTCTTTTCACCTTGCTTATAGTTTCCTTTGTTGTGCAGAAGCTTTTAATTTTAATTAGATCCCATTTGTTTATTTTTGCTTTTATTTCCAATATTTTGGGAGGTGGATCATAGAGGATCCTGCTGTGATTCATGTCAGAGAGTGTTTTGCCTATGTTCTCCTCTAGGAGTTTTATAGTTTCTGTTCTTACATTTAGGTCTTTAATCCATTTTGAGTTTATTTTTGTGTATGGTGTTAGAAAGTGATCTAGTTTCATTCTTTTACAAGTGGTTGACCAGCTTTCCCAGCACCACTTGTTAGACAGTAAGTTTTATTCAGATTTTCTACTGCAAGGAGGGTCAGCAACCCTAACCCCGTAATTGGTCAAGGTCAACTGTACTTTCCTATTGTTAACCACTTAAACTATTTCCAATTTTTACCTAGTGTAAATATTGTTGTGACTAGCATTCTTGAACATATATCTTTGGTCATATCCTATTATTTCCTGTAGACAAATTACTAACAGTAATATTTTTGGGTCAAAAGGCAAATAGTTTTAAATAATCACATGTAATATTACCACCCTAAGATAACCTTTGCCAACAATTTGATGCATATTTATACAGTCTTTAAAAAAAATGAATATGTATGTGTAGGAGTACATATGTAGTTTTTGAAAAGTTGTTATTGTGTTCTGTATGGGAGGGGACCTACTGAAGAATTTTAAGCAGGGGAAAGGTACAACTTGATTTTTTTTTTTTTTCTTTTGGCCACTCCATGTGCTTGCAGAATGTTAATTCTCCGACCCTGGATTGAACCCCAGCTCTGGCAGTGAAAGCGCTGAGACCTAACCACTGGACCACCAGGGGATTCCTGGTTTTCTCTTCAGAAGGAGCAATCTGGCTGACCTGTTGAAGACTGACCATCAGCGAACCAAAGCAGAGGCAGAACCCAGGTGGAGTCTGAGGCAGTGACCCCGGAGAGAGGCCGCAGTGGCTTGCAGCAGGGGGCAGTGCTGGCGGAGTGAATGGTGGTCAGATTCTGGATCTCTCTGCAGGAACGCAGATGGTACGTGGAGGACAAGAGAAAGAAAGCAGTGCAAGTTAACTCCACATTCTGGTGGCCTGAACACCTGGAAGGATGGTGTAGATGTCACATGACAGGGGAAAGGCGTGGGGAGTCCATTTGGAGAGAATGAGTTTGAGATGTCAAGTATATAGCCAGGTGGAGACATCCAGTAGGCTGTTGAGTATGAAGCTGGAGTTCCAGGGTGAGCAGGTGCTAAAAATATATATTGGGAATCATTGGCACATAAATGATATTAAAAGCCAGTAGAGTGGGTAAGATGATCAAGGGAGTGAGTACAGACCAAGAGAAGAGGAAGTGCAGACTGGTGAAGGGGAGTGGGGCAGCATGGGAGCCCTTCTGCACTGGGCACTTTTCTCCATGTTTTGCAGAGATTACAGGGTGACTCATTTAATCTCAAAAAACCTCAGCGAAGGGATATGATTATTATCCCCATTTTACAGAAGAGGAATCTTGAGGTCCAGAAAGATTGAGTCAGTAAATCAATAACTATTTCCTATTATGAACTGATAAAGTAAGTTTTAACTATCTTTTTTAATAATGCAAACATTTTGAAATAAATCATGTGAACTTTTTCTGCACAGGGTTTTTTCGTCATATCTCAAAAATCCTAGCAATTATACATTCCAGTTATACTTTAAAGAATCAGCATGACTAATCTGTTCAAAGGTGCTTTTCTCTCCATTCTTTCCAGCTGACAACACATTCTAGAGTGGATATTGAGGAGAGAGCAAAAGGAGAAAAAAAGAAAAGCTTCTGTTCAAAGAGGAGAATCATTTTTAGTGTCCAACATTTCTCTGTTTTCGTTTTGTTATTAATTTTTGGCTGCACCTTCTGGCATACAGGATCCTAGTCCTCCCACCAGGCGTCAAACCCACGCCTCCTGCAGTGGAGTAGAGTCCCAACCACTGGGCCACCAGGGAAGTCCCAGTGTTCAATATTTCTTAAGGATATTTTCTTTGCGTTCCTGTGTTTCTCCCTCAAGGATCATGCATTCCCTAATTATATTTGAGGATGGGAGAGGCAAGTTGATAAAGGAAAACTGTCATCATTCCCACCACCTCACCTCAACATATTCAGAATATCTCAGTGGGACAGTTTCTAAGGTCATTGTTACTTTTAACAGAAATGTGCAAAAGACAGGGAAAAACAAAAGCACTGTGGTGGGTTAATCATTACAGAAGGCTTCCAGAAAATATATTTGAAAATTTCCCCAGCTATCCTGGAGAATCTTACATCTCAGAACAAGGATGCAGATGAACAAACTTGCAGTATGCTTTTGTACCTTCACTTCTTCTTTGGGAAAAGGATTATTATGAATGGGGAGGTGGGCAGGAGAACTTGTAAGACAGCTTTTCAAACAGATCAATTTTAGGCAAAAGACCAAATAGAAATTGGGGACCTGGAAATAAAATTTTCCCTGCCAAAAGTAATTTTTGGGAAATTTTTACATACTTTTGGGGTTCCTGTAAGTCAAGTTGAAGATGATTGCCTTAAATAATTCCAGTAGGGGGATTTCCCTGGTGGACCCATGGCTAAGACTCTGCACTCCCAGTGCAGGGGGCCTGCGTTCCATCCCTCGTCAGGGAACCAGTCGCCATATGACACAACTAGAGTTCCTGTGTCACAGTTAAGACCGGGCACAGCCAAATAAATGAATACTTTCAGACATAATAGCTGCAACAGGAAAGAAAGAGCAATATCTTCAAAAAACCAGGGGCGGGTGCAGACACATTCCTTACTGTGCCAAAAAATATGAGATAATGGATAGATGTGTACATTCATCTAAATACTAGAGAGCAGTGTGTTATTTAAGCACGACCCTTAACTAGCAATATCTGAAAAGGCAGATCCAGAATGAGCTTAGAGCTGTGAAAAACAGCAGAAAAACAAAAAGGGTCCTTTTAAGGTCATGTTCATAGCAAGAACAAAAACACGGGGACTCTGGGGAAAGATGATGTAATGTGAAAAAGATAACAGAGAAGCAGAACTAACGACACTCTCTTTTTCTCCATTCTTCTCTAATAATTACCTTCAGATGGAAAGAGGAAAACGAGTTACGGCAGGACAGAACCAAAATGCAGGAAAGGTAAGAAATAGGAGGAGATCTTCTTAAAATGTATTTCAATGAATTTGTTTTTATTCCCAGATAAATTGTATCCTGAGATAGTTAGAGAACTTTTAATTGTAATCATGCAACCATGGTTAACAATCTTGGAAAATAATTTCATGAACAGGAAGTCAGCATACGTTCATTAAAAATGAATACTGGGGCTTCCCTGATGGTCCACTGGCTAAGAATCGCCGTGCAATGGAGGGAACTCGGGCTCAGTCCCGCGTTGGGGACTTAGAGTCCACATGTCACAGCTACGAGTCTGCATGTGATTATGGAAGCCCGCATGTGATTATGGAAGCCCGCATGCCACAACGGAGACCCTAGACAACCACACACATAAATAAAATTAAAACAAACAAAAAGCAATACTGTCAAACTAAACTTATATTTAGGAACTCACTGCTCAAGAACAAAGATTTGTATTTTTTTAACTTAATATTATATTGGAGCAGTTCTCCAGTATTCCTCATTAAACATTCATCTGTACTACAGTTCTAAATAGGTACATCAGTTCAGTTCAGTTCAGTCGCTCAGTCGTGTCCAACTCTTTGCGACCCCATGAACGGCAGCACACCAGGCCTCCCTGTCCATCACCAACTCCTGGAATTTACTCAAACTCATGTCCATCGAGCTGGTGATGCCATCAGCCATCTCATCCTCTGTCGTCCCCTTCTCCTCCTGCCCCCAATACCTCCCAGCATCAGGGTCTTTTCCAATGAGTCAACTCTTGGCATGAGGTGGCCAAAGGACTGGAGTTTCAGCTTCAGCATCAGTTGTTCCAAAGAAATCCCAGGGCTGATCTCCTTTAGAATGGACTGGTTGGATCTCCTTGCAGTCCAAGGGACTCTCAAGAGTCTTCTCCAACACCACAGTTCAAAAGCATCAATTCTTCGGTGCTCAGCTTTCTTCACAGTCCAACTCTCACATCCATCCATAACCACTGGAAAAACCATAGCCTTGACTAGACAGACCTTTGTTGGCAAAGTAACATCTCTGCTTTTTAATATGCTATGAAGGTTGGTCCTAACTTTTCTTCCAAGCAGTAAGCGTCTTTTAATTTCATGGCTGCAATCACCATCTGCAGTGATTTTGGGGCCTAAAAAAATAAAGTCTGACACTGTTTCCACTGTTTCCCCATCTGTTTCCCATGAAGTGATGGGAGCGGATGCCATGATCTTCGTTTTCTGAATGTTGAGCTTTAAGCCAACTTTTTCACTCTCCTCTCTCACTTTCAACAAGAAGCTCTTTACTTCCTCTTCACTTTCTGCCGTAAGGGAGATGTCATCTGCATATCTGAGGTTAATGATATTTCTCCCGGCAATCTTGATTCCAGCTTGTGCTTCTTCCAGCCCAGTATTTCTGATGATGGACTCTGTATATAAGTTAAATAAGCAGGGTGACAATATACAGCCTTGATGTACTCCTTTTCCTATTTGGAACCAGTCTGTTGTTCCATGTCCAGTTCTAACTGTTGCTTCCTGACCTGCATACAGGTTTCTCAAGAGGTAGGTCAGGTGGTCTGGTATTCCCATCTCTTTCAGAATTTTCCACAGTTTATTGTGATCCACACAGTCAAAGGCTTTGGCATAGTCAATAAAGCAGAAATAAATGTTCAACTATATGAATATACCTTAAATTATATGACCAATTCCCTGTGGCCCACTGTTCACATTTTTAGCTTTTAAAAACTGTGCTGGGGCCATGATAATTTTATATAAAACTTTGTAAGTAATTTTTTAAATTTTAGGTCAGGTTTCCAGAAGAGGAATAAATGAATCAAAGGGCTTCCTATCAAAGGCCTTGTTTTTATCACCAAAATTTCATCCAGAAAGAAGTACCTATTTATTTTCTCAACCACAATGTATGAATGCCTATATTTCCAACCCATAGCATTACTGGAAGATTTTGATAGAAAAAATTTAGGGTTATTTTCTAATTGTGGCAAAATATACAAAACATAAAATTTATCACTGAAACCATTTTTAAGTGTACAACTCAGTAGCATTGAGAGCATTCACAATGTTGCTCAACCATCATCAGTATTTCCAGAATTCTGTCATCGTCCCAAACAAATCTCTGTACCCATTAAATAAAGAAAACTTTAAATTTTTTGAAAATTGGCTTTCTCTTGCATATATTATTCAATCCTATTAGCGACATTCTTCCCCTTTCCTAAGATCTTGGAATTCTTCTGTGTTAGAATAGGACAGGCTATACCATGGTAACAGACAACTCCCAAATCTTGTTGCTTACCCCACAAGAGTTTATTTCTTACTCAAGTTAATATTTGCAAGTCAATGAATGTATCTGCTTCTCATAGTCTCTCAGAGGTTCCGGCTAGTGGAGGCCCAGTCATCTCATTGCTTCACATTTTGGAATATGAGGACTTCGTGGTTAACAAGGCAGAGCAAGAAAGTGCAGTGGAGCCTTGCACCAGGAATTAGATGCTCCAGTAGATAACTGGCCTTCCCTGGTGGCTCAGTTGATAAAGGATTCGCCTGCAATGCAGGAGACCAGAATTCTGTCCCCGTGTTGGGAAGATCCCCTGGCTGAGGAAATGGCAACCCACTCCAGTATTCTTGCTGGAAATATCCCATGGACAGAGGAGCCTGGGAGGCTACAGTCCATGGAGTTGCAAAAAGAGTAGGACACAACTTAGCAAGTAAACAACAAACAGTTTTCTATTCTACTCAGCCAGATAACCAATTCCAAGTGTCCTACAACTTCCCTGAAGGTCCATTGTCTTCTACTGCCAATGTAGGTAAATACCATTCTTCCTGGGTTGCAAAAAACAAAACAAAAAACCCTGATTTTGGCAACTTAAGCAAAGTATGTGGGGTGCTAAAGGAAGACTGAAGAACCATCCTGGGAATAAGAAGCTGGGTAGCCTGCCAGGCAGCAGGTCTCTTTCGACACTCTTGGCTGGACAGACAGTAAAGCCCGTCTGTGTTTTACTAGGCTCAAGAGGCAAAGTCCTGGGAAAGAGAGTGTGGTTGGCTGAGGGCAGTCACGTGCCCAGCCTTTGGTAGTGGCAGGCCTGAGAGGAGGGATTAGCAGAAGGAGCCTCCACAGCTCTCTTTGGGTTTCCTGGTATGAGGTAGGCACACGCATTCTACCGAGACACCATGTTTTGTGGGAAAATGATCACCCAGGTGGAAATCAGAGTGCTTTGGGGAGGTGGGAGTGAAGGCAGCCTTCCAGCATCCACTACCCAGAGCAAAAACTTGATCATATCAGTGGCATCAAAGCCCACGAACACATGAGTCTGCTGAGCTGATATCTGCTGATTTAATATTTTCTATTATTAGATTGATTCCTTCTTTTCCTCTGCAACAAATAGCCCTAAGTGTATATATCTAGAAAAGTTATTTTGAGACTTCCCTGGCAGTCCAGTAGGTTGACTCTTTGCTTCCACTGCAGGGGGCACAGGTTCAATCTCTGGTCAGGGAACTAAGATCCTGCATGCCACATGGAGGAGCAAAATAAATCTTTTTTCCCCTTGGGACAAATTGCCAGGTGTGGAATCATTGCATCAGAAGACAAGAGTATTTATATGTTCTCATTTTTTATTTTACTGAAGTGCCCATGGACTCTGAGAATATGCCCCTATTCATGGCAGATCAGCTTTCTAATGACAGAGTAACTGCCTGGTTGAAGGTCACCCTGTGGAAAGTTCTCTCTGGGTCATGCCCGGATCACTTGGGCTGGTTGGAGAAACATACTCTTTAGAGCTCTTCTTCTTCCTTCCACATTTTTTTTTTTTTTTGTAACCATTATTCTCTGGATAAAAGATACTGCAAGGCCACTGGCTTGGGTCATTTAACCCACACGTCATAGGAAATAGGGCAGCATTTGCCTGAAGGGCCAAGGGCAGTGGGAGTGTCTCCTGATCTTGTACCTAGCTCCCTTTTCTCCACAGCAGGCCTTTCCAGAAGCTGGGGCAGGGGAAACAATGACTACACAAGGGCAGGGCATGCCACCGGGGAGGGTACTGCCTGTGTGCCTTGACCCGGGTCTCTGAGCCGGCCCGGTTCTTCTAACTCCAATCTTGAAAAGATAATTGTCCCAGATTTCTTCAGAGGATTTTAACTCACATGTGACAGAATTGGAAAATCTCTCTCCCTTCCCTGCCAACACACTAATTTCCAATTCCCCCATCCCGGCTTCACTGGGAACATCCATTTCTCAGCCAGACCACCATGCTGCCTGGGCCAAGCAGCAGGGTGGTTTTTTCTGTAATTTCCCACGGGTCAGCTCGAGCACGTTAGGTTGTAAACATCTTGAGATTGGAGGCTGTCTGGCTTTAGTATTCCTTGCAGCGTTCTCCCCAGTGCATTGCCCACTCCAGGTTGTTGTTCAGTTTCTCAGTCATGTCCGACTCTGTGCAACTCCATAGACTGCAGCACCCCAGGCTTCCCTGTCCTTCACTAGCTCCCAGAGTTTGGCTCAAACTCATGCCCACTGAGTTGGCGATGGCATCCAACCATCTCATTCTCTGCCGCCCCCTTCTCCTCCTGCCCTCAGTCTTTCCAATGAGGAAAGACGCTTTTTCCAAATGCATCGAGCGGGGTCTTTTTCCAATGAGTTGGCTCTTCACATCAGGTGGCCAAGGTATTGGCGCTTCAGCATCAGTCCTTGCAATGAATATTCAGGGTTGATTTCCAATAGGACTGACTGGTTTGATCTCCTTACAGTCCAAGGGACTCTCAAGAGTCTTCTCCAGCACCACAGTTCAAATCAATATTTGCTAACTGCCTGGAAGGGTTCTGAAGTTCAGTTCAGTTCAGTCGCGCAGTCGTGTCCAACTCTTTGCGACCCCATGAATCACAGTACGCCAGGCCTCCCTGTCCATCACCAACTCCCGGAGTTCACTCAGACTCACGTCCATTGAGTCCATGATGCCATCCAGCCATCTCATCCTCGGTCGTCCCTTTCTCCTCCTGCCCCCAATCCCTCCCAGCATCAGGGTCTTTTCCAATGAGTCAACTCTTCGCATAAAGTGGCCAAAGTACTGGAGCTTCAGTTTTAGCATCATTCCTTCCAATACACTCCCCTCTCACTTTCAACAAGAGGCTTTTTAGCTCCTCCTCACTTTCTGCCATAAGGGTGGTGTCATCTGCATATCTGAGGTTATTGAGATTTCTCCCAGCAATCTTGATTCCAGCATGTGTTTCTTCCAGTCCAGCGTTTCTCATGATGTACTCTGCATAGAAGTTAAATAAGCAGAGTGACAATATACAGCCTTGACGTACTCCTTTTCCTATTTGGAACCAGTCTGTTGTTCCATGTCCAGTTCTAACTGTTGCTTCCTGACCTGCATACAGATTTCTCAAGAGGCAGGTCAGGTGATCTGGCATTCCCATCTCTTTCAGAATTTTCCACAGTTTACTGTGATCCACACAGTCAAAGGCTTTGGCATAGTCAATAAAGCAGAAGTAGATGTTTTTCTGGAACTCTCTTGCTTTTTCCATGACCCAGGCTTAATGTTGTTGAGTGAAGAAGACAGCCTGGTGCAGGAGCCGAGGGGAAGGGCCTTCGCGCCATTTTGGGGCGGCTGTAGCTCAGCGCGTGGTGCTTCAGTCCCAGGGCCTTTCAGTTTTCCTGTGGCCAAAGTACTGGAGCTTCAGCTTCAGCATCAGTCCTTGCAATGAATATTCTGGGTTGATTTCCTTTAGGACTGATTGATTTGATCTCCTTGCGGTCCACGGGACTCTTAAGGGTCTTCTCCAGCATCACAGTTCAAATCAATGTTTGCTGACTGAATATCTTTCCCTGGGGACGCTTCTTCCCTCTGCAGGTCTCATCCATTTCATGTCTACCCATTAACTCCTCATCCCGCAGTGGTCAGTTCAATCGTTAGTTCCTCAGTACCGTCCCAGAATAGGCCAAGTTACCCTGTTTGACACCTGTGCATCTCTTCCTCAGCACTTATCAGGATTTTCATGAAGTATTTATGTTTGTGTTTGTAATTGTTTGATCCATGTTTCTCTCTGACTGGAGACTGCTGCTCCATGAGGGCATGAATTGTACTTCTTGTGTTCACTGTTGTCTTCCTGGTTCTAGCATATTTCCCAGCATATAATGGAAGGACAGTTACTACTAGAGGCAGGAGTAACAATTTTTCTATACCACGTGGGTTTACCAGCTGCAATCCTGGAAGATACAGAGTGTATTAGTCAGGGTTCTCTAGAGAAGCATAATCAACTAATAGAAGATAAGATATATCTATGTCTATATACAGGCTTCCCTGGTGGCTCAGCAGTAAAGAATCTGCCTGCCAATGGAGGAGTCACCAGTTCCATCCCTGGGTCAGAAAGAGCCCCTGGAGGACAAAATGGCTACCCACCCCAGTAGTCTTGCCTGGAAAATCTCCATGGACAGAGGAGCCTGGAGGCTTACAGTCCATGGGGTTGCAGAGTCAAACAAGACTTAGCGACTAAACAACAAATACCTAGGTATCAATAGATATCACTATAGTAATATCAATGTATTCGTATAGACGGGCTTCCCCAGGGGTTCAGTGGTAAAGAATATGCTCTTGTAATGCAGGAGACGCAGAAGACATGGGTTTGATTTCTGGGTTGGGAAGATCCCCTGGAGGAGGGCATGGCAACCTAGTCCAGTATTCTTGCCTGGAGAATCCCATGGACAGAGGAGCCTGGCAGGCTACAGTCCACAGAGTTGCAAAGAGTCAGACCCGACTGAAGTGACGGAGCACTGCTCGGTATAGACATAGATATATATGGAGAAAGGGAGAGGGAGAGGAAGGCACATTGATTGATTGTGATTTACTACTATAGGAATTGGCTCATGCAGTAATTATGGAGGTCAAGAAATCTCACAATCTGCCATTTGCAGGCTGAAGATCCAGGAAAGCCTTGGTGTGAACCCCAGTCCAAGCGTGAAGCCAGAGAACAAGGAGCATCAATGTCCGAGGGCAGAGGAGGATGGAGGTCTCAGCTCGAGAAGGAAGAGAGGGTATTTAGCCTTCCTCTGCCTTTTGTGTCAGCCCCTCAGTGGGTTGGATGATGCCCACCTGTACTGGTGAGAGCCGTCTTTCTCACTCAGTCCACTGATTCAAATGTAATGACACACCCAGAAGTAATGTTTACCAGCTCTCTGGAAGCCCTCAGCCCAGTCACACAGGATAACCACCGCACAGAGAGCCTGGCTGGACTCTCAGCAGAGCGTGTGCCATGTGCTGCTCTCAGGATAGAATTTCTCAAATTGCATTACCCACATTGCTGGTTCACGAACTCTCAACAGGGTTCTGTGAAGAAAAAAGTTCTTTAAAAAATACAGATGTAATGAAAATACCAAGCACATTTAGACAGCTATTATTCTGTGATAACTTCTCTTTAAGAAAACATACACTCCAAACTGCAAACATTGGTTATGTATGGGAAGGGGGTCTTTCACTTTTCCTTCATTATGCTTTATTGTTTCTTTTTTTTATTGTGGGGAATGCACATTACAAAATTTACCATTTTAGCCATTTTTAAGTGTACATTTCAGGGTACATGTCAATAGATTAAGCATTTTCATATTATTGGGCAACCATTGCCATTATATTTTGTAGATTACTAGTTCACAAAATTCATTGTGTACTATCCTGATATCTTGGTGAATTAACCACCCACAACTCAAAGGGTGGCCTCTGGGTTGTCTGAAGCTACTTGGAATTACTCCCACATTTGTCCCAGTGGTTAGTTGAAGGACAAGCCTCCAGGTTCGCTTTTTTAAAACATTCATTTATTTTTTTGGCTTTGTCAGGTCTTAGCTGTGGCACGCGGGATCTTTGTTGTGTCCTGTGGGATCTTTCCTTGGGCAGATAGACTCTCCAGATGTGGTGCGCAGGCTCAATGGTTGTGGCGCATGCGCTTAGTTCTGCCTTGCCACCCCCACCCCCTTGCTGGGACATGTGGGATCCCAGTTCTCCTACCGGGGATCGGATCCTTGTCCCCTGCACGGCAAGGCGGACGCTTAACCACTGGACCACCAGCAAGCCCCTTGGCCTACAGGCTTAATGGGTGAGGCTTGGCAGGCTCCTAAACTCGTTCGATGTCCAGATTGAAGTAGTTACGATAGGCAGCATCTTTCTAGCACTGGAAGGGATACTATTTTATAGGTGAACCTGGAAACTTTGAGGCCATTTGGTTCTCATGAAGGAAGGTTTCTGGAGACTGAAGGTAAGGGGGAAGAGGTGAGAGAATCGTACAAGAATAAAGTTGGAGTGGTGACAACTTCAGAAGCCTATACCCTACTTCTCCAGGGAGGTTTTCAGTGTTATGATCCAATAATTTCTTGTTTATTTTTGCATTTTCCCTCATTAATACTTGTGAGAGAAACCAGCTTGGAATATATAGCTTGGAAGATACTCAAAAGACTAATATTCTGTTTCTTCTCATCGTATCATTTATGTTTTGCCATAGCTATAATCTATGTACCTCACTGACAAAAGTGGCAGCCTGAGCCAGAGCCGCCTAGGTTCCTGCTCAAAATTGTCTCTTTGTAAGAAAATTCAGATTTCATTTAGGGTGGTGGTGTACCTGGACAAAAGACCACACTTTCCATTTTCCCTTGTAGGGAAGTGTGGTCATGTGATTAAGTTCTGGCCAGTGAGATAAAAAGCAAAATGTTGTCTAAGACCTGCAGGAAGGCTGAGAAAAGATGCTGCTTCAGCTGGGGGAGGTGGGGGGACACTTTATCTTTTCCCTTCCTCCTTCACAACAGGAACTCTAGGAGACTGGGGACTATGAAATCAGGTTAGATTATTTACTCATGGATGAAAGAGAGACATAAATTTCTTATTATTCAAATCACTGTTACTTTGGATTTTCTGTTATAATGTATCTGAACCTGACTGACTCACTGCCTGAAACATATTCAAAGATTCAGGAGAAGCCATATTTGACTTTACAGGTAGCAACTTTGTGATTCATCAGGGGACACGATTGTATGTAGCGGAACTAGCAAAATGTTGTCTAAGACCTGCAGGAAGGCTGAGAAAAGATGCTGCTTCAGCTGGGGGAGGTGGGGGGACACTTTATCTTTTCCCTTCCTCCTTCACAACAGGAACTCTAGGAGACTGGGGACTATGAAATCAGGTTAGATTATTTACTCATGGATGAAAGAGAGACATAAATTTCTTATTATTCAAATCACTGTTACTTTGGATTTTCTGTTATAATGTATCTGAACCTGACTGACTCACTGCCTGAAACATATTCAAAGATTCAGGAGAAGCCATATTTGACTTTACAGGTAGCAACTTTGTGACTCATCAGGGGACACGATTGTATGTAGCGGAACCTAGGGAACCTACATAAAAGGAAGGTTTCAAGGAACTTGCATAAAGGGAAGGTTTCATCTGACTTAACCTCTGTTTTATCTAGACAGAGGAACCTGACCAACTTCCATTGATTCAAATCCTTAACTTAGGACTTCCCTGGTGGTCCAGTGGTTAGACCCCACACTCCCAATGCAGCGGCTGGACCCCACATGCCGCAATTGAGTTCAGATGCCGGAACGAAAGACCCCGCATGCGGCAACTAAGACGCAGTGCAGTTAAATAAATAAATACAAGACTTCCCTGGTGGCCAGTGGCTGAGGGTCTTCGCTCCCACTGGAGGGAGCCTCGGTTCGCTATTTGGTAAGGGAACTAGATCCACACACCACCACTAAAGATCCCACATGTTACAATTTAGACCTAGCATCATCAAAGTAAATAAATAATTTTTTAAAAAGATTTAAAAAAGATAAAATTCTTAATTCTTCCAGGCACTGAGTGAAGCATAAAAATGCCCACCTGACATACATACTTGAGTATCTCTCAGGCACCTAATGGGTCTGAAATTGAAACTGGTTTTGCCCATCCCAGTTACCACCACCACATGAACTTCTGTCTCTGGTTTTCTTTGCAGTCGATGTTCAGTAGCGTTCATAGCCGTCCACCTAACTTACCGTGCCAGGAGCCTGGGGCTGTCTTTGTCACTTTCTTCCTCATTTCTATACCCAGGCTGCAATCCGGTCCCAGTGTGGTGTGCGCTAAGTCACTTCAGTCATGTCCAACTCTTTGCAAGGACTGTAGCCCGCCAGGCTCCTCTGTCCATGGGATTCTCTGGACAAGAATACTGGAGTGGGTTGCCATGCCCTCTCCCAGGGGATCTTCCTGACCCTGAGTCTCTTAGGTCTGGTACACTGGCAGGCGGGTCTTTACCACAAGCGCCACCTGGGAAGCCCTATGACGTCTCAGAATCTCCCTCTAAAATACATTTTGATCTACTACTCTGTCTCCGCTGTCACTTGGGTGACAGCTCTACCGCTTCTGGCCCAGACAACTCCCAAAGCCTTCCCTCTGGATTCCCATTCCCCACATAGCACCCGGAGAGGAAAGCCAAACCAGATCACATTACCACCATGCTGAAAACTCTTCATAGGCTCCCCACAGCATTAGGATATAATCCCGAATCCTCCTGGTGATGAAAATAATCAGTACACCATCTACAGTAGGAAAAGAAAAGAGTTTTATTTGAGCCAAACTGAAGAATAGCCCAGAAGACAGCCTCTCAGCTAGCCCTGAGGAACTGCTCCCAAGAAGCATGATGCCCAGCACAGTTTTAGTCTTGTCAGAACAAGGAACATCAAATAAGTCAGAGATACATTCTTTCAAGGTCTCAAGAAAAATGAAACAAACCAGATCAGCACGAACTCAGTGATTCAGTACAGCCTTGGCCTGGGAAGGGAGTCTTATCATCAAAGCAGTATCAGCACAGGCGTCCCAGAAAGGGAGGTGTTGAATCTTGATTTTTTTTTTTTTGGCTGTGCCGCCCAGGCATGTTGGATCTTAGTTTCTCAACCAGGAATCATCCCCTGCATCCTTCAGCTGGAAGCACAGTCTTAACCACTGGACTGCCAGGGGAGTCTCCTGAATCTTTATTTTTAACATGGACATTCTTCACTTCTGGTCAATTTACTCTTTTCTTTAAAAATTCAAGCAGATGTACAATGTATATTTGATAGGCCACAAACAGGCTGTTTTAGCATACAATTTGAGTTAATTCATGTAAAAGCCAGTATGACTCCCCCATACCTCAGTATGTGGAAATTTCATCACTGTATATGGCCTGTGAGACTTTGCCAGGTCTGACCCCTGCTCACCCTCCAGCACCCAGCATCGTCGTCAGCTAGTTTCTCTCACTTACTGAGCTTGATGCCTGATCTTCTCTTTCAGTCTCCAGAATGTACCAGACTCCCAACCCAGGGGCTTACACAGGCTGCTTTCCTGCCTGGATTCCTCTGCTCCCATCTGCTATTTTGCGGCCAACCCCTACTGACTCTTCTCTTCACTGTTTAATGACTCCTTCAATAAGACCTTCGGAGAAGGCAATGGCACCCCACTCCAGTACTCTTGCCTGGGAAATTCCATGGACAGAGGAGCCTGGTGGGCTGCAGTCCATGGGGTCGCTAAGAGTTGGACACGACTGAGCGACTTCATTTTCACTTTTCACTTTCATGCATTGGAGAAGGAAATGGCAACCCCCTCCAGTGTTCTTGCCTGGAGAATCCCAGGGACGGGGGAGCCTGGTGGGCTGCCGTCTATGGGGTCGCACAGAGTCGGACACGACTGAAGTGACTTAGCAGTGCATAAATAAGACCTTGACCCCACTCCCGACTTATATCCGGACACTTCATATTGAATAATATTACATGTGGTGTTTTGTGGCTGACTTCTTTCACTTAGCATGGTGTTTCCAAGGCTCATCCTGTTGTAGGATGCCTCAGTACATCACTCCTTTTTATTGTAGATGAATTATTCCATTGTACGTGCATGCCTGCTAAGTCGCTTCAGCTGTGTCTGACTCTTTATGACCCCATGGACCATAGCGTGCTAGGCTCCTCTGTTCATGAGCTTCTCCATCAACAATACTGGAGTGGATCTTCACAACCTAGGGATCGAACCTGTGTCTCTTAGCCTCCTGCATTGGCAAGAGAGTACTTTACCACTAGAGCCACTTGGAAAGACTATTTCATTGTATGTCAAAGTGTTTGTGAAAGTGTTAATCATTCAGTCCATCTCTTTGTGACCCTATGGACTGTAGCCCACCAGGCTCCTCTGTCCATGGAATTTTCCAGGCAAGAATACTAGAGTGGGTAGCCATTCCCTTCTCCAGGGAATCTTCCCCACCCAGGGATGGAACCCAGGTCTCCTGCCTTGCAGGCAGATTCTTTACCATCTGAGCCACCAGGGAAGTCCATTCCATTGTATAGATACAGATTTATCCACTCGTCAGCTGGTGGACATTTGGGTTGAGCCCACTTTTTGCCTATTACTAACACTGTTACCAAAAACAAGCTTTTGCGTGGACATATGTTTTCATTTCTGTTGGTTATATGCTGAGGGAGTGGAGTTGCTGACTCAGATGTTAACTGGGAGGTGTCAGCAGCCCCTTTTTATGAGGAAAAGTTTAGGATTTTGTCCAGAGGATCCGGTGCCTGTCAGCCAACTGTTTACACCCCTCCTAGTCTTGTCTTTCCCCATTTTATTTGCCTCTTTTCTTTTCTGTAGATTCCAGCTCCCCTGCAGATTGTAGCTAGCACCAGGATTTTCAAGGGGGTAAAAGTTATTTGTAAAACACTTTGAACTCTCTGGGGGATGGACATTAAAATGTTTATCTGTTTAATGTGTGGGCTAGCCACTTGCAGGCTGTTTTGTAACAAAAAGAGCTTTTTGAGTAGGAGGCTTTTTAAACTAGTTCCTGAGAGTTAACACTACTACAACAAACTGCTCAGAGTCTCAATTACCCAGCTAGCAATCTGCACCTTTTAAAGAACTACTTTGAAGTCCCTTGGCGATATTAACATCACAAGTAAACCTATATATGTAAACATATGTTGTTCCCGGGCTTGTAAAACTGTATACAGAGTTCCTGGTGTGTGCCTGGCAGATAATAATTGCTTAATAACCTGTTGTTGCTGTTGTTTAGTTGCTAAATTGTGTCCGACTCTTGGCGACCCCATGGACTGCACAGCCTGCCAGGCTCCTCTGTCTATGGGAATTTCCAGGCAAGAATACTGGAGCGGGTTGCCATTTCCTTCTTCAGGGGCTCTCCCCAACCCAGGGATCGAACCTGTGTCTCCTGCACTGCAGGCAGATTCTGTACCAACTGAGCTACCAGGGGCCCCTAATAAACTGTTAGCTGCTATTATGAACAGTTACTCTAATGAACAATCGGTTTCTTTGAGTTAAGGATTTCAATCATTCAGAATGTCTTATTTACATTGGGAGGACACACTGAATTGTTTGAGGACACATTGAAAAGCACCCCTTTTCAGGGTGCACTGACAGATTCTCACTTGATCATCACGCCCACCTCGTGAAAACCACAGAGAACCTGGCAATTGTTCTCAGGTGCTTATTTTTGGCATAATAAAGATCGACTCAATCTACCCTGGCAAATTTAATCTGCTGATTACAGCAGAAACGACTCTACCTTGATCTGACACCCTCTCCCCTACACCAAGTCGGTCGGTGTGATTACACAGAAGAGTGTAACAGCAGCTGCCCGCCCCGCAAGAAAATGTTCCTTGCCCTTAAAAAGCTTTCAATCTAAGGTGGAGATTTACAGGCATTTTACTTTAGACGAGGGCTGAGAATGGGGGATAAAAAGAGCCCTGCGTGTCCGTCGTTCACAGTTCAGGGTCTGTCCCGGGAGGATGAAACCTAGAAGTCAAACCTTTTACCCCAGCAAGCCAGACCTCAGCGTCAAGCTGTCCGGCTCTGGAATATTACAGATGGTCTGAAGACGCCCCTTCCTGGTCCCGGTCAAGTTCCCCCGCATCGGGGAGCCGACAGTGAGTCACTCCGAAGAGGGGAGCCAAGAAAAGGGGAGGCGCTCGCGCCTGGGGCTGGAGGTGAGCCGCAGGGCGAAATTATACACCAAGGAAGCCTCGGAAGGAAGAGGAGGGGCCACTGCGCGCGGGGAAGAGCAGCAAAAGAAGGAAGAGACGTTCAGGGAAGGCACGGAGAGGAGGAAGGAGGAAGGAGGAAGGCGGAGGAACAGGACAGGGGCGCGCGCGGGGCGGGGCGGGGCGGGCCTCCGGGAGGGCGTGCGGCGCGGGGCCGGGCGGGGCGGAGCCGCGGCGCCCGAGCTTCGGCGGGGGCTGCCGGGATCCCGGCGCCGCGCTCTCGCTCGCTGCCGCCGTGCTGCTGCGTGCGGCCCGGCTCCCCTCCTCGGGGCATGTCCGCGCTGCTCTCGCCGCACGCCTGGGGCTCCTAGCTTCTCCGGCGCTTGCTACGCTTGCGGCCCCTCACCTCGCCCCGGCGCCCGGCTCGGGCTGTGCGCGCGGACCGCCGCCGTCATGGGGCTGCAGCCCCTGGAGTTCAGCGACTGCTACCTCGACAGCCCGTGGTTCCGGGAGAGGATCCGTGCCCACGAAGCGGAGCTGGAGAAGACCAACAAGTTCATCAAAGAGCTCATCAAGGACGGCAAGAACCTCATCGCCGCGACCAAAAGTAAGCGGGGCCCCGGGGCGAGGCCAGCCGGAGCCTCTGCCGGAGGGACACCGACCATCCCGTGCCTGGGGCCAGCAGCCGCAGGATCAGGGGATTCATCCGGCACCGCGAGGCCCCGGGGTCGTTCTTCTTCGGCTCCCCGGACAGCCGGGGCGAGTCCCTCTCCCGCCCCTGCCCCCGCGCGGCGGCCCGAGCGGGAGCCCTGCGCGTAAGCTTGCCTCCCGCCAGACCCGCAGCTCCGGCCGGGCGCCCTCGGTGCCTGCGTTCTCTGCCGGACTCGCCGGCGGGCAGGTTCTCTTGCCCCCTAGAGCTGCTGTCTCGTCTGAAACACATCAATTTCACGGGTCTTGTCTCGTGATCCTTCAGAAGAACTTGCCTGAGGATTCTTTGCACACCTGCTGAGTTGGTCAGAAGTCCCTTAAGCCGTACCCTTTCTGTGCCTTTTTCGGATCCCCTGCGACAGTCTCGTCCCAGGCGCCTTACTATGTTAAACCCGAAAGTCCACCTGGCCTTGTGCAAATTCCTTCTCTCCTCCTGCGCCTAGAAGGGTTCATAGATTGGAGCTTGTGAGGCTGAGCAGACAGACAGCTTGCCCTCTAGCCCCAGCGAGCCCTGCCTGCAAATAGGGAATTCCACCTCGGCCAAGCTTGATGACTTCCAACCCTGTTCGTCTCAGAAGTGGCCACAGGAAACTAAGAGATGTACCCGCATATAGCGTCTGAAAAGAGTCTAGGAGGGAGGTGTCCTGAAATGCATGCCGAAACACTGAGTTGGTGATGCAGCTGGAAATAGGAAAAAGTTAGCTTGGGTGAGGAGCCGGGCCTCCTGAGCACACGTGTAACCTATACCCCATCCTGAGGAGGCCGGTTGAGTGTTGGCTTTTCCCTCTTAAAAAGACCTATCCATGCAGCAGACTGGGGAAAATACCCCATGTCACTGGCTGCCCCACCCCAATTCCCCATTTTGCATTAAGGAAGATGGAAACGTACTGACTGAATTGTCTCAGGTACCCAGCCCAGAGCCTGGAACAGTGCAAATTCAATGAATGAATGAATTGAAAGAAATATGATTTCATGGAAAGAATTCAGTGAGTGAGCCATCTCTAATTTTGGAAGCAAGTCACTCAACTTCTCTGGGTGATGACCAGGGTTCGTTTTGATTCTGTGACCTCTGTGGTGTTGCAAAATGAGGATTGGGAATCACTTTGGGACATGTGCATAAG
>SJXQ01007770.1:191411-271356 GCA_006408695.1 Aepyceros melampus
TGTTGGTGGCTCTCCAGTGTCTTGGCATTGTGTGTGGGGGGGGATGGGGGTGGGGAGGGCCTGTAAATATGTAGGTGTAAACAGAGAGGAGGAGACGAAAAGGACGCGGGATGTGTCTGTGTGCGCGCACGTGCGTGCAGTGGACATGAGAAGGACTCTTTGCTTTTGTAGCTTGGTCTTAACTAGTGTCGCTGGCTGGGGGAGTGTCCTTTCTCACTGGCTCTAGCAGCTCCCTCTGGCTCGAGGGGGATGAGGAGGGAGGCTTTGGTGTGGAGAGAGGCAGATGGCAAAGCCAGTTTGGCCACTGGTAGAAAGCTATTTATGTGATTGCATATTCGCTCTTCTGCCAACAGGACACACGCCTGTGTTCCAGCAGCAGCCAGTGCATCTGGGGGCCCAGCTGTCAGCCCTCCTCTCCAGAATGTGACTTTCTGGCATTTGCGAATTGACTCCTTACTCCTTTTGATTCTTATCCTTTACTGTAAGAACCATAACTTATGCTTATGCTTTAGAGATCAACCAAAGTTTCTTTTTTCTCCTTTTCCAGAGAAGGACAGGAACGCAGCTTTAGCTCACATGCCTTTGGCAAGTTAGGAAGGACCTGGCCTTTGTCCAGCTTGCCCCATAAAGTTCACATGGAGTTCATATCAAGACTAAAATCGCAGGATATAAGTTAGGACACCTGAGTGTAATTCGCTTCCCTGTTAGGGCCTGGCGGCAGGAAAATTAGGCAGGTCACTTTTGTGTTCTGCTTCTAAGAGGCATCAGTAAGATTCTGCAGTGTTCAGCAGTGACTTGATTAGGTAATTAGAAATTACAGTCGAGGTCAATCATTGGCATAATCAGTTGAACTTTTCTATAACATCTGAGTCAAGAGGTCGAGGAGAGACCTGAGACAGAGGGAGGAGCTACGGAACAGGGAACAGTCAACTAGCTCAGACTGATTGTGTTTTCTGACACTTTAGGGTTTGTTTTGCAAAAATGGCATTTTCAGAATTGTGCCTTTAAGGGGTTTCTGCTTTTAATTGCCCTTTGTGATGCCTCCTGCATTCACTGAATACTTGTCGGGTTTATGTAACTTTGTTTTTGCTTTTTTTTTTTTAAATGTCTTGGTTGTCTGTGAATGTGTAATCTCTGAAAATTATGAAAACACTCCTATTACCAATACGTTTCTAAACACAAAGCTGACGACCAAATTGTTACTTTTGTGAAGAATGTATTGAGGCTTTGAATAAGCCACAGATTATTAAATAAGTTGGAGATGAGTTCTGTAGGGCCTGAATGTTTACTCCTGAGTTCAGTTATGTAGCCAATCAACAAGCACTTAGCATCTACAGCTTGAGGATCCAGCTGGAGACACAGAGGAAACCAAGCGGAGGCCCTTGTCCCTAAGGTTATGGAAACGTGTTTGAACTGCTGTACACATTGTGCTTAGTTCTTGAAGAAAAAAGTATACACAGATACACAGTTTAAAAGATTCAGAGGATTCAGTGACAGGTTTTCTAACTTGGACAGAAACAAGAGCATGTTGCAAGTTAGAGTGGAAGTTTGGGAACTATTTGGTGTTTCAAGGAAGGAGTAGAACCTGGTCAGATTGGAAACAGCTGGGAAGAAACCAGACCCCTGTGTTTGAGTAGGATGAGACCAGTTTGGCCAGAATGGCGATTTCATTTGAGGGAGTAGATGAGATTGGTGGAAAGGTCAGTTTCAGATGATTGAAGCTGTAAAAGTGGGCTTGGAATGTAGGCTTTATCCTGTGGCGAATCACTGAGGGTTTTGCAGCAGGAGCCTGACATAATGGGAAAGAGCTGCTTTAGAGGGACGGTTTGGTGTCTGTCTACGTACGGGGAGTAATTTTGGAGATAGCAGTGGGGGTGGGGAGGAGCAGAAGAGAGGAGAGTCGGGGATCATTGATTTATTTGATGGATTTGGAGATCTTTCATGGAGTTGAATGGACTCTTTGTTTAGATGGCTTTTTTTAACCCTTTTCCTTTTTTTCACTCCTTTCTAGAATAATCAGTGTCTTCTTTCAATACAGCTTAAGCTTTTGTAAGCCTTTCCTGTGATGTGTCTGTAGTTTCAGATGCTTATGTTTCCTAGTGATGTGTATTTATCAGAAATGGCAATAAGCCTTATATACTTTTGCTGTGAAGTTTAGTTAGTCACTCTTGAGAGAATATGTTCTGTGCTAGAGGAAGCCATGTATGTTTTAAACAGATGGTCCTTACAGTCCCTAAGCACTTACACAGCTGAGTAGCAGGCTCCTTAGTAAACTCAGATTGTCTGGGGTTGTGTGTGTCTGTGTGTGTGAGCTGGAGGGGCCCTTATTAGCCTTCTCTCATCACAGACCTGGGGAATCGTGTTACTGGTGTCCAGAACTAGAACTCGAGTCTTTCAAGTCTTGGTTTTGGCACTTCTTTTAGGCCTTGATATTTTAATGATTTTTACTTTGGTTTTCTTAGGAGCATAAAGTTCCCCTTTGCTGTCTTTGTGTTTCTTGTTCCAGAGACACGGTTCACGTGGTAATTCCTTTTGGGAAAGTTTCTCAGGTTGCTATTGCATGGAAGGAGAGTTGGAGGACTTAAAAGAATTTCATTTAGTAAACTTGAGCCTTAGTCTCATTTGTAAAACGCTCTTGTTGCCTATAGCCTTGAGCTTGAACCACATGTGCAAGTGTTTTGAAAACACAAGTGTGAAGCAGTTGTGTAGGTGTTATTGTTTGCCCAGCTGATTTTTTTTCCTCTGACAATCCAAATTTTGTTCAGATGTCTGTGCTGTTTCCCAGATGACTTACAGAAAGGTGCTTAGGAATGATTCTGGGTAGCCTGACTCAGTGGTTCTCAATCCTAATCCTGGTTGACCATTAGGATCACCTAGGGAGCTGTAAACACTCGGGTCAGGGCTGAGAAGTGCTGAACTCTTAACAACTCAGCATGGTACACCTGTTTTCTGGGCTGGTAATTAGATGAATGCGTGATTGGTATCTCACTTCTGACCAGGGAGACCTGATAGGAAGTCTGCTGCAGATACTGGAAAAGGTTTTCTTTTTTGAGAGAGGAGACTCATATGAAGGGTTCTTGCCTTCTGTGATGTGTGTCTGTACTGCCTGGAGCTGTTCCCGCCATCTCGGGAGGCCGAGTAGAACCAAGATAAGGAGTCGTAACTGAATCTGGAGTTTTGATGCTGTAATGAGAGCCACAGATGGTTCTGTGCCTGACTCTCTGGCTCTTTAGTCACTAGCTCGTGTCTGACTCTTGGGATCACATGGACTGTAGCCTACCAGGCTCCTCTGTCCGTGGGATTCTCCAGGCAAGAATACTGAAGTGGGTTGCCATTTCCTTTTCCAGGGGATCTTCCCAACCCAGGGATCAAACCTGGGTCCCTTGCACTGCAGGCAGATTCTTTACCAACTAAGCTACAAGGGAAGTCCAACAAAATGACAAGCCAGTTTCAGTTGGGTTTTCTGCTACTTAACACACTAACTTTTTTTTTTTTTTTTTGGGGGGGCTGCTCCTCATGGCTTATGGGCTTCCCTGGTAGCTCAGCTGGTAAAGAATCCGCCTGCAATGCAGGAGATCCCAGTTCAATTCCTGGGATGGAAGATCCCATGGAGGAGGGCATGGCAACCCAGTCCAGTATTCTTACCTGGAGACTCACCATGGACCAAGAAGCCTGGCGGGCTACAGTCCATGGACTCGGAAAGAATCATATATGACTGAGTGACTAAGCACAGCAGAGTACATGTCTTGTAGAATTTTAGTTCCCCAACCAGCGATTGAACCTGGATCCTAACTAAGCTTTGAAAGCATGGACTCCTAACCACTGGACCACCAGGGAATTTCCAACATCCTGATTTTGATGAAGTGGGATAACTGTAAATTGTGGGGTGATACTCTGATAAAGTGGAATTTAGAGAGGCCTGGAAGTAAAATGCTATTTAAGAAGTTAATAAAGTAAATATAATTTTACCCTGAACGGAGGATACGCATCTGTATTCTTTGCCCCAAAGGAACTAGGTGGATCTCCTACAGTTCAGGGCATCTCTTGGGGGTAAGTCTTAAACTCTCACTTGGGTTTTTACTAGTGACCTGGTCTCTAGTGCTAGGGTAGACTTGCCATGAAAAGAATGCCTATCAATCAGTCTTGACATGGAATGTGGACCCAGACAGGCTTTAAAGGCTTTCAGTATTTTACTCACTGCAAAGGTGGTTCTTGGCTCCATTTAGATTAGTTCCTACTAATATTTAGCGCCCTCCACCAGCCAGCCCTGGCTGTGTGTAGTGTCTGCCTGGTCAGTGCCCTGGGTCTTCTGCTGGGTCATCTGCTGCTCTGGGTCTTCCTGCCGAACTGCTTTTTCCCTGCCCTCCCATGTGCTGCCTCTACTGAGCTCTCTTTAACCACCTCCTCTTCACTCTGTTTTTTGGTGGAGGGACCAGAGAGCATCGTTGACTTCCAGAAGAGGGAGAAGGCAGAGGAGGATGTTTTTGTGTTTTAATTTTTAATATAGCTGGTGGAGAGGATAGTATAGGAGATTAAGGGCATGGCCAAGGCACTGCCACTCATTCACGCTGGGACCGTAATCGTGTTGGTTAGCTTTTCTGTATCTGTGTTGTCATCCATGAAATGGAGATGAGACTTCCCCGGCAGTCCGGTGGTTAAGACTCCATGCTTACACTGCAGGGGGCGTGGGTTCAACCCCTGGTCAGTGCACTAACACCCCACATGCAGCAAGATGTGGTCAGAAAGTGAAAAGAAAAAAGAAAACGGAGAGTGCTTCAAACAAGCCCTTGAACGTGAACAATTATGATGTGTTGTCTAATTTGCAGATACACATTTTTTAAAATATAAATTGATTTAATTGGAGGCTAATTACTTTACAGTATTATATTGGTTTTGCCATACATCAACATGAATCCGCCACGGGTGTACATGTGTTCCCCATCCTGAACCCCCCTCCCACCTCCCTTCCATGCCATCCCTCTGGGTCATCCCAGTGCACCAGCCCCGAGCATCCTGTAATCATGCATGGAACCTGGACTGGTGATTTGTTTCACATATGATAATATACATGTTGCACTGACACTCTCCCAAATCATCCCACTCTCTCCCTCTCCCACAGAGTCCAAAAGACTGTTCTATACATCTGTATCTCTTTTGCTATCTTGCTTACAGGTTTATCATTACCATCTTTCTAAATTCCATATATATGTGTAAGTATACTGTATTGGTGTTTTTCTTTCTGGGTTACTTCACTGTGTATAATAGGCTCCAGCTTCATCCACCTCATTAGAACTGATTCAAATATATTCTTTTTAATGGCTGAGTAATACTCCCTGTGTATATGTACCACAGCTTTCTTATCTATTCATTTGCTGATGGACATCTAGGTTGCTTCCATGTCCTGGCTATTATAAACAGTGCCGCGATGAACATTGGGGTACACGTGTCTCTTTCAATTCTGGTTTCCTTGGTGTGTATGCCCAGCAGTGGGATTGCTGGGTCATATGGCAGTTCTATTTCCAGCTTTTTAAGGAACTCCACACTGTTCTCCATAGTGGCTGGACTAGTTTGCATTCCCACCAACAGTGTAGGAGGGTTCCCTTTTCTCCACACCCTCTCCAGCATTTATTGCTTGTAGACTTTTGGATCGCAGCCATTCTGACTGGAGTGAAATGGTACCTCATTGTGGTTTTGATTTGCATTTCTCTGATAATGAGTGATGTTGAGCATCTTTTCATGTGTTTGTTAGCCATCCGTATGTCTTCTTTGGAGAAATGTCTGTTTAGTTATTTAGCCCATTTTTAATTGGGTCGTTTATTTTTCTGGAATTGAGCTGCAGGAGTTGCTTGTATATTTTTGAGATTAATTCTTTGTCAGTTGCTTCATTTACTATTTTCTCCCATTCTGAAGGCTGTCTTTTCACCTTGCTTATAGTTTCCTTTCTTGTGCAGAAGCTTTTCATTTTAATTAGGTCCCATTTGTTTATTTTTGCTTTTATTTCCAATATTCTGGGAGGTGGATCATAGAGGATCCTGCTGTGATTTATGTCGGAGAGTGTTTTGCCTATGTTCTCCTCTAGGAGTTTTATAGTTTCTGGTCTTACGTTTAGATCTTTAATCCATTTTGAGTTTTTTTGTGTGTCTGGTGTTAGAAAGTGTTCTAGTTTCATTCTTTTACAAGTGGTTGACCAGTTTTCCCAGCATCACTTTTTAAAGAGATTGTCTTTTCTCCATTGGATATTCTTGCCTCCTTTGTCAAAGATAAGGTATCCATAGGAGCGTGGGTGCAGGTATACATTTTAACATGCAAGCTGTTTTCTTGCCCCACAGAATGGCTGCTCTGGCCCAGAGATGAGTGTCTAATCTTTAGTGCCCATTATCCCTAAGAATGTATTAGTCCAGATCATTGTGACCAGTGACCAAGAAGAAAGACTAAGTGGTCTAAGGCTGGTAAGGCTTCCAAAGTTTGAATGGAGCTCAGGATTCTAAGAAATCTGGCAGGTTGTGAGTGGATGAATCAAAGTTAAGCGGTGTCTTGGGAGAGTATGTACCAGAATTGTTTCTGATTCAGAAAGGCCTGAGCGTGATGTGGAAGGTGTCACTAAGAATGTTGGCCATTAGCCCAGTTGTCTGCAACTGAGGCTCAGGCAGGCAGCCCCAGGCCTGTCATCCAGGGGATTGATAAGACCGAGCCCAAGAGAGCAGGAAGAGCTCTGTTTGAGAAGATAGGATAACACCGTCAGAGGTTGGAGCCTGCAGATTTTTGAAAATCACACTGGTGTTTTTAGAGGATATTCATCTTAGTGTCTAACATGCAGGAGACCCTAACAATTTAGTGGATAGTGTTTGTGTTTGCTGTGGGAAATCCACCAGAATTATACAGGGCAGCCAGAGACAACTCTGGAGGAGTTGTTACGTAACCTCTTTTCTGCCAAACGGTACTCCAAGTCCCCTGGACAGATTTCCAAAGAAGCTGTTTTGAATTCTGACTCCAATAGCTATTTATCACCTTTTGATTTTATTTTTCGGGGGAGAGGTGGAGAGGCAAGAATTACGAAGGAGATACATACAAGTATTGTGTAGTCCTCTAGGTACTGTAAGTTGTGCTTAAATGATTACTGACTGTGTGTGGTCGTGAATAGGTCCAAGTGTATACCTCTGACCGTGGGGCTTCCTTGGGGGCTCAGAGTGTAAAGAATCTGCCTGCAATGCAGGAGACCCGGGTTCAATCCCTGGGTCAGGAAGATTCCCCTGGAGAAGGGAATGGCTACCCACTCCAATATTCTTGCCTAGAGAATTCCATGGATAGAGGAGCCTGGTGGGCTACACAGTCGTAGGGTCACAAAGAGTCAGACATGACTAAGTGACTCACACTGTCCCTTTACATCTGACCATAGTTAATATCATGTGGTATCTGTTGTCACTTTTAAAAAGTTCAGTGTTAGAAACGTAGCTATGAACGCACTGCTTTATGGGATTCAGTATTGTATTGCCTTTGATTTTTCTACAACTTGTTTAGAGAAAACTTGTCAAGTTGGCTTTCTTCAGGAGTTGTAGGAGAGTGTTTAGATATTTGTAGATGTGATTCTGATTGACTGTCTTGGATGTTTTTGCTTGTTTCCTTTTTTTTTTTTTAAGACTGTTTATTTTTGATTGTGCTGGGTCTTCGTTTATGCACAGTTTCCTATTGCAACTGTGGGCTTATGGCACTGCCTTCTCTTATTGTGGAGCACAGACTCCAGGCCTGCCAGCTTCAGTAGTTGTGGTAACTAGGTTACTTTAACGGAATTACATATCAGAGACTAACAGGCAGTTTACAACTTCAATCAAAAACTGTTATTTGAAATGAATGTCACTTAAATGATTTTAACAATGGTAGCTAACCTTTATTAAGCATTTATAGTTTGGTTTCAGTTCAGTCTCTCAGTCGTGTCCGACTCTTTGCGACCCCATGAATCGCAGCACGCCAGGCCTCCCTGTCCATCACCAACTCCTGGAGTTCACTCAGACTCAAGTCCATCGAGTCCGTGATACCATCCAGCCATCTCATCCTTTGTCATCCCCTTCTCCTCCTGCCCCCAATCCCTCCCAGCATCAGAGTCTTTTCCAATGAGTCAGCTCTTCGCATGAGGTGGCCAAAGTACTGGAGTTTCAGTTTTAGCATCATTCCTTCCAAAGAAATCCCAGGGCTGATCTCCTTCAGAATGGACTGGTTGGATCTCCTTGCAGTCCAAGGGAGTCTCAAGAGTCTTCTCCAACACCACAGTTCAAAAGCATCAATTCTTCAGCACTCAGCTTTCTTTATAGTCCAGCTCTCACATCCATATATAACTCCTGGAAAAACCATAGCCTTGACTAGATGGACCTTTGTTGGCAAAGTAACATCTGTGCTTTTTAATATGCTATGAAGGTTGGTCATAAGTTTCCTTCCAAGGAGTAAGCGTCTTTTAATTTCATGGCTGCAATCACCATCTGCAGTGATTTTGGGGCCTAAAAAAATAAAGTCTGACACTGTTTCCACTGTTTCCCCGTCTATTTCCCATGAAGTGATGGGACCAGATGCCATGATCTTCGTTTTCTGAATGTTGAGCTTTAAGCCAACTTTTTCACTCTCCACTTTCACTTTCATCAAGAGACTTTTTAGTTCCTCTTCACTTTCTGCCATAAGGGAGATCTGCATATCTGAGGTTATTGAGATTTCTCCCGGCAATCTTGATTCCAGCCTGTGTTTCTTCCAGTCCAGCGTTTCTCATGATGTACTCTGCATAGAAGTTAAATAAGCAGGGTGACAATATGCAGCCTTGATGTCCTCCTTTTCCTATTTGGAACCAGTCTGTTGTTCCATGTCCAGTTCTAACTGTTGCTTCCTGACCTGCATACAGGTTTCTCAAGAGGCAGGTCAGGTGGTCTGGTATTCCCATCTCTTTCAGAATTTTCCACAGTTTATTGTGATCCACACAGTCAAAGGCTTTGGCATAGTCAATAAAGCAGAAATAGATGTTTTTCTGGAACTCTCTTGCTTTTTCCATGATCCAGCGGATGTTGGCAATTTGATCTCTGGTTCCTCTGCTGTTTCTAAAACCAGCTGGAACATCAGGGAGTTCACGGTTCACGTATTGCTGAAGCCTGGCTTGGGAGAATTTTGAGCATTACTTTACTAGCATGTGAGATGAGTGCAATTGTGCGGTAGTTTGAGCATTCTTTGGCATTGCCTTTCTTTGGGATTGGAATGAAAACTGACCTTTTCCAGTCCTGTGGCCACTGCTGAGTTTTCCAAATTTGCTGGCATATTGAGTGTAGCACTTTCACAGCATCATCTTTCAGGATATGAAATAGCTCACCTGGAATTCCACCACCTCCACTAGCTTTGTTCGTAGTGATGCTTTCTGAGGCCCACTCGACTTCACATTCCAGGATGTCTGGCTCTAGCTGAGTGATCACACTGTTGTGATTATCTTGGTCTCGAAGATCTTTTTTTTTTTTTTTTTACAGTTCTGTCTATTCTTGCCACCTCTTCTTAATATCTTCTGATTCTGTTACATCCATACCATTTCTGTCCTTTATTGAACCCATTTTTGCATGAAATGTTCCCTTGGTATCTCTAATTTTCTTGAAGAGATCTCTAGTCTTTCCCATTCTGTTGTTTTCGTCTATTTCTTTGCATTGATCACTGAGGAAGGCTTTCTTAAACAGTTTGGTTTACTTTGTGGTAGATCCTCTGATTTATTGTGAAAACTTCCCCAATGAGGTATGTTGTTATTTACCCCCTGTTCCAGATTTGGAAACTGAATTTAGCGAGGTTAACAGCTTGTTCCAGTCACACAGTTCATCAGTGCTGGAGCTGGAATGTGAACCCACATTTGTCAGACTCCAAAACCCTTAACCACAATAGTAAGCTGTCTCTCTAAAGGAGTGTAACTGCGGTCTTCTGTTAGAAGTTACTACAGTAAGACCTGCTTATCTTGCAAGTGTATACATTTCATGAGCCAGTTAGGAGACTATGCTTATTACCTCAGCTCAAGGACCATGATTTAACATTTAAGGCCACCTGGGATGGCTACTGTAAGTAAATCTGATTGTTAATTTATGTAGTAAGTGTAGATATTCAGAGATTGGGTTGATTTAGGATCAGTTGCTTGTTGCAGATGTCTCTCTCCCTGCCTCTTAATCTCCATCTCTTCCCTTTCTTAGTGTCTCTTTTCCTCTCCATTTCTCACTCCAGCTTTTAGAAGAGTAAATTTTAATTTTGTTATATATATATGTATATACTTATATATATGTGTGTATATACGTATTGGGGTTTCCCTGGTAGCTCAGATGGTAAAGAATCCACCTGCAATGTGAGAGACCTGGGTTCGATCGATCCCTGGGTTAGGAAGATCCCCTGGAGGAGGGCATGGCAACCCACTCTAGTATTCTTGCCTGGAGAATCCCCATGGACAGAGGAGCCTGGTGGGCTGCAGTCCATGGGGTTGAAAAGAGTTGGACGCAACTAAGCACAGCACACATATATGTATATACATATATGTATTTATGTGTGTGTATATATATTGTTTGGCCACACCACTGGGCTTGCAGGATCTTAGTTCCCTGACCAGGGATTTAACCCTCAGCAGTGGAAGTGTGGAGTCCTAAGCACTGGACTGTCAGGGAAGTCCTTTGTTCTCATATTTTAGTATTAGGCTTTTTCCTTTGCAAAAATGTTGAGTCAGTTTAGAACTGTAAAATGATACAGAGAGTCTCATCCTAAACCTCTCTGTATTTGCCTTTCAGCTTTGAAGTAAAAGCTTTGTGTCTGCCTCTTCCCAATGGCACCCTTTCCCTGAAGAGGTGCAACTATCTCAAATCTGGCATACATTATTCCCAGGTGTTTTAACTTATTATTGACTGGAGGATTTTTGTAGAAACTAATGCCTGTGGCCATCAATTTGTTATATAAGTGATATTGGTATGTTTCCGATAATGTTCTGGTAACAAAAGATGTATTAATACGTTCCAGTTAATAATGTGTTAATACATTTGCACACATTCCTAAATAAAAGATAGTATGTTTTGCGTGTTTTTAGGCATCATATAATGGATTCATACTACATGTGTTCACGTGTGCTCAGTTGTGACCGAC
Source organism: Aepyceros melampus (assembly GCA_006408695.1). NCBI lineage: Eukaryota > Metazoa > Chordata > Mammalia > Artiodactyla > Bovidae > Aepyceros > Aepyceros melampus. The sequence continues at coordinate 202,533 of SJXQ01007770.1, forward strand.
TCTTTGCCACCTTCTGGACTGTAGCCCGCGAGGCTCCTCTGTCCATGGAATTCTCCCAGTGAGTTGCTGTTTCCTTCTCCAGGGATCTTCCTGACCCAGGAATTGAACCTGCATTCGTTCATCTCTTACACTGCCAGGTGAATTCTTCACCACTGCACCACCCGGGAAGTCCATGTAGGTTCTCTGCAACTTTTTTCCCCTTGACATCCTATTTGTGAGATTTATCCATGTGGATACATGCAGCTCCATTTCATTGAGTTTGACCTTTTCCCTACAGGTGGCATTTAAAAAGACTTGGTTAATTGATGTTAATGTAGGTACTCTAAGGTGTTTTATGATGTACCTTATTTACATGCAGTTTTTGGACTGTGAGAAAATATATTTGGAGAATTTATTCAGTATGGAAGCCCTGTTGTTATTTTTATAAACTTTGAAACACTATGTCTGGGGCCTTTGTTGATGGTCTAGTGGTGGGACTCTGTGCTCCTAATGCAGGGGGCCTGGGTTCAATCCCTGGTCAGGGAACTAAGATCCCACATGCCACAACTAAAGATCCTGCGTGCTATGCCTAAGACCCAGTGCAGCCAAATAAATTAAAGCAATCCAAACACTAACTCTAATAACCAGCAGATAACGAATTCATGAATTTTAAAGATATTTAATAAAATGTCTGTTTGATATGTAATGTTACCAGCTTGGCATGGGCAATCAGAACAAATCAGTTTAAATTTCAAGATTGGAAAAAATAACTGGCCTGAGTCACACAATCTTCAAGGGCCTTTTTGCCTCACTGAAATTAGATTTTCAGTATTAGCATGTTTAAAAAAAAAAGGTCATCTTCATAAACACAGTGCTCTTTAAGCACTCTGGAAACTGTCAGTCTGGTTAGGTCAGTGAACATGATTTTTAAGGCAGGGATTGGTTGGTATTTTGATAGGCCTCTGTGCAAACAGCCTGTTTATTTAATTACCCTAATGTAGGAAATGTAGGGACATAATTTATAGACTTGCTAGGGGGATGTTTTTCTAATTAGAAAGCTTTGACATCCTTCTCTTTAAATAAACAGGCACACTGAAAAAAAAACCCCTGACACTTGACATTTTAAGCGCAGACATCTCTTTAAGCCCCGAGATCTGCTGGGATCGCTGCTGCAATGCTGCTGCTAGGCCTGCCTCCCTGGTCAGACTAGAATTTCCTCCCTGTGCTTCCTGAGGAAGATGTTAATCTTGTGCCACTTAATATTTCAACGAGGAGTGTGAGTTTTCTTTCCTTGTTGCCCGGTTCACCCGTAGGCACTGTCTGCCCTTTGCTCCGAGGTTCCGTCACCTTCTGGTAGCGGACGAGTCACAATTGGGTATGTGACTGGAGGAAAAATCAGTTTGGCCAGAGTGATGTCACCTCTGGCCTGAATACTGGATATATTTAGGATTCTCATTAAGAATGTGCTTTTAAAAACATTCTGACTATAAAGTTAGCTCCACCACTGATTAGGTGACCTTGGGCAAGTTAGTGAAACCCTCAGTGGCGAATTTTCTGTTTGTTAGTAAAATGGAGATACCAGGAACTCTACCTCAAGGGAGAGTGATATCTAATCCTCATGTTACTTATGAAAGATCTTAGAGCTCTGCCTGGCCCGTGGTAGGTACTGTCATCACCATCATCCCTGTGCTCCCCACCATCATTATCATTGTTGGAAGATGACTTCCTTTGGCTGAACTTGAATACGGTTGTGGCTTTACCCGTAGTAACAGTGGAAATCGTCTGTGAACACATGTTCTTTTCTGTCTTTGAGGCTCACGATATTTTGAAATGCAGGGCTGATAGAGGCCTCTCATTTATTAAGCAGGAGAAACCTTCTGTAACAGGTTGTTGAAATCCAGCATATTACTGAAGATCTTGGCTTGAAACTTTTCGAACAAAGCCAACAAAGTACAAGGGAGCGGAGTATCATCGACATGTCGTTTCTTATATTTGAAAACCTGGCAGATAGTACTTCTATCACTCTGACAGATAGTTTTGTTTTTCTTTTGTGAAATGCAGGTCAAAGGCAGCCAAGCCAAAATGTTAAGGATCATGATGTTTGAAGTCAGATCCATTTACTGTGTGACCTTGGGTGACTTTGCTTAACTTCTTTGTGCCTTAATTTTCTCATCTGTCAAATATGGATAGTAATTTTATCTCCCTGAATGTTGCTAAGATTAATTATTTATAAAGAGCTTAAAAAGAGGGCCTGGTCTATAGTGAGCCCTATATGTGTTTTCTAAGTCTAGGAAAAAAATTTAAAAATGTTTACTATTTAGTTATCACTATAATCATCTCATTTGTGACAGTGGAAGAGAGGTGTCATCTGAAACCACTTAACTCAATCTGTTGTGGGGTTAGTTGCTAGAAGGTTAGGGGCTTCCTTGGTGGCTCAGAGGGTAAAGCTTCTGCCTGCAATGCAGGAGACCCGAGTTTGATCCCTGGGTCAGGAAGATCCCCTGGAGAAGGAAATGGCAACCCACTCTAGTATTCTTGCCTGGAGAATCCCATGGATGGAGGAGCCTGGTAGGCTACAGTCCACCGGTTGCAAAGAGTTGGACACGACTGAGCGATTTCACTTTCACAGCAATGAAAAGACCTGGTATATCTATGCAGAAGTTAGCCTTCTCATGGGGGAGATAGATTAATTAAGCAGTGTCATTCACACTGTTGAGTGAGAATGGAGAATGGGGTGCTGTAGCCATAGTTAATAGACTAACTGGTTGAGGGGGTCAAGGAAGACTTCAAGAAATTAGGAACTTCTCAGAGACTACCCTAGTGGTCCAGTGGTTCAGATTCTGGTCTTCCACTGCAGGGGGATATGCTGTCGGTCCCTGCTTGGAGAGCTAAGATCCTACATATGTAAGGTGCAGCCTATAAAAAAAGAAAAGTTGGTAACTTCTACGCTGAGACCAGAGGAGGTCTGTGCTGCGGGTAGGGAAGAAGGATGTTCCCCTTAGTGAAATGCAGGCGGGTGGCCTGGAGGCAACAGCAAGCACGTGGGTGTGGCTACAGGACCAGCACTGACTGGGTGGGGCCTGGAGGTGGGGGCAGGGAAGCAGGAAGAAGGGGCTACAGGGCTACAGTGCAGGGGCAAGGGCGGGAAGGGTCTAGTGAAGCAGGCAGGGGACTTCAGACCCCTTTTCCAAAAGACAGTAGAAAGCTATGGTATGTCACCCCTGTCTTTGAGCAGGAGATCGGCCACATCCGAGTTGTGTCTTAGAAAGGTTTAGGAAGCCTGCAACCGGGAGAATGGGTTTGAGGACCGCAGGCCTGGAGGCTGAGCGCTCACTCATCCAGGCCGGAGACTTTGGTGGACGAGGCAGGCTGTTAAGGAGCCAGGATTCAGGGGCTTTGGTGGACGCTTGGGTGGGGGTGCTGAGGAAGGATGCATTGGAGATGACTCCTGGGTGCCTGGCCTGGGCAGTGAGGGCCGTGTGCTGAAGTGGGCCAGCCAGAGGAACGGGTTTGGTGGGAACGCGGAGGTGTTCGCAGTTCGGGCTGCGTAGGTGGAGGTGCTTCCGGGTTCTCCTCTGGCTGTGCTTGAGAGGTATTTCTTTCTTTTATGAGTGTGTATTGCAGAACATCTACTTCTGCTTTATTGACTACGCCAAAGCCTTTGACTGTGTGGACCACAATAAACTGTGGAAAATTCTTGAAGAGATGGGAATACCAGACCACCTGACCTGCCTCTTGAGAAACCTGTATGCAAGTCAGGAAGCAACAGTTAGAACTCGACATGGAACAACAGACTGGTTGCAAATTGGGAAAGGAGACCAAGGCTGTATATTGTCACCCTGCTTATTTAACTTCTATGCAGAGCACATCATGAGAAACGCTAGGCTGGAAGAAGCACAAGCTGGAATCAAGATTGCTGGGAGAAATATCGATAACCTGAGATATGCAGATAACACCACCCTTATGGCAGAAAGTGAAGAAGAACTAAAGAGCCTCTTGATGAAAGTGAAAGAGGAGAGTGAAAAAGTTGGCTTAAAGCTCAACATTCAGAAAACGAAGATCATGGCATCCGGTCCCATTACTTCATGGGAAATAGATGGGGAAACAGTGAGAAACTTTACTTTTTTGTGCTCCAAAATCACTGCAGATGGTGACTGCAGCCTTGAAATTAAACGACGCGTACTCCTTGGAAGAAAGGTTATGACCAACCTAGACAGCATATTAAAAAGCACAGACATTATTTGCCAACAAAGGTCCATCTAGTCAAAGCTATGGTTTTTCTAGTAGTCATGTTAGAGTTGGGCTGTAAGGAAAGCTGAATGCCAAAGAATTGATACTTTTGAACTGTGGCATTGGAGAAGACTCTTGAGAGTCCCTTGGACTGCAAGGAGATCCAACCAGTCCATCCTAAAGGAGATTAGTTATGAATATTCATTGGAAGGACTGATGTTGAAGTGAAAACTCCAATACTTCAGTCACCTGATGTAAGGAGCTGACTCATTGGAGAAGATTCGGATGCTGGGAAAGATTGAAGGCTGAAGAAGAAGGAGACGACAGAGGATGAGATGGCTGGATGGCATCACTGACTCAATGGACATGAGTTTGCTTGAACTCTGGGAGTTGGTGATGGACAGGGAGACCTGGCATGCTGCAGCCCATAGGGTCATAAAGAGTTGGACACGACTGAGTGACTGAACTGATTGCGGGACAGGGGTCACAGCTGAAGAGACTGAAGACGTAGCATCGAGATAGGAGATGACACTGGACAGCTGGATCACCAACCTGCTGGAGGGAAAATGTGGAGGAAGAGGCAGGGTGGCTCAGGGCAGGTCCTGGAGAATGGAACTTAACAAAATTTTGTTTGGCTGTGTTAGGTCTTAGTTGCGGCATGTGGGATCTAGTTCTCTGACCAGGGATTGACCCCAGGCCCCCTGCATTGGGAGCTCGGAGTCTTAGCCACTGGACCACCAGGGAAGTCCTGAGAATGGAATTTCTAAGGAGTAGGTAGAAGAGGCTGAGAAAGACATTTGAGAATAGTAGCTGTTGAGAGGGAGGCAGCGGGTGGAAAAGCCCAGACAGGATAGATAGTTTTAGAAAGTAGGAGGGAGTAGACAGGGCCATGCTGTGGAGGTATCAGGTCCCAGGGGCCCAGGTGACACTGTGTTAGCAAGGCAGCGGTCATTGACGCTCCTGTATATGAGATGGCTAAGTAACAATGACTGCAGGGTAGTGTGGGGGAACTCTGTAATCACCTGTATGGAAATAGAATCTGAAAAAGAGTGCATACGTGTATAGCTGATTCACTTTTCTGAAACCAGCACAACACTGTAAATCAACTATACTCCAATAAAAACTTTCAAGAAAACAACAGCAATTTTTTTTTAAAGTTTATTTTTACTTTTGCTGTGCTGTATCTTAGTTGCAGCATGCAGGATCTTTTTATTAGTGGCATGTGGGATCTAGTTCCCTGACCAGGGACCGAACCTAGGCCCTCTGAATTTGGAGCATGGAGTCTTAGCCACTTGACTATCAAGGAAGTTCCAATGGATGGGATTTGAATATGCCAGTTTAAGTGTCCAACAGAGAAGAGATGGAAGGTTCAGGGGATAGTCCAGCAAACACAGTGCTTCTGAACAGTATAGAAGTTGAGATTCACATTCCAGGTGAAGGGGGGATGCATCTATTTCAGTAACAGAAGGGGTAGAAATGATGGGTGCAGACCCAGCTCCATTTGTAGATTTATGTCAGGACATTGAGGAAATGACGAACCGATGGATTTATGTTCTCTGTGAGGTTGATAGCAAGATGGTTTTAGTAATGAATTGTGTTTTAACTTTTCCCCACCACATTCTTTTTCTGCTTAATAAATAATAGACAACTTGTAAAAGTTTTGTCTCTTTGAACTGAATATGATGGAATAAAGTTGTTAAACTGAGGAGAAATGATGAGAAATGGGTGGGGAGAAAAAAGTAGGAATAAAATGTTTGGAAGAACAGTTCTCAAGACACATGTCTGTTTCAGAGTTCTGTTGGCACCTCAGGTTGAGTACTTCATTCAAACACTCTTTAATTGTTTTTAACATGCTACTACCGGGGAATTGTTGCAGAAACTAATGCCTGTGGCTGGTGCTTTGTTATGTAAGTGACTGTTGATATATCTCTGGTCAATAACGTTTGGGTAACAAAAGACATATTAATATGTCTCTGGTTAATAAGTTGTTAAGCAGTCATGGAGAGGCCTTTTTTCTTTTTCACTGAGGACCACTGCTGATGTTTCTGTGAGATCACAGTGGAGTCATGCTTGTTCTCTTTGAATGCCTGTGGAGAAGAAATGTCTCTTGGCAACATTGGAGAAGAGATTCTAGGACTTCAGGTTCAGAAGAGAACCTGTGAAAATGAAAGGTTGTAGTCAGTATCAGTGATCGGAACATTTCTTTTCTAGTTAACTGCTTAGTTAGGTTCTAACTAGTTTAAGAAACAATTCATGGCCCTTCCCTCAGGCCCCAGATGAATAGACTCTGGGCACCGGGTACCATCAAAATTGGGAAACGTGGAGACTTTCAGGTTCTTCAGTGGGAGGGCTTCTAGGACTTGGTGAAGTTCATTGCCTGTGCCCCTAGAGCTAGGGTTGGTGGCGGTTCTTGTGGAAAGCGGTAGGATAGGGATCCGATTAATTTTTTTTTCCCCTCTTCTTGACAGTTCAGAATTTTGGCATAAAACATGCTGTGTATCCTAATGTTGTTGACTTCAGTAGCAAGTGAGAGAAATCCAACTAAAACTAGCTGAGGCAAAAAAAAGGCTTTCTGGCTCATGTGAGCCAAGTCTCAGGAGTGGGGCTGCTTTAGATACCTAGGCAGCCAAGGGCTCAAGCAATGTCATCCGGTCTCTGTTTGCATCCCTAGCACTTGGCGCAGTTGGCTTGACCCCAGTGGGCGCTCTTTCCCTAAAACGGTGATAGCTTAGGGTTACTTGCTCCTTACTTAAGGTTACTTTTAAAGGAGCTTGCTTTCGTTGTTGGCTGTGATGAGTCTCCACGGTTGCACGCAGGCTTTCTCTGGGTGAGGCGAGTGCAGGCCACTCTGGAGTGTGCAGGCTTCTTGTGGTGGCTTCTCTCTTTGCGGAGCACAGGCTGTAGGTTCACGGCTTCAGTAGTTGGAGCTCGTGGGTTCATTGCTCCATCAGTTCAACAGACAGATGTTGCATGGGCTTAGCTGCCCTGTGGCATGTGGGATCTTCTGGGACTAGGGGTAGAACGGGTGTCCCTTGCATTGCAAGGCGGGGCGAATTCTGAATCACTGGGCCACCAGGGAAGCCCCTGCTTGCATCTTTCTCATTGCTCCAGGGGTTCCAGAGAACAGTGCCTCCTTTTCCTTAGGGCAGTTGTTCTCAAACAGATGGTTTTGTGATGCCCTGGAGACATTTTTGTAGTCATAATTGGCATAGATGGCCACTGGCATCTAATATGTAGAGGCCAACGATGCCCTGAGGCTGGAATAGCCTTTGATGCACAGGGGTTACTGCCCCTGCTCTCCCTGCCCCCACCTCCAGAGCTTTCTAGGTCAGAGCTACTTGCACTGAGGTTGAGAGACTATGTATTGTGTCTATCAGGATGCTTTTTGGCATAAAGTTCTGCCAGTCCAACAGGCATAAACTGATCTTGTCCTAGGTGAACCTGAACATGTGGTTGCCTTCTCTGAAGGCCCTGTCTCTCCTGGGTCACTTGTCCAGCCTGGAGCCGTCACTTGGTATAGGGGATGGGACACCTTGGCCAGCCTGAATCCCATACCTACCAGTGGGGAGAAGAAGCAGGTGACCAGTGGTGATCTGCTTCACCAGAACGCCTTGGGTCCTAAGGAGAGATGTGCAGACCGTAGAGAAAAGCTCTGTTCAGTGTGCAAGGGTATATGCATTTTCTAGAAGCTTTCTAAGTTATTTTTTTAAAAAATTTATTTTTGTTGATTTACAAAGTTGTGTGAGTTTTAGATGTACAGCAAAGTGTTTCAGTTATACGTATATATTTTTTAGATTCTTTTCCCTCATAGGTTGTTACAGAATATTGAGTATAGTTCCCTGTGCTATTACAGTAGGTTTTTGTTGGGAACTGCATCTTGGAAAGTGTCTTTGCTAGACCTGGTTTTTCTGGGCCTAAGGGTATGTATGGGGATTGCAGCCATGAAATTAAAAGACGCTTACTCCTTGGAAGGAAAGTTATGACCAAACTAGATAACATATTAGAAAGCAGAGATATTGCTTTACCAACAAAGGTCCATCTAGTCAATCCAGTGGTCATATATGGATGTGAGAGTTGGACTGTGAAGAAAGCTGAGCACCGAAGAATTGATGCTTTTGAACTGTGGTGTTGGAGAAGACTCTTGAGAGTCCCTTGGACTGCAAGATCCAACCAGTTCATCCTAAAGGAGACCAGTTCTGCATGTTTTTTGGAAGGACTGATGCTGAGGCTGAAACTCCAGCAGGAGGAGAAAGAGACGACAGAGGATGAGATGGCTGGATGGCATCACCGACTTGATGCACATGACTTTGGGTGAACTCCGAGAGTTGGTGATGGACAGGGAGGCCTGGCGTGCTGCGATTCATGGGGTTGCAAAGAGTCAGACACGACTGAGCAACTGAACTGAAGGGTATGTGGCAAAGGGCTCTGTGAGATTAGCAAGTCAAGATAAGAGTGGTTTCTCTTTTTTCCCCCATTGCTTGGTTGATTCATTTTAACCAAAATAGAAAAGGATGGGAGAGATGAGAGGGTGGAAACAAAGACTCTGGTCTGTGCAGCTTCTCTGGATACAAAATCAAGGTTGTTGATTCTCTGCTGTGCTGAGTGTCTGTGCTGAGCAGCATTTAATCTCTGAGCTCTGGAGTAGCTCAGACACTTGCTGTCATTGTGGGAAAGCTGAAAGTAGTTAACGTTTACAACATCTTGTTAGAGTCCAAGGAAACATTTTACAAGTTAAATAGTGATTTTTCTGGGGTTGTTTAGATTTCTGACACTCACAATGTTCTTGTTTAGTTTTGGAGAAGGTATTGTTAAAAAGACAACAACTGATCTTTGTGAGTGTAATTCATCTGGCAGAAGGATTGAGTAATTTTATGTTCTTTTCTCCTTTTTAAAAAACAAAATTCTTGAAGAGAAACGAGGGTAGATTTTAAAAACTTCTGATTTTCTGTATTCCTGGCTTAATTTTAATTTTGAAACCATTTGAGAAATCCTATAAACTTAACCTAGAAAAGTTGTACAAATAAATTTATTTTCGTTTGAAATTGTGTGATAGTCTCTGGAAATACTTTCCTTGTCTCTGTTTTATTGTGTGTTGCTTAGTATCTAAAACAAGTGTTTGAAAGTAGGCAAGTGACCTATTTGGACTGTTTTCTTGGTAGTCTAGGGGAGTTGAGATGGTTAAATGTTTATGATGTGAACTCTGAAATCTTTTAGAATTGACTGCTCTGTCTTGATGGCTGAAAGGCTTGCAAATTAACCTGGTAAGGAGCATCCACACAACGCAAGTATCGCTTGACCACAGTTAACAGGTTTTTGTTGCTCTGGGATGATCCAGAGCCTTTTGACAGTGTCTCCGGGACTGATTTATCTTGACACTCATCAAACAAAATGGTTTTTAAAAGTGCTCTTCTGTCCAGAGACAATGAGGCAACTTTGTAAAGGCCATCACATTTTGTGACATCGAAGTTTTCATTTCCCAAAGCTTTAAAGCTGTAAGTAGAGTTTCGAGTTAAAGGCACTTCCTCAGTGTAATGTCTGGGGAGAGCGTAGCTGGCGGGGCTGGTGGTGGGGAGAGAGGAGATGACTGGGTTCTATGGTGGGAGCTAGTGCACTGGTGAGCATTTGACCTTTGGAAGGTGTGGGAGGGCACGCTGGAGCAAAGCCTGCTAGACTGTGGCGTGGTTAATGCCTGTGAACCCAAATCCAGAGCTTATATTAGGAAGAAAAGATGGAGTGGAGTGGAATGAATGCACATCCAGCTCTGTGGGCTTACATGGTGTGTGTGTGTGTGTGTGTGTGTGTGTGTGTAATCTAATCACTCTTTAGATGTAACTGAACAAGAGGGGTCAGAGATGGTTCCTGTATTCACTCCCAGCCTACTTTTTCTGTGTCTGTGAGTATCCATCCATTAAATTGTAAAATTGAAATACAGTTGATTTACAGTGTGTTTCAGGTCCACAGCAAAGTGATTCAGTTACAGCAGATTCTTTTCCATGATGGTTTTTTACAGGATATTGAATACTGTACGGTAAACCTTTGTTGGTTTTCTATTTTATGTATAGCAGTATGTATCTGTTAATCCCATACTGCTGATTCATGCCATCCCCTCCTTCTCTGGTAACCATAACTTTGTTTTCTGTGTCTGTAAGTCGATTTCTGTTTTGTAAATAAATTCGTGTCTTTTTGGTTCCATGTATAAGTGATAGATTTTCTTTCTCACTTAGGCTTCATTTACGTGATAATCTCTCGGTCCATCCATGCTGCTGCAAATGGCATTCTTTCTTTTTGTTAGCTTCTGAGTGATAGTCTATAGCGTAAATGTGCTGCATCTTTACCCATCTGTGTCTGTCGATGGACATTTAGCTTGTTTCCATGTCTTGGCTCCTGTAAATCACGTTGTGATAATCCATTTTTATCCACTGCTGCTGCTGTTCAGTTGCTCAGTGGTGTCCGACTCCTTGCTGCCCCATCACCCGAAGCCTAAAGGCTCTTGTGTCCATGGGATTTTCCAGGGAAGAATACTGGAGGGGGTTGCCATTTCCTTCTCCAGAGGATCTTCCTGACCCAGGGATTGAACTTGTGTCTCTCTCTTGCTTGGGAGACGGATTTTTTTTTTTTTTACCACTGAGCCACCTGGGAAGCCCTTTGTATATCTTAGTTGGTTAAATGAAGGTTCCCTGGTGGCTCAGAGGTTAAAGCGTCTGCCTCTAATACGGGAGACCTGGGTTCGATCCCTGGGTTGGGAAGATCCCCTGGAGAAGGAAATGGCAACCCACTCCAGTACTCTTGCCTGGAGAATCCCATGGATGGAGGAGCCTGGTGGGCTACAGTCCATGGGGTCGCAAAGAGTCGGACACGACTGAGCGGCTTAACTTCACTTCACATAACATTATCTAAAGTTTGAAACAGCAATGGGTACATTACTACAGTCTCTCAATTAGTGTTAGATTTTATTTTCATTTGCCTTATAATCTATTTATAAGTTTAGTTCTTGGTAAACATCTGAGACATACTAACACAAAGTTTAAGTTTCCTAGAAGTCATGATAATAATGGTGGTGGTTGTAGTCGTGGCAGCCGTCAGTAAGGTTTTAAAATTTATTATTTAACCCCAGTGTAAGGGGACAGACCCTTACGTTAATTAGCATTTGCTTCTCACAACAGTCCTGTTTGGTGGTTACTCTTCCAGTAGATGTTATTTTGCAGTTCAGGAACCTGGGTTTGGATGGTTAACAAGTTTCTCTCCCCAGGGCCCTAGCCTGGGAAACCAGGTGGCCTCCGCCAGTTTCACACTGTCTCTGAGACCTTTAGTTTTCTAGAAGAGCAAACATTATTGCCGTTGGTATAGTGTGTATTTCACAAGCCTTATTTGTGGTGTTCTCTTGTATAAAGCCTTGAGGGGGATTTATATCTGCAAAGCACACTTTAGGAAATTTAAAAATTTCCCATGAAGGTGATAAAAGCTTCCTTTAAGCTATTTAAAGTCACAGGAAAGGAAGTCATTTTCAGATGATCTGAAATAGTGGCTGTGCGATTCAATTTGTATTGCGTAAAATGAAAAGGATTTTGCTATTGTTTGCTGTTTAGCCAAAGCAGAATCTAGAGAGTAATGCCATTGTTCATGATCCAAAGGGCGCGCTGGGTTTGAAAGGTGCTGACAGACTGATGTTGCCATTTTCAGCTTCCACGTCTTATTGGTGATCAACAGAGCGTTTCTCTCCTTAAAGGAAAAAACTTTGCTTGTTTTGTGAAATGCATGCTTTGCTGTCAATGCCAGTTTGGACCCTTGTTAAAATTTGCTGCTTATCTTACGCCCCCAAACTGTACTGCTATTTAATTTTCTTCACAAATAGCTGTTCCCTGTCTTTCTAGATGCATGTTCATTCATTTTGGTGATGGTGGTCTGCATGTGTTTACCCTGAAATAAATTTTCTCCTGGAGGAACTTGCTGCCCAGAAGATTAAGAATTTTGCCCAAAGCCAGATGGCAAAGTGGGAGACACTGTTGATGAAGACATCGTGATTGATTTTAAGAGTATCAGGGTTTGTCTGATCTTCGGTTTCGTGAGTCTCAGCTTCCCTGTGGAATGCTGGAGTGCGAGTCCCGCTCTCATGATTCTTGTGGAGTGGGAAGGAATGTTCAGTCCTCTTCCTCTAAGACGAGGAAACATGACCCACGTGCCCACTCAGATAGTCTGTTGGTCTCATATAGCTCATTTGTAGTGTTGAGTCTCCATTGAGCTCATTTTTCTTCTCTGTGTATTTGCAGTATTAGTGAACAAATAGTGAGGAAATCCTATTTAAAGGGTGTTTCCTACCCCCTTTGGAAACAAATTATTTCCATGATGCTCATGTTATGTTCATGTTCATCAAAAATTTAGATACGAGGACCTCTGTGGTGGTCCAGTGGCTAAGACTCCGTGCTCCCCATGCAGGGGGTCCAGGTTCGATCCTTGTTTGGGGAGCTAGACCCTACATGCTGCAGCTAAGACCCGGTGCCCCCAAATAAAAAAAATTAAATTTGGAGGAGAGAAAATACAAGGTCAAGAGGATGGTTACGGCATGCCAGTAAGGTTCCTACTTTGAAGGAGTTTTGGAATAAAGCCTCTCATCTCTCTTTGTGACGCCATCGACTGCAGCCCACCAGGCTCCCCTGTCCGTGGAATTTTCCAGGCAAGAATACTGGAGTGGGTTGCCATCTCATTTCTCAGGGTCTCATAAAAGCTCCTGACCTGACTATCACTATCAGGTATTTTGCAAATATTAATTATACTTACGTCTCCTTCTATTGACATTAGAGATACTGATCCCAATTCTCTGATCTATAGGAGTGCATAAACTACCTTAGTCCCAAGTATTAAGCTTAGGCCAATAATATATGCTGCTTTTTTAATCTGAGGTTCATCAAGACCTTCAAAAGGAATCCTCACCTTCCACCATTGAATTATTTCTATGAGTGAGAGCCCTTCCTCTTGACACCTCCTTGAAGTTGAAGTAGAGAAATGAATGAGTTGGACAGAGATGATGTAACACTGACATTGTTTTGTGCTTGGGGCTTCCATTCACCTGCTGTGACCAGTTCTAATAAAGCCTAGACCTTCCTGAAGATGTCCTGTCACTCACCTTGCTCCTGTTCCAGGCCCTGGTAGATGGTGAGCCCCTTGAGGGCAGTATCTGATTTTGGTCCCCTACTAGTGTCGAGAGCTATATCTGGCTCTGAGGTTTTGGATTCATACTTGCTGAGTAGATTGCTGTCTGGCTCCTTGGATATTGGAAGCCTTTGAGGTTCATAGGTTGGATGATATCAGGAAAGACGCAGAGGAGAAGATGAGAATCCAGGGCCTCTGATGGCAGGCCTGTTCCTGAGCCACAGATGAAGGTGGAAACAGCCTTCTGTAACTTTGGACCAAATGTCACCATCTCCCATCTCAGCTCCTCTACAGATGCTTGCCAGGATACTTTACCTTTGATGAACACAGTCAAAATCAGAACTCTCAGATGATGAGCATTAGAAAGTTATTTTGGCCTGAGTTGAGCTGATAAACCTTCAGAGTATGAAGACAGGTCTAGAAGGAGTTAGGGCATGGTTTGGGACGGCATTCAAGGTTCCAAACTGCCTCCAGATGGAAAGAAAAGCTCAGAGTGTGGTTAGTGCTTTATTTCTTTTGGCTTTCTATTGTCATTCCTTAATAGCTGTTTATATTTAATATGCTGCAAGTTGTATATTGGACACAAGTTATTCTTTAGCCTGTCTCCGTATAGAGATAAATAGCATTGGTAAAATTTCACTGTTGCACACGAGTGAAATGTGTTAATGTTTCATTTGTTTCACATCAAGTTAAAAGAGAAAAACACAAATAAAAATAGTGATTTTGCTACATAGTCCAGTTAGATTTAACAGAACAAGGTCCCTGAAGGAATTTTAAAATCCATTCAAAGTGATAGCTTTAAAACGTTTTCAAGCAGTCCTGATAAAATACAAGCAGTTATACTATTGAACTGTGAATTAGAAGTCCTTGTTATTTTAAGTAGAGCACAATGTCATATTTTTCCTTACTAATTTTTTTTTTCTTACATAGCGAACTCTCGTGATAAACTGGTCTGGATGTTCTGTGTTCATGGCATCACTTTCCATTTGATTTCTCCTAGAAAATTAGGGTGCATTCCATTCCTCTGGCTGCTCTGTACTTGGTGATAGCTTAGCGTCGAGACTGGTGTTGAACACGGGCGTGGCCTCTGGTCTCAGCGGGCAGGGACTCTGGCTTAGGAAGGGACTCTGGGAACATGTTATCCAAAAGGAAGAGGGCTCTTTTTGGGAACAGTGACATCACTGGCCTTTTCCTTGGTAAGCTGCTGGTAAAATATTGTAGGGAGTGGCTCTCCTTTTGCTCACATGGACAGAGGAGAAAGAGACCGCCCTCTTGTGTGGGTCTCTGGGCCTTATTAAAGAACAGGGGATATTTTTCTCTGTCTTCTTTAGAAACTAGACTGTCACTGAAGAAGGTAGGGCTGTCTGTGGGTGTATGTGTAGTATATGGTGAGTTAGCCTCTGTGACTGTTTGCTGTGTATTTTGCCCTTGGTTTATAGTATGTCTTTTTAAAACAATCTCTTTTTAAAATGCATGTATGTTGAGTCCAGAAGGGTGGTACTGATGAACCCATTTGCAGGGCAGCAGTGGAGATAGAACAGACTTGTGGTCACAGTTGGTTAAGGAGATGGTGGGACGAATTGGGAGCATGGCATTGAAACATACACTTTACCATATATCAGATGGATGCCCGGATGGTGCAGGGAGCTCTTCTGTGACAACCTAGATGGGTGGGAGGCTCAAGAGGGGGAGAACGTGTGTATACTTACGGCTGATTCATGTTGATGCATGTCAGAAACCAACACCATATTGGAAAGCAGTTATCTTCCAATTAAAACTTTTCTTTCTTTCTTTTTAAAATTGAGGTATAATTGATATACAGTGTTCTGTTAGTTTCAGGTATACAGCAAAGTGATTCAGTTACACATATATACATTTTAAGAAAATGCTGTTTTCCAGGATGGTTTACCATAGGATATTGAATACAGTTCTATGTGCTATACAGGAGGACCTTGTTGTGTATCCATCCTGTATGCTGCTGTTGCTGTTCCATTGCCCAGTTGCATCTGACTCTCTGTGACCCCATGGACTGCAGCATGCCAGATCTCTGTCCCTCACCATCTCCCGAAGTTTGCCCAGGTTCATGTCCAGCTCTTCTCCTTCTGCCCTCTGCTTTCCTTTCCCAGCATTAGGGACTTTTCCAGTGAGTCAGCTGTTCTCATCAGATGACCAAAATACTGGAGCTTCATCCTCAGCATCAGTTCTTCCAACGAGTATTCTGGGTTGATTTCCCTTAAGACTGACTGGTTTGATCTCCTTGTTGTCCAAGGGACTTTCAGGAATCTCCTTCAGCCCCACTTCGAAGGCAAAGATCCTTTGGCACTTTGCCTTTCACAGCTGTACATGACCACTGGGAAGACCATAGCCTTGACTGTACCGACCTCAGTTAGCAGAGTAATGGTTTCTGCTTTTCAACACACTGTCTAGGTTTGTCATAGCTTTCCTGCCAAGAAGCAATCATCTGATTTCATGGCTGCAGTCACCATCCTTGGTGATTTTAGAGCCCAAGAAGAGGAAATCTGTCACTACTTCCACTTTTTCCCCTTCTATTTGCCGTGCAGTAATGGAACTGGATGCATCGATCTTAGTTTTTTAATATTAAGTTTTAAGCTGGCTCTTTCACTGTCCTTCTTCACCCTCATCAAGAGGCTCTTTAGTTCCTCTTCACTTTCTGCTATTTAAGTGGTATCATCAGCATATCTGAAGCTGTTGATGTTTCTCCCACCTGTCTTGATTCTAGCTTGTAACTCATCCAGCCCAGCATTTCTCATGATGTGCTTAGCATATAGGTTAAACAAACAAGGTGACAGCAGACAGCGCTGGCATAGTCCTTTCTTAGTCTTGAACCAGTCGGTTCCATACAGGGTTCTAACTGTTGCCTCTTGACTGGCATTAAGGTTCACAGGAAACAGGTAAGATGGTCTGACATTCCCATCTCTTTAAGAGCTTTCCACAGTTTGTTATGATCCACACAAAGGCTTTAACATAGTCAATGAAATAGAGGTAGATGTTTTTTTTCTGGGATTTCCTTGCTTTCTTTATGATCCCACAAATGTTGGCAATTTGATCTTTGGTTCCTCTGCCTTTTCTAAACCCAGCTTGGACATCTGGAAGTTCTTAGTTCGCGCAACGCTGAAGCCTCCCATGTAAGATTTTAAGCGTGACCTTACTAGCATGGGAGATGAGTACAATTGTCTGACGGTTAACAGATTCTTCAGTACTACTGTTTTGGGGAATTGGTATGAGGATTGACTTTTCCAGTCCTGTGACCACTGCTGGGTCTTCCAGATTTTCTGACATATTGAATGCAGCACCTTGCTGGCATCATTCTTTAGGGTTTTAAATAGCTCTGCTGGAATTCCATGGCATCTGTTAACTTTATTAATAGCAGTGCCACCTTAGACCCACTAGACTTCACACTCCAGAAGGTCTGGCGCTGGGTGACTGACCACACCATTGTAGTAAGCCAGTTCATTCAGATCTTTTTGGTATAGTTCTCTGTGTATTCTTTACATTTCTTCTTGATCTCTTCAGTGTCTATTAGATCTCTACCTTTTCTATCCTTTATTGTGCTCGTCTCTGAGTGAAATGTTCCCTTGATTTTCCAGTTTTCCTGAAGAGGTCTCTAGTCTGTCTCCTTCTGTTGATTTCTTCTAGTTTTATGCACTATTCATTGAAGAAGGTCTTCTCGTCTCTCTGTCCTGTTGTTTGGAAATCTGCGTTTAGGTGAATGTGCCTTTCCCTTTCTCCCTTGCTTTTTGCTTCTCTTCTCTTCTTCAGCAATTTGTAAAGCCGCCTCAGATAACCTCTTTGCCTTCTTCCTTTTCTTTTTCACTTGGGATGATTTTGTTCTCTGCCTCCTGTTCAGTATTAGACTTACATCCACAGTTCTTCAGGCACACTCTGCTAGATATAATTCTTTAATCTATTTGTTACCTCTTTGCGTATTCATAGGGGATTTTATTTAAGTCATACCTGACTGACCTACTGGTTTTCCCCTCTGTCTTTAGTTTAAGCCTGAATTTTACTATCAGGAGCTGATGATCTGAGCCATAGTCAACTCCAGGTCTTGTTTTTGCTGACTGTATACAGCTTCTCCGTCTTCGGCTACAAAGAACGTCATGAGTTTGATTTCGGTGTTGACCGTTTGATGGAGTCCATGTGTAAAGTCATCTCTTGTGTTGTTGAAAAAGGATGTTTGCTATGACCAGTGCATTCTCTTGGCAGAATTCAGTTAGCCTTTACCCTGCTTCATTTTGTTTTCCAAGGGCAGGCTTGCCAGTTAACTCCAGGTGTCTCTTGACTTGCTGGTTTTTGCATTCCAATCCCAGCGATGAGTAGAACATCTGTTTTGGTGTTATTTCTAACAGGTCTTCTAGGTCTTCATGGAACTGATCAACTTTAGCTTCTTTGACATGAATGGTAGGGGCATAAACTTGAATTACTGTGATGTTGAATGGCTTGCCTTGGAAACACACAGGGATCATTCTGTCATTTTTGAGGTTGTACCCAAATACTACATTTCAGACTCTTTTGTTGATTATGAGGACTATTCCATTTCTTCTATGAGATTCTTGCCCACAGTAGTAGATATAATGGTCATCTGAATTAAATTCACCCCTTCCTGTCCATTTTAGTTCTCTGGTTCCTAAGATGTTAATGTTTCTTCTTACTATCTCCTGCTTGACCATGTCAAGTTTACCTTGATTCATGGACCTAACATTCCAGGTTCCTATGTAGTACTGTTCCTTGCATCAGATTTTACTTTCGTCACTAGACACATCCATAACTGAGCATCTTTTCTGCTTTGGTCCAGCTGCTTCTTTCTTTCTGGGGCTATTAGTAGTCATCCTCTGTTCTTCCTCAGTAGCATATTGGACACCCTCTGACCTGGGGAACTCATCTTTTGATGTCATATCTTTTTGTCCTTTTATACAGTTCATGGGTTCTCCTGGGAAGCATACTGGGGTGGTTTGCCTTTCCCTCCTCCAATGGATCATGTTTTGTCAGAATTCTCCTCTATGACCCGTCTGTCTGGGGTGGCCCTACACGGCATGGCTCATGGCTTCATGGAGTGAAGCAAGCCCCTTTGCTGCAACAGGGCAGTGATCTGTGAAGAGGGGATCCATTGTGTATGCTGCTGCTGCTGCTAAGTCGCTTCAGTCGTGTCCGACTCTGTGCGACCCCATAGACGGTAGCCCACCAGGCTCCCCCGTCCCTGGGATTCTCCAGGCAAGAACACTGGAGTGGGTTGCCATTTCCTTCTCCAGTGCATGAAAGTGAGAAGTAAAAGTGAAGTCGCTCAGTCGTGTCCGACTCTTAGCGACCCCATGGACTGCAGCCTAGCAGGCTCCTCCGCCCATGGGATTTTCCAGGCAAGAGTACTGGAGTGGGGTGCCATTGCCTTCCCCGTCCATTGTGTATAGCACAGCTTAAATGCCAACCCCAAGCTCCCATTCCCTCCTTCCCCCATTGCAAAAGGAGGGCCCTTGTGCAATGAGAAGTCTGTTCTCTATAGTTTTGGTTCGTAGGTAGGGTCATTTGTGTCATTGTAGATCCCACATATAAGTGATGTATATGGTATTTGTTTTTCTCTTTCTGACTCGCTTCGCTTAGTATGATGCTCTCTGATTGCATACGTGTGGCTGCACATGGCGTGTTTCATTCTTGTTCTGACTGAGTATTCCCTTGTGTGTCTGCCACGTCTTCTTTACCTGTTCCTCTGTTGATGGACATTTAGGTAGCTTTCCTTTCCAGTCTTGGCTCTTGAGGACAGTGCTGTTATGAACATAGGGATGTGTGTATCTTTTTGATTTAAGAGTTTTGTCTGGATATATGCCCAGGAGTGGGAGTGCCTGATCACACAATCATTCTGTTTTTAGTTTTCTGGGAACTTCCATCCTATTCCCCATAGCGGCTGCACCAATTTAAGTTCCTTCTAACAGTGTAGAAGGGTTCTGTTTTCTGACATCCTCTCCAGCATTTGTTATTTGTAGAGTTTTTAATGATGGCTATTCTGACCAGTGTAAGGTGGTACCTCGTTGTAGTTTTGAGTTGATTTCGCTGAAAATTAGTGATGTTGAGCATCTTTTCCTGAGCATCTTTTCCTGTGTCTGTTTGGCCAGACAGACTGCTTGGCTGCTTTTAGATCTGGTGCCAATCCCTGTCTGGCCCGTTGTTAGCTGTCATAGAGAATAGGTTTGCCCAAGACTGCCTGCCTCCCCCTGGCCTGGGAGAGGAAGACTGGGATGGCTAGGGGCTTGCACCGCGCAAGTACAAACCTAGTCCGTGTGCCAGAGCTGGCTTGGTGTTTTGTAATTATTTCTTTATCAGAGGGAGTTGTTTTCCTTCTCACACTCCACAGAGTGTGGTGCAGTTGCATGTGAATAAACTTTGACTTATCTCTTCTTTTTTTGGTATTTTTTTAACAGCTTTACTGGGACATAATTCACACATCATATGATTCACTCACTTAAAGTCTACACTTCAGGGACTTCCCTGGTGGTCCAGTGATTCGCACTCTTCCCTTCCATTGCAGGGTCACAGGTTCAATCCCTGACTGAGGAACTAAGATCCCACATGTGGTGCAGCTCGGCCAATAAGTAAATAAATGAATAGTAAAAAAAAAGTGTACAATTCAGTGTTCAGTTGCTCTGCTCACAGATCTGTGTAGCCATCCCACGCCAGTTTTAGAAAACGTTCACCACCCTGAAAAGAAGCCCTGTATCCCTTGGCATAATATTTTTTGATGCTGATAACGGGTATCATGCTTGTCTGCTAGCATGCTGTTCTAATGAGGCCTCTGACTATATTCTTCCTCCCTCTTGCTGACCATTATGTACCACAGTATGTAGCACTTTCTGTGTGTTTTTACATTTCTTTTCTTTTTTTAAAAAAATATAACCTGGAAAGTCTTTTTTTTTAAAACCACTGTTAATTCTGTTATTTTTCATTTTTTGTCTTTGGTGGTGCTGGATCTCCATTGCTGGTGCAGGTTTCTGCTAGTTGCAGTGAGCAGAGCTGCTCTTCCTCACGGTACACGGGCCTCTCATCTTGGTAGCTTCTCTTGTGGAGTGCAGGCTCTAGGGTGCTTGTGTTTCAGTAGTTGCAGCATGTGGGATCTTCCTGGACCAGGGTTTGAACCCATATCTTCTGCAGTGGGAGGCGGATTCTTTACTACTGAGCCACCAGAGAAGCCCTTTACTTTTCTATTTTAATGTTTGTTTTTCTCAGAATGTAAGCTTTATGGAGGAAGGAGTTTCTGTCTTGGTTCAGTTCAGTCGCTCAGTCCTGTCCAACTCTCTGCTACTCCATGGACTGCAGCACGCTAGGCTTCCCTGTCCATCATCAACTCCTGGAGCTTGCTCAAATTCATGTTCGTTGAGTCGGTGATGCCATCCAACCATCTCATCCTCCTTTGTCCCCTTCTCCTGCCTTCAGTCTTTCCCAGCATCAGGGTCTTTTCCAATGAGTCAGATCTTCGCATCAGGTGGCCAAAGTATTGGAGTTTCAGCTTCAGCATCCTTCCAATGAATATTCAGGACTGGTTTCCTTTAGGATGGACTGGTTGGATCTCCCTGCTGTCCAAGGGACTCTCAAGAGCCCTAACACCACAGTTCAAAAGCATCAATTCTTCAGCGCTCAGCTTTCTTTATAGTCCAACTCTCACATCCATATATGACTACTGGAAAAACCATAGCCTTGACTAGACGGACCTTTGTTGGCAAAGTAATGTCTCTGCTTTTTAATATGCTTTCTAGATTGGTCATAGCTTTTCTTCTAGTGAGCAAGTGTCTTTTTTAATTTCTTGGCTGCAATCACTATCTGCAGTGATTTTGGAGCCCCCCAAGATAAAGTCTGACACTGTTTTCCATTATTTCCCCATCTATTTTCCATGACTCGGAGAAGGCAATGGCACCCCACTCCAGTACTTTTGCCTGGAAAATCCCATGGGCAGAGGAGCCTGGTAGGCTGCAGTCCATGGGGTCGCTAAGAGTCGGACACGACTGACGACTTCACTTTTACTTCTCACTTTCATGCGTTGGAGAAGGAAATGGCAACCCACTCCAGTGTTCTTGCCTGGAGAATCCCAGGGATGGGGGAGCCTGGTGGGCTACCGTCTATGGGGTCGCACAGAGTCGGACACGACTGAAGCGACTTAGCAGCATTTTCCATGAAGTGATGGAACCAGATGCCATGATCTTAGTTTTCTGGATGTTGAGTTTTAAGCCATCTTTTTCACTCTCCTCTTTCACTTTCATCAAGAGGCTCTTTAGTTCTTTGCTTACTGTTCTTGCCCACAGTAGTAGATATAATGGTGATCTGAGTTAAATTCACCCATCCCAGTTCATTTCAGTTCACTGTCTCTTAAAATGTTGATGTTTACTTTTGCCATCTCCTGTTTGATCACTTCCAATTTTCCTTGATTCATGGACCTAACATTCCAGATTCCTATGCAGTATTGCTCTTTACAGCTTTGGGCTTTACTTCCATCACCAGTCACATTCATAGGTAGGTGGTATTTTTGCTTTGGCTCTGTCTCTTCATTCATTCTGGAGTTATTTCTCCACTGATCTCCAGTAGCATATTGCGCATATACTGACCTGGGGAGTTCAGCTTTCAGTGTCCTATCTTTTTGCCTTGGGGTTTTCAAGGCAAGAATACTGAAGTGGTTTGCCATTTCCCTCTCCAGTGGACCACATTTTGTCAGAACTCTCCACCATGACCCATATATCTTGGGTGGCCCAACACAGCATGGCTCATAGTTTCATTGAGTTAGACAAGGCTGTGGTCCATGTGATCAGTTTGATTAGTTTTCTGTGATTGTGATTTTCAGTCTGTCTGCCTTCTGATGGATAAGGATAAAAGGCTTATAGAAGCTTCCTGATGGGAGAGACTGACTGAGGGGGAAACTGGGTCTTGTTCTGATGGGCGGGGCCATGCTCAGTAAATCTTTAATCCAGTTTCCTGTTGATCTGTGTTCCCTCCCTGTTTGACCTGAGGCCAAACTATGTTGGAGGTAATGAAGATAATGCGACCTCCTTCAAAAGGTCCCGTATCTAGGTCCCATTTTAGATAGTTTTTTTGTCTTAAAATATCTAGAATACCATAAGGAGTCAGATATTTGCTGAATGAATGATGAGTGATCAGTTTATTAGTTTGTGCTAAGAACTTGCTTGAGAGCTACTGTCTTTATTTTATTCCCGTAAGAATTTCAGCTCAGAGGTGAAATAACTTGTCCCAAGTAGGTAACTGGCAGAGCAGATTGGTGAATCAAAGTTTAGCTCATTGCTGTCTAGTGAGGATGTAATGTCAGCCACCCTTGGGGCTTCCCAGGTGGCTCAGTGGTAAAGAGACACAGGTTCGATCCCTGGGTCAGGAAGATCCCCTGGAGGAGGGCATGGCAACCCACTGCAGTATTCTTGCCTGGAAAATTCCATGCACAGAGGAGCTTGGCAGGCTACAGTCCCTGGGGTCGGAAAGAGTCGATCACAACTGATCACTGCTCATGGACTCCACACACACGCAAACCAGGCATATAATTTACATTTTGTTAGTAACATAATTAAAAAGTTAAAAGAAACAGGTGAAATGTATAGATTTCATTAATCTAGGACATTCAAAGTATTATCATCGCAACATAAACCTTGTAATCAGTTTAAAAATTGTCTTCTGCTTTTTTTTCAAAGCAAATCTTTGTAAACCATTGTGCATTTTATGCTAATGGTAACTATCCATGGAGACACATTTCTGGGGCTGTTGCACCTGAGTAATGACTTTTCTGTTGGGACCCCAGCTCTAACTGACATCAAATCTCATGGTCCTGCCTCTGACCCTTGCTGCTTCCCAGTGTTCGAGCTGACACTCCTTTCCAGTTTGGGAAGATGACAGCGGGACCCACACCTGACGTTTCTCGAGGCTGACCTCATGCAGGAGGTTTCGTTCACATGCTTACTAACTCCTGTGATTTTCAGAAGAACTCAAGGAGGTCAGTGTGGCAGGTTCCAGATTTTGTCCAGTCAGCAGAGATGTTTTACAGACAATGGTATGGCGACTAGAGGCTTAACAGCTTGTCTGAATTTACGAGGTTTCCACTTGGCAGGGTCAGGTGTAGAATCCAGCTCACGTGCTGCTTGGAACAGTCTTTCAACATCAAGTCTGTCCCTCAAGTCTGTAGTTGGCCCAAGGGACTCACTCTGAGAAACCCAGAGGTTCTGTGTTGCTGGTTGCAGTCTGTGTACATTTGGACCCCTCCCATTTTTTCTCTTTAAAAAAGAAAAATCCTTATTTATGTGACTGTGCCAGGTCTTAGTTGGCGGCTTGTGGGATCTGGTTCTATGCATGAGTGGTCAGTCGTAATTGACTTTGCAAACCCATAGACTGTAGCCCAGGCAAGAATACTGCTCAGGGATTGAACCCAGGGCCCCCTGCATTAGGCGCGCACAGCCTTAACCAGTGGACCTCCAGGGTTTAAACAGTCCCTCCTCTACTGTAATCCACTTGTTGGATTTCCTTTTTCAGACTGGGTTCCTGGTAAGGCTTTCTTATTTCCCCAAATTCTCCCCTGGAAGTTCCCTGCCCTGTCCCTTTCATGACAAATAACTTCAAACAGTCTTTTGAGAAAAAGATATGTTAATTATCTTTCATTAGTTGGCAGCACAGAACTAGGTGAAAGAAAGAGTTCTCCTTTGTGGTTCCCTGCCCTCCCTGCTGGAGGGGGCTCTGTGGATATCTTCTGGGCGGGAGGGGCGAGCCTGCAGCTGTGTGGGCGCTGGGTGGAGTTTCAGGGGTTGAGAGCTGGCAATTCTTGCCAGGCTTGTGGAAACTATGTGGATTGGAACAAAAGGCTGGGTGTAAAGTTAAGAACCCTGAGCTGAGAGCTGGCAAAGAGCTGCTTATGGGTAATTGTGTCTGAGAGGCAGAGTGTTTGACACGTTGAGGTTTCCTCTTTCCGGTATCCTGGAGTTAAATTTGTTGAGCACAGTTTAAGTCTTCTCTTGGGTTTTCCCTTTTAATAAGTAGTTTCTTCACTGACCTCAGATGAGTTTCGTGTATGTGGCTGGGGTGGGTGGGGCATAGCATTTAATTCAAACCACATGAATCTGCAGCTTGACCTAGTAGTTCCTCTCTGATTGAAACTTGGTGTTTGGATTTATTCCACCTTCTCTTCATCGGAGAAGCAGCAGTCTTTCATGAATGGAAGGAACACTTTGGGGAGGGGGTTAGTCATTGCATCAGACTTTCGAACTAATCTACTATAAAATGAAATTGCATGGATTTCTGGAGCGTATAAAAGCAAGCAGCATGAATTGGGAAATCAGTCCATTTAGGATGTGTGGATTAGTTTGCCTTACGTAATATTGGGCTCTTACTAAGATTTTGTGCTGATTAGTGCTGATTTTAAGGTGATTTTAAGCACTTTCCTAGGACAGAGGGAACAAAGCTGAGTGAGTTTGTTTGTAAGTTGCATTTGCTTCAGTCATTTGAGCAGCGGCATCTTTTCTTGGGTCCATTCTCTTGACTCTGAATTTCATGCTGATGCTTAGATGGGGAACTGCCAGATTCTCCCCTTTGAGAAATTGATTCCTTTTGAAATAGAAAATGATACTAATTAATGCAATTGTCTTGTAACAAATTACACTTTTTAGCAATGGCATTTTTTCTTTTTCAACTTCATTGAGGTAGACAATATTGAGCAACCAGTCTGACTGCATGAATCCACTTCTACACAGATTTTTTTCTAATATTTACTACAGTACTGAACGGTCTGTGATTGGTTCTGAATCTGTGTGGAGAGCTGACTAAAGTCACATGAAGGTTTTACCTGCATGGGGGTTGGCCTCCCAAACTCCCCATGCTGTTCAAGGGTCAACTGTAATTGACAAATGAAATTGTAAGATATTGAAAGTGTGCAACACAATGATTGATATATGTGTACATTATGAAGGATCCCCCCTCTGAATTGATACATTCTATTATGTAAAATACAATATTTTAATCTATTATATAACATAATATTTTATATAATATAGTATATCTTATATAATATATTATATGTATCTGCTTCAACTGAAGCAGAATGGTAACCTGATAAATGTTCAGTTCAGTTGCTCAGTCGTGTCCGACTGTGACCCCATGGACTGCAGCACACCAAGCTTCCTGTCCATCACCAACTCCTGGAGTTTACTCAAACTCATGTTCATTGAGTCGGAGATGCTATCCAACCATCTCATCCTCTGTCGCCCCCTTCTCCTCCTGCCTTCACTCTTTTCCAGCATCAGGGTCTTTTCATATGAGTCAGTTCTTTGCATCAGGCGGCCAAAGTATTGGAGTTTCAGCTTCATCAGTCCTTCCAATGAACATGGAAAAGGAATGTCAGTGGGGTTGGTGAGACCACCCCAAAGATGAATGATTTTTTTCATTTCTTCAGTAAGTGAAGTGAGGTGGGGAATAGAGGGTATTGTTACTGATCAAAGAACCGATCTGTGCTACTCATCTATTGTCTGTTGCATTCCCTGGGAATGCTAAAGAATAACAATAACTTTTAACAATAAGCCTTGACACAAGCACAAAGAAAGTAAAGTTAACCAGTCAATAATACTATATAAAAAGATCCATATATAAAAGAAGATGTGTATAAGGATGTATAAGATTTACTGCAAGAGGAATATTATAGAACAGTGGCTTTCAACCTTCACTGCATTAGAATCAAATGGAAAACAACAAAAATGCTGATACCTGGAAAAAAAAAAAAGATTGAGCGATTGTATTCAGCTTGTTTTGGGATGAAGGCTGGGCATTTTTGAGAGCCCCCGTGGTGATTGAGAATAGGGTTGAGAATAACTGGGATGGGTCATGAATGGAAGCCTTAATCGAAAGTGTTCTTGACATTTAGGGAATCGGAAACACTGAGAATGCAGTTTCCTGGTCTTTGTTCAAATTCTGTCCTGGGTCTTCTCTGTTTGAGAAACCCTCTGGTAGGTGTAGACTGTTGGGTTGTGAGATCACTGGGCACTGAATGGGGTTGGACAGGTTTCATGAAAAGTGGGGCATGAACAAGTATCTGAGTAATGTGTAGAATCCAGGAGAGTGGGTGGGAGAGCAGAAGGTATGTTTGAGGATTGAGAGAGTTGGTTTTGGTGGAGGAGTCATGTGAGATGAGGTTGGGAAGGTAGAGGGCCTTCAGCGCTGTTTTTGGCAGCTTAGGTTTTACATTGTTAGGCTTGGGGAGACGTGAGTTTGGAGGGCCTGACCTGAGCAAGCCAGGTCAGTAAACGTGCCCAGAGGGTAGGTGTCCTTGACACAGGAAGTAGTGGTTATATGGTAGGTGACTTGGAAAGTACAGTCTTATTTCACATTAGCTCCCAGGATGTCATAAAATGGTGACACGTGAGCTAAAACTCTCTAAATTTGAAATACATTAATTCAGCAAGCATTAAAAAAATTTTTTTTTAATGGGAATATTTTTTAGTTTTAAAAAAAAGTTTTGGCCATGCCATGTGGCATGTAGGATCTTGGTTCTTTGACCAGGAATCAAACCCACACCCCCCGCACTGGAAGTATGGCGTCTTAACCACTGCACCACCAAGGAGGTCCTTCAATAAGCATTTATTAAGTGCCTTTTGTACAGCAGATATGCTGAAACACTCTAAGTTGTTTTCTGAAAGCATGCTGGAATGCTTTGTTGGTAGCATATTTATATATTAATTCCTGCAGACTCATCAGACCCTAGTCCATCAGACCAGGGAGAAAAATAGCAACTGTGACTTTCATTTGTGCAACAATTCTAATGTCACGGTCATGGCTCACTGGAAATGCTTTACTCAGGACATTTCACAGTGGTTTGAAGATCTTGACACATACGATTATGTCAATACGATACAATATAACTAGAAGAAAGCTAGAAGACTGCTGGCCTATTGGGAATGTTTTAAAAATATATTTAGGGCCATGAATCCTTTGAATAGCTAATAAGAGCAAGAGTTGCCTTTCTACAAAAACGCATGGAGACATGTAATCTTATAATTTTAGGACTTTTAAATGTTCTGAAATTAATTCATAACCCCTGAAGGTCTCATAGACTCCAAGGTAAGGCTTGGAATAGACTGTGGAGTAACTGTGATGTCACTTACATCTTAGGGTGTGGAGAGGTACAGCTGTCCCAGTCATTTTCTTTTCTTTGATTATTTAGCCATAATTCATCACGATCTATGAGTAATTCAATAACTGTTTAACAAATAGTTTTTTGATGAAGCTGGCATAAGCTACAACTAAGTGTTTCCATATTTTAGTACTATAAGTATATGTCAGAACATCGAGGGGTGTGTGTGTGTGACTTATGCCACATCCATTTTCACTGACAGGCTGCAGAAGAATGGGCATGTCTTTTGTTAGGCCTTTTGAAGTAACACACGAGATAGGAGCTAGCCCAGCAATTCCCAGCGTGTTTTTGGGGGTGGGACGGGGGAAATGCTAGTGCTGATAGAAAGAAGCTGCTTGAAATCAGCGTCTGAAGTAAACACCGTCCTGTAACTCATGACGCGTGGTGTCCTGTCTTGGGGATACGTAGTACATGTGATTATATTAAAGGAAGTCTGGCAGTAAAGAAGCCTGTTTAGTGTGGTTTAAGCTTATTGATTCTTAACTTTATTTTTAGGACCTCTCTTCTCAAACCTGTCTAACTTCTCAAAGATAAATATTGCAACATACTATTTTAACTTATTATAATTAAAAGTTGACTGCGTGAAATACACATGAAGCCTTAACGTTGTGTGAGCTGCATTTGTTTTTTAACTCTACATGGAAGGAATTATGTAGACACTCTGGATGATGACTTTGTCTCTCTGCAAATCTAGTGTCAGGATTTTGAGTAATGTTGTGAGATGGCTGAGATCTGCCTATCACTGCTTTAAAAAAAAAAAGAGCTGTATTTGTTCCTGTAAAGAAGACAGAATATTTCAAGAAATTATCAAGAATCATGTTAAAGATAAAATGAAAAACTTGACAGTTTTCTTCTTCTAACCTGTGGCTTCTGCTCAACTGGAGTCTTTTCTTTCCCCAGTATGAGTTGCAAATTTGAAAGCAGTCATAATGGGGGTAGGGGATCGGAGAATAACATATTTGAGTGCTCAAGAGAACTGGTCTTAAATAATTAAGACCAATAATTAGAGTATTTTATTTATGAAGGAGCCCAGATAAATGATGACAGAATCATGAAGTGTATTATTTATGAATATACTGGGGTATGACTCCTCCCCGCAAAATGGTGTAAGTCTTAAGGCATGAAAATTACAGTGTAATTAATGGATTATTCCTTTTTTATTATTTTTTTAAATGTTTGGCTGTGCGGGGTCTCGGTTATGTCATGTGGGATTTTTCCTTGTGGTGCGTGGACTCCATGACTGTGGCTGTCAGGCTTAGTTGCTCCATGGCATGTGGAATCTTAGTTTCCTGACCAGAGTTGAACCTGTGCGACCCCTGCATTGGAAGATGGATTATTGACCACTGGATCAACAGGGAAGTCCCAGATTATTTCTTCTTAATAGTTTATTTATCAACTATCTCGGGATGATTTTCAAACATCTAATGGATTAGATCATATATCAAACACTGGATAAACATCTGTAATTGAGCTGCTGAATATTCAGGGAAGGGTAGGATATCGCTCCTGCCCCGAAGAGGCTCATAATTTTGGTGGAAGTTGCTTTCTCCATGCAGTTTTCCTTAGGGTGGTGTCTTTTTCCTCTCCAGGCGCTCTCTCCTTCAAACCCCTCCTAACTGCCTGCCTCCTGCCTGCCACGCGACTTTTGCTCCCAATTGTTGCCAGCCTGATTTCAGGCTGAGCGGGTTATATAGAGAGGAGCATGGCAGTAAGTATTTGGCCTTCTTGTATTGTCCAACACTTCTTGATGGTTTTCAGTGTCTGGAAACATTGTGAACCTATGGCCAAATAATCCTAAAGGTCCTCTGTTTTAACATCAGGGTACAGATGTGTTAGTAACCTACCGTGGATTCCTATCACAGCAGTCTCCCTATTTAAGAAAAAGTCTTTCTAGTTTGGGATTTAATGAATTGTGCTTACTAAGTTTTCTCAGGAAGAAGAAACTTGAGCATATTCTCATTATGAAAGTGTTCATTCCAGAAATCTTTTCTGCCAAGTTTTCTGTTTTTTTCCAAACATATGTTTCCGTTTTTGAGTTGAAATGGGTGATGGAAACTGTGGAAACTAAAAGAATGAGATGTCAACTTTTATGTGTTGTGAACACTTTGATTTAAATATTGTATCAGTACTTAAGTACTTAAAAATAGGGGAAAGTAAATTATGCAGTGGTGATACCATCATTGCTTTCAGAAACTGCAGAGCATCTTAAGATACCACTGATCTGTTTCAAGGATGAGGCATTTTTCTCACCAGGATAGTTCTGGTTTTCAGGGGGAATTTACTCAGTAAATGTGCTTGAGGGAGAAAGGGAAAATGAAAGTTACCCATCATGGCTCATAACTTTAAAGTTAAGGTAAATCCCTAATTAGAAATTAAGTATACATTTTATATGGATCTAAGTCTTTATATATGTCCGTATTCTGTATTGTTTTAATCATAAAAGTGAAAATGAAAGTTGCTCAGTCATGTCCAACTCTTCACTATACAGTCCATGAGACAAACATTAAAAACAAGCCATGCATCAAGTCTTTTCTTTGAAATGCAAGCCACAGAGTTTTTCTTTATAAAGTCCCTGTTAGCTGGCACTCTGTTACCCTGGAATTTCCCTGAGTTGAGGTTCTTTCTGTAGTGATGATTAATACTTATAATAATTACCCTGAGGATCCATGAAAACCTCTTTGAGTCATCAAAGATTAAATTGTATTCAGTCCTAGCTGTCATGTCACACATTTAATGCCTTCTAATGGTTTGAAAATTGAAAATCTGTTTGTGATATTTTTTTTCTCCTGTTTGAAATGCCGCATTTGCTCACATAAGAAACCATAGGATGGATGCCTCTGGTGGAACCTATTTTCCTTCGTTATTCTGGTTAAAAAAAGCAGTGGCTGGATTTAAGAACTGTTCTGAGGTAAGAAAATATGAGGAGACGAGGAACCTGAAGTGCCTCCCACCTTTCCCTGACTGTGGTTTGTGGAGTACAGCTTTGGACTAAGAATGATTGAAATGAAGGGTAGTGAAAAGTCATCCTGTCTTTTGTGCACGGATTCAGATCGCAAGGTCCTGAAGAAAGCAGGGAAAATTATTGTGCAGCTGTTGCCTTTGATCGCGCGGAGATGGAGGTGCGCCGCAGCGGATGCTCACTCTGCCCTCTCTGCTCACCTCACGCACTGGTCTCACCCGTGCCACCTCATCAGTCACGTGATTGGGGCATCTCCCTCAGTTTTGAACTTAACTTCAAACAATAGAATCACGGATGCAGTTGTTGTTATTTAGTTGCTAAGTTGTATGTGACTCTCTTGTGACCCCATGGACTGTAGCCCGCCAGGCTCGTTTGTCCCAGGCAAGAGACAGAGGTTCTCCAGGCAGGAATACTGGAGTGGGTTGCCATGCTCTCCTCCAAGAGATCTTCCTGACCCAGGGATTGAACCTGCATCTCTTACATCAAACCTGGGTCTTCCTGCATTGCAAGCAGATTCTTCTCAAGATACTGTACTGTAATATTAAAATTGTTTTCTTTATTTTTTGGTTTTTAATGTATTATTTCTGTAAAAAGTATTATACAGCTATTACAGTACCTTACTAAATAGCCTGTTGTGTTAGTTGGGTACGTAGGCTAACTTTGGACTTAAGAACAAATTGGACTAATGAACACACTCTAAGATCGGATCCCATTCATAGGTAGGGGACTTATTGTACCTGTGAATAATGAAATCATTTTGCTTTATGCCTGAAACTAATACAACATTGTTAAAAAAAAAAAAAAAAAGAGTGGCCAGTATTTATGGAGATCTTGTATGCTAGGCGAAGTGTTCAACTTGGAAAGAGTGGTCTGAGTTTTGACCTGGATTCAGATTCCGATTTTGCTCTGTGACCTTATCCAGGGACTCAGCCTCTCTGAGCCCTACTGTCATTTTTTGGATAGCAGTTGTGTTGGTTTACTTGGGCTGCCACAGCGAAGCGCCTTGGACTGCCTGGCTAAAAAAGCACAGGTTTGTTTTCTCCCAGGTCTGGAGGCTGAAAGTTCAGGGTCAAAGTGCCTGCGCAGCTGTCTCTCCTTGGCTTGTGCGTGCCGCCTTCTCCCCGTGTCTTCAAGTCTCTTTTTTCTCTATGTGTCTTAGGGACAGTTGTCTAAAGACCCCAGTCATACTGTTAGGTTAGGGCTCAGCCTGATCCTATTTTAACTTAATATCCTTTTAAAAGCCCCTATCTTCAAATAGACAGTAGTCACTTTCTAGGGTACTGGGTTTTAAGTCATTGACATGCATTTTGGGGGACACGATTCAGCGGACCACGGCAGCAGTGAAAATATTTCTGTGTGAGCATCGAGGTATTGTTGTGAGGATTAAATGAAACAATATAAGCAAAGGCCTGGCCCAGCAGCTTAGCGCCCACTCACTATTAACTTTTTTGCTCGAGGTGGGGGGTGGGATCCTGCTTTCTTTACATTCCATCCAAGTGTGAACTGGACACATTGCTGAGGTCGTGGTTTGAATGCCTCCTGGCTTTTTTTCAGTGGATTCTGTTTCTTTTCCCTCCATTCAGGAAGTCAAATTGGTGGTGTGCTCCATGGCTGCTTGTCCTCCTCTGTGTGTGTGTTCTGATTCGCTTTAGTCACGTCTGGCTCTTTGCAACTCCGTGGACTGTAGCCTGCTGGACTCCTCTGTCCATGGAGTTCTCCAGGCAAGGAGACTGGAGTGCGTTGCTATGCCCTTCTCCAGGGCATCGTCCCGACCCAGGGGTCGCACCAGCATCTCTCCCCCCTCCTGCATTGGCAGATGGGTTCTTCCCCACTAGCGCCACCTGGGAAGCCCCGCGGGTCTCTCCTAGGGTGTTAGTTCTCTCTCCCTAGTTAGTTCTGCTCCCTGTCCACCTGGGCAGCATTGCTTCCACTTTTACACCAAGCTGGGCTCTTCTTTGCTTGCAAGTTGGCAGGCGCGGCTGAGACTTTCCTGGTACTCAGCACTGGACTTTAGTTCCTTCTCTCCCTGGATTCTTTCACCATTTCCTCCTGGCAATAGTGTGTATCTGCCAGTGGGCACTTTTCAGATCTCGTGGTTTGTGTTTTTTGGACCCTACTCTGATTCCCTCACTGACTTTACCCCCTCACCTTATTTCTGCACATAGATTGGAAGTTTAAGGCGAGGTGTGGCGTGGAAAGGAAAATGAGCCCTGGGCTCCGGATAACTTACTGTTTTAGCTCAGACCTGCGTCACATGGCCCGGGCCTCCTGGTGAGTGAGCTGTAATCCCTCTGGGAATGTTCCCTTGGAGGATAATGTTTGACCAGGCATTAGCAAACCATCATCATCCCAGGAATTCCAGATAAACACACATGAGTTTAAAATCCCAGGGTATAAATGGTCCTCAAATTTTATAAACCATTTACTTCTAGGAGAAGAAAATGTATTTTGTAAATGTCACTTAAAAAGCTTTTGTGGGCATTTTCACTATGACCTAAAGGAAGTTTCCCGTGCTGTGCTTCTCTCAAGTTGAGAAGGGTTAGTACTCAGGGTAGTTTTCCAACTGGAGCTTGGTTTCCTGAGAGCTATTCTTGGTGTGGTGTCCAAGTGCAGCTGTTCACATCTCTTAATATTTCACTTTGAGTCTTTGGGTGGGCGGAACTGATTAGAATTCCAAAAGCAGTAGACGCAGGCAGTTAGTGGAACTCTCTGGGAATATACTTGGAGAGATTTTTGAGGGAACCCCTACATTCTGAAATTAGTTACGTGGTCAAAAGAAGCCCTTGTGTACAAATTATCTGAGGAAGTGTCTTTTGCATTTTGCCTTGGTTTTCTTCTTAGATTGGTGGGACACTTTTCTTTGTATATTAAGGAACTGTTAAAATACGTTGTCAAGAAGGTGTTCTCTGGGACTTTCCAGTGGTCAGGACTCTTGTGCATACCACTGCAAGGGGGCACAGGTATGATCCCTGGCCAGGGATCTAAGGTCCCACAAACTGCACAATGTGGCCTCCTGCCCCCAAATAATAAAAAAATAAGAGTTTGTATTATTAAATAAAAGAAAACATTCCTTGAATTTATTGAGAATAATGTTTCCCTTTCTAAAATAGGCTTATTTATTGTGGGTTGTTGGTAGTGGTTTAGTTGCTAAGTTTGTCCGACTCTTGCAATTCCATGGACTGTAGCCCACCAGGCTCCTCTGTCCATGGAGTTTCCCCAGCAAGAAAACTGCAGTGGGTTGCCATTTCCTTCTCCAGGGGATCTTCCCGACCCATGGATTGAACCCGAGTGTCCTGCATTGTAGGTGGATTCTTTATCAAGTGAACCACCAGGAAAGAGGGTTATTGTGGGTTAGTATGACCTTGTTTTCATGAATGATCCTGTGTACATGCAAAGCATTCTCATTTTTTCTTTTAAATACTTTACAGAGCTTTTATAGTTATTCCACCCTGCTTATCCCAGGTTTGAAGTTTGCTCTTTCCCAAGTACTATTTGAGAAGAGAAGTTATATTTATGGGGTGGAAAGTAACTGTGGAGCTGGCTAGTATAAACATCCTTCTGGACCGTTATCCAGAATATTAGAGGCAGGGCCGTGGAAGGCTTCAGAATGGAGGGCTCCAGCTGGCCAGGGACAGCTTGGGAAGCGCTGTTATTTTTTAAACTTTGCCTTCAGAATCAACTCAAAACCATATGTGGGCTGGAAGATTACTTTCTGAGTTACGACATAAACTGACATTGTAGTGTTTTCTAGTGTGTGGTTTCCAGGGTTGCTCTGATGTCATCAGTAAGGCTTTAAAAACAGATCTATTTTTCACAGGCAAAGTTTAGAACAGTGTATTCAGACGTGTGTGCTCTGTGCAATACAAGCCATCCGTGAAAAGTATTGCATTGGCCAAAAGTTCGTTCAGGTTTTTGGTCCCATCTTACAGAGAAACCTAGATGAGCTTTTGGGCCAACCCAGTAGAATGTTGGGGAATCCCTGGGGGCTCACGATGGGAGAGGGTTCTTGCTTCCCCACCCCAAGTCTTCAGGATCTGAGCACGTTAAGAACCTGGACAACTCTGGAACAGGCCCATTTTAGAGACTGTTGGTAGGATTGAAAGCCCCTTTGTGGGACTGGTTCCTTTTCTCGGTCCTCCAGTCTTTGCTCACCTCTAGAGCGTGGCGTGAGATAGGCTTGAAGCTGTTCATGGAGCAGCACCTCTGGTTAGGAGCATAGGCTGGAGAGCCTGCTGGCCGGGCTAGTGCATACCTGCTTCTGCTCTGCGGCCTGGGGTGAGTTACGTGCGTATCTCCCATAGTTGACTTCCGTCACATCAGGTCGATTCTCCATTCCTGACCTAATTTGTCTTGGGTTCTCTGCTGAAATCTAAGATCCCCAGGCTAGGCAAGTATTGTCTTCTCAGTGGAATCTCTGTGGCATCATTTGTTTCTGCAGATATCTGAGGTCGCTTGACAAGTTTGGTTTCTGTGGATGGGTCTTAAGTGGAGAACCAGCCCTGGGTCTGTGCTGTAGGGTCTAAAGTATGTCTTTAGGATGAGGGATTTTAGGGCGATTTTGAGATTGAAGTTTTGTTCTCTCTTCTATGACATACTTAATTTGTCTTTTTTTTTTTTTTTTTTTTTAACCTTTAAGGCTCAGCCTCTTTTTTTCCTATGACTTGATTTTGTGGCACAGTGACCATCTGGGAGTTTGAGAGCTTGGGGTTTGTGTATAACAGATTGTATAACATTCGGATAATGCTTTTAGCTAGCCACTTGTGTGTGTGTTTTATTTCTTTACTTGGACTTGTGTGAAGAGGCAGAGGTAAGATAAACACATTTTGGCATCGTCTAAGCCCCAGCAGGACTCAGAGCTGATGTCACCTGCAGTCCATGGGTCTTCTCCATGGTAGTACTGTGGTTCTTTCCTCCTCGATGGTCCTTAACTGCCCTCTGGGTCCTCATTTCTTCATGGAGGTCAGGTGCAAATCTTCCTTACATCCTCCCAGCCAGTCCTGAGCCCTACAGAAGTAGATGGGCCTGCTTTGGGCTGTTCCAACTCCATCTCGGGCCGACAGAGATGGCCTTTCTGCAGAGACTGAGCTGGGAGGTGTGAGCTTTCTGGAAGAAAGCACCGCCTGTTGTCTCGGCCTGTGTGAGGGCCAGTGATGGTTAAGACCTTTTCTCAGAGCCGTATCAGGGTTCTGGTCTAAACCTGTTTTCATGTGAACTGAATCAGCATATTATAATGTGGCCTGGCCTAATGGAGAAGAACGATGATTAGCATTGATTCCAGCCTTTTTGGCACCAGGGACTGATTTGAAGGAAGGCTGTTTTTCCACGGATGGCAGCGGGCTGTCGTTTCAGGGTGATTAAAGTGCATCACATTTATTATGCTCGTGTGAGAATCTAATGCCGCTGCTGATCTGATGGGAGGCAGAGCTTAGGCGGTGATGGGAGTGATGGAGAGCGGCTGTAAATGCAGATGAAGCTTTGCTTTCTTCCTTGCTGTTCACCTACTGCTTCCTAACAGGCCATAGACTGGTTAACAGTCCACGACCAGGGGACTGAGGACCCCCTGGTCAGTTCGCATGACTTCTGGCTCCTTTCTGTTTGCCCGGGAGGCAGACCGGGAATATGGGAAGATGACAGGCAGATGTGGGTTTGAATTAAATAGAGACAAATAATAGCTCGTCCTGAGCCTGTTTTCTCCTCTGGAGCAGAAGGCTGGTTTCTTATTTTTCTCACGGGAATCGTGTAGAAACACCTGGAACATGCAGCCCACCTGGGTAGTGGCAGACAGCGATGCTGGTGGTACTGTGGATGTTGATGGAGGGCTTGCTTTGTACCAGGTACTGTCCTCAGATGTAACGTGTTTTATGACTTGAGCACCACCAAAACCGCACCTCCGCTTTGCACATCAAGGCCCTAAGGCGCAGAAAGTGAATACAGCACATTGGCACTGAGACTCGGGCTTACTTCCAGGCCCTCAGAAGTTTACTCCTGCCATTGTCCAGGTGTATGACTTCTGTCTTAAGTTTATTTTTGGCTGTCTTTGTTGCAGCAAGTGGGCGTTTTAGTTGTGGCACGTGGGTTTGATTGTCCCGTGGCATGTAGAATCTTAGTTCCCCAACCAGGGATCAAACTCGCATCCCCTGCATTGGAAGTGGAATTCTGGACCACAAAGGAAGTCCCCAGATGTATAACGTTTTGATTATTCTGAAGGCTTTTTTTTAAATATTTATTTGGCTGCGTCGGGGCTTAGTTCCTGTGTGAGGGATCTGTAGTTGTGGCATGCGAACTCCTAGTTGAGGCGTGTGGGATCTAGTTCCCCGACCAGGGATCAAACCTGGGCCCCTTGCATTGGGAGCGCAGAGTCTTAGCCACTGGACCGCCCAGGGAAGTCCTCGAACACTTTTGATATTAGAAACTAGACTGACTTCTCAATTCTCGGTCACCAGGTAACACTTCCTTCGCTGCTACATTCACCTGCTGGAGAACCCCTGAGGGCCACAGACAGCCACTGATGAGAAAACGGCCCTGTTGCAGAGCTGACGGATGCGGTTGAAAGGGCTGTCCCTGTTCAATGGGAAGCATTCTCCTCCCCTCAGAGACTGGGGAGCGTGCCCCCTGCCCCTCCATGGATGGTGCACAGGCTGGGAACCATTGTCCTTGAACCTTTGATGAGTCTCCAGAGCCTTCTGGCTTCCCTGGGCATCTGTGCTTCATCCAGGATGTCTTGGGGCCCTGCCGCTGCTTGGAGGTGTGCCTTGACAGGGAACAGCTGGTCCGGGGATGTGCCCGGGGCCTGGATGGTTTCTTATCTGCTGTGAGGCTCGGATGACATGTGGTTCGTTCTGCTCCTGCTCAGTGTTGGGGGGACTTTGGCCAGGGCCTGGTGACAGCTCCGGGGAGCCTCCTCTGTGTGTGAGAGCCAGCGTCCTCTCTCTCTCCTAGTGCCTTGCCCAGGCTTTAGGGGAGGATGTTTAGCTGTCTCCATCCCCGGCCAGTCTGGGAAAACACTGGCTGGGCTTGAGTCTGGCAGCGTGAAGCCCTGCAGTGCTCTTCTAAGCTGTCCTAGTTGGTTCTCCTCTCCTAGACCCGAGTGTGTGTTTATGTCAAACTGTTGGATGGTCTGAGTCTCAACTCCGTATCTGTGTCTATTCCCACACCATTAGGAAATTGGATTTTCTTGCCTTTGGCCAATTGAATGAAGGTTTGTGTGGCTGGAAAGAGTTGTCTGGCTAGGGTATGTTGTTCAACTTGGCCTTGTGCTGAACCTACAGCTTAGAGATGGAACCTTCCTGTCAGACAGGCAGATCTGTGAATCACACTGGCTGGGCTGCAGGGGTGATTCATGAGCCTGTCATCCCCAACTGTGTCTTTACTGCACCCCAGGTAGGGACATTTTGCTTCTGTAAACAGTGAATGGGGAGCAACTGGGAGAGTGTTCTCTGCTTTTGATTATCTGAGTGACATACATGAAGTTATACAGTGGAATTCTTGTTCCATAAACAGTACAATAATAGTAACATGATGACCTAAGTTTCTTTCTTTTTTTTTTTTGGCTGTGCTGGGTCTTTGTTGCTGCTCAGGCTTTTCTCTGGTGGTGGTGAGCAGGGGCTGCTCTCGACTTGCGGTGCACAGGCTTCTCATTGTGGTGGGTTCTCTTGTTATAGGGCATAAACTCTACCTATACGGGCTTCTGGAGTTGTGACGCACAGGCTTAGCTGCTCCAAGGCGTGTGGGATCTTCCCGACCCAGGGATGTAACCCGCGTCTCCTGTGTCTCCTGCATGGGCAGGCAGATTCTTTACCGCTCAGCCCCCGGGGAAGCCCCCTCGGAGGACATGTAAGTGAGGTTAAAAACAACATAGGTTTGTAACAGGGAAGACTTGGTTAGAAATGTTTGTTAACATTGGCACCAGGAGGAACAAATGGTTTGAAATAGATGGAACTGTTACCTCTGAGCCTGACTTAGACGTGGTATTTTTGTGTGTCTTTCTAAAAAAAAAAAAAAAGATTTATTTAGCTGTTCCAAATCTTAGCTGGGGCATGCAGGGTCTCTAGTTGTGGTATATGGGATCCGATTCCCAGACCAGGGGTATAACCCTGGCCCCCTGCGTCAGGAGTGTGGATTCTTAGCCACCAGACCTCCAGGGAAGCCCGTGTGTGGATTTGTTAAGCAGAGGAAGTTGGTTTTATCTGCCAATGACAGATGTTACTGTTACGGATAGGAAATTTCTTTTTTGTTTTTGGTTCCTCCCGTCCCCCAGGGTAGCAACCTGTGGAATTCTGGAGAACATTTAGATATCCGTAAACGGTGTGCTTTAACCTGGGGCATCACATGCTAGGTCCGCAGGTCCTGGGC
The DNA here is from genome assembly GCA_006408695.1 of Aepyceros melampus. Taxonomy (NCBI): domain Eukaryota; kingdom Metazoa; phylum Chordata; class Mammalia; order Artiodactyla; family Bovidae; genus Aepyceros; species Aepyceros melampus. The sequence goes on from SJXQ01007770.1 coordinate 241,361, forward strand.
TGCTCTCTCGAAGATGTATTAGAGTCAGGCCTGTTTGTTACGAGTGCAGGCAGGGGACTGTGCCCCCTGAGTGATGCTTCCTGCAGTCTGTTTTGTCTCTGAGTCTTTGACAGCCCTTTCCCCCATCTCAGCTTAGGTTCAAATCGTAGAGCAGGAAAGAGAGGTAGTAAATACGCTATTGCTCCTCCAGCCCTCCCAAAGAAATTAGCATGCTGCTCATCAAAATAGCGTTTTCCTACCTGGGTAGAGCATCAGAGTCTTTCAGCACACGTGGTTCCTGGCTGCAGCTTCCAAATTGACTTAACATTGGCACATTTTCTGACGTCTTTAATCCTTACCCTAGAGGCTGGAGGTGGCGTCATCTTTTGGCTGTGTTGAGCGAGATGACAGAGTCACATGTTAGGATCGCATGTTAGGCTGATCAGGAAAGAGCTGCTGGTGGAGGAAGGGCTGGATCTGTGCCTTGAAAGACAGAGAGGGTTGAGATGTATGGATAGTGGGGAGGAAGTTGTCCTGTGAACATCGGGACAAGAGCCGGAAGGAAGAACAACTGCTAACCTGGAGATGGTGAATAAGTCACTTTGAGAGTTTGAGAGGGTTTCTGTGAGGCAGTGGTTCTTGGTTTCAGTGTATCAGTCACCTCTGGGCCCCGTCCCCAGAGTTTCTGGTTTAGTAGGGTCTGCAGGAGGGCCTGTGAGTTTGCATTTCTAACACCTTTCCAGGTGATGGTGATGCTGTGGGTCCTCCCCAGCATCCGGGGACATCAGATGCTGCTGGAGGGTCACCTTCGAGTGGTGGTGATGACTGGGACTGCATCGCTCCCAACTCCAGGGAGCACCGTTCCCATGCTCTGTTCCGGGGTGGCCCTGGGCAGCAACCTTGTTGTGGTCTGGAGTGCCAGCCTAAGTGTAGGTTATGAGAAGCCAGGGGAGGATATATCAGGATCTTGTTATTGGCATTAGCTTTTTGTTAATTTGGTGGCAGACGGGGAAGTGGCCAGAGATGTTTAGACAAGCTGAAGGGCAGTGCCATGTCCAGTGGGTGGGTCATTTTAGCAGTGGACTTGGGAGGAAGATCTGGAAGGAAAGAAAGAGGAAGAATGCAAAGGTGACCCAATGTTTCCTTCAGCTTGGGAGCCTGGCAAATGGTGCTCACGTTGGCATAAAGGGGAAATCAGAGCCTGGGCTGCTTTGGAGGGAACCTCTCAGCTATTTTAAAATGGAGTTGAAATGCTCATCTTTTCTTCCAGGAAGATTGTTGTCTATTCAGTTTTCAAAATGAAGGATCTTTGTCATGTTCTGTGACTTCCAATTGTTTTTATCTTTATTGTCTAAGCATTCCATGAGCTAAACATGCAGTCACTTGTCTCCTGGAACAATTTCCTCTTATGAGTGAGTGAGTGATGTCGCTCCGTCGTGTCCGACTCTTTGTGACCCCATGGACTATAGCCTACCATGCTCCTCTGTCTGCTGGATTTTCCAGGCAAGAGTACTGGAGTGGGTTGCCATTTCCTTCTCTAGAGGATCTTCCCAACCCAGGGATTAAACCCGGGTCTTCCGCAGTGTAGGCAGATGCTTTACCATCTGAGCTACCAAGATTTAAATGGAAAATTGTCTAAAAATGTCTTTGCCATTCCAGTATAATTTTTTTTGATTTTTATACCCTTATAGTCTTGCCTCTGGGCTTCTCTGGTGGCTCAGCTGGTAAAGAATCCTCCTACCAGTGCAGGAGATGCCAGAGGCATGGGTTTGATCCCTGGGTTGGGAAGATCCCCTGTAGGAGGGCAGGGCAACCTGCTCCAATATTCTTGCCTGAGAAATCCCGTGGACAGCAGAGCTTGGCAGGCTGTAGTCCATGGGGTTGCAAAGAGTTGGATATAACTGAGCATGCACGCACACACGTAGTCTTGCCTCAAATATAAGTAAAATAGTTGTTAAAAGTCACTTGTGTTATTAGAATAGAGCCCCGATTACCTTGGGTTGCATTGTATCTGTTTTATTTTTCTGTAAGTTATCAGTTTCTTGCAATCCTTGTGATCTTATGATCTTCTGTGATCCTTGTGAACACACAGACATGACGTTAGTTTTGGATCTTTCCTTTTTTCAGTCATGTTCCAAATTGGAGAATTTTTGGAACATAGTTCAGTTGCTCAGTCATGTCCGACTCTTTGTGATCCCATGAACCGCAGCACACCAGGCCTCTCTGTCCATCACCAACTTCTGGAGTTCACCCAAACACATGTCCATTGAGTCGGTGATGCCATCCTACCATCTCATCCTGTTGTCCCCTTCTCCTGCCTTCAGTCCCTCCCAGCATCAGAGTCTTTTCCAAGGAGTCAGTTCTTCGCATCAGGTGGCCAAAGTATTAGGGCTTCAGCATCAGTCCTTCCAGTGAATATTCAGGATTGATTTCCTTTAGGATGGACTGGTTGGATCTCCTTGCAGTTTCAAAGGGATTCTCAAGAGTCTTCTCCAACACCACAGTTCAAAAGCATCGATTCTTCAGCACTCAGCTTTCTTTAGAGTCCAGTTCTCACATCCATATTAGTAAGAGTTTAATTAAAGAAGAATCAGCCGTGAATTCTTAAGTCATGCCTTTGCACTTGTCCATCCCAGTCTCTCCATGGCTGTGTGTGCATGGCGGCCATTGTGACCTGCGTTCTCCTGCCCCTCCTCTACCCCATGACCTGGCGACCCCTGCGTTTTGTCTGGAGCCACATGACAGGGAGCGACAGTAGGAAGCCAGATACTGACCTGGACAAAAAGGGTCTGGGGAGCAGGGCTGGAAGTAAAGAGGGCCGTGCTTGGGGCTCTGATGGGGCCAGGGAAAATCAGACTGAAGAGACTGGTGCAGCAGGATTCTCCCCATCTCGCCCACAGAGAGGGATCCAGGAAGGGGAAGCCCCTTACTGATCATGCAGAGAGAGAAGGCAACATTAGGGGTCGGTGACCGGCCAGCCTTGGCTTCCCTGCTGGTTCGACAGGAAAGAATTTGACTGCAGTGCAGGAAACATGGGTTCAGTCCCTGGGTTGGGAAGATCCCCTGGAGGAGGGCATGGCAACCCACTCCTTATTCTTGCCTGGAGGATCCCCATGGACAGAGGAGCCTGGTGGACTATAGTCCATCGGGTCACAAAGAGTTGGACACGACTGAGGCGACTTAGCAAGCATGGATGACCGGCCAGCCCCAGCCCGGGGTGGCTCTGGCGGGGCAGTGGCTGCATGCGGACCAGCACAGATGACAGTAAAGTCAGGTGGTGATTGAGCTGAAGGCGCAGCTGGGTGAACAGATGCCCAGGTGGCACGCCTGAAGCGCTCCGAGAGGGGCTCCAGGGCTGAGTCAGCGGCCTGGCTTCACCAGGGTGAGTCCCGTCCTCTTCACCTCCGCCTTTGGGAGCTCGAGAGAGAAAGAAAGAGGAAGGGCTCAAGTCTTTGTGTGGTTGTAGGAGCCATTGACCCTGCAGACTTAGAGAATGCCTGAGAGTGACCTGACTTAGGGCCCAGAAGCTGCTGGGGCTTGGGTGTGGTGAGCATTTCATCTGTTGACCAAACGGGGCCACTGTTAATATTTTCACTGGGACTGGACCTGTAGGCTGGGATCATCCTACATGTCAGGGCTATTCAGGGCACACTGACCCAGTCAGAGACATGTAGGAACTGCTGCTGTAGCTTAAGGACCTCCTTCCCAGGGCCCTGAACTATGTTCATATGTTGGCTTTTTTTTGTTCTGTCTTAAATAAGGATAGCAGTACATTATTAGAACTATTTTGCTGTGCTAAATATTTTACCAAAAATATTGTCATGGCTAGTTGGGTTTTGTTTCCTAAATGTATCACAATTTTATTAATTTTATCATACTATTAATCCATTCCAGTTGTTTGCTACTCTGAATGATAGCAAAATAAACAACTCTTTGTATATGTCTGAATATTTCCTTAGAAGTCAAATTCTTAGAACAGCTGGGTCAGATTGTACAGTTCTTGTGTTGCCACTTCTAGGCATTATGTTAAACTTGAATTTTTCAGTAGAGAAGTTCTGATGGTTGAGCCACCAGGACTTGGAAATACTATGAAATATATGATTTTTTTAAAAAAGTCATTAAATAATTTTTACCACTTTGTAGTCCAGGGTCACAAGAGAGCTACTAAAGGGTAATTCAGTGAAGAAACAGCTTAAAGAAGGAGAACATTTTTGGGAACTTCCCTGGTGGTCCAGTGGTTAGGACCCAGCACTTTCACTCCCAGTTCCCAGGTTCAATCTCTGGTTGGTGCTGACTTAAAAAAAAAGCACACTGTGAGAGTTGTGTGTGAGTTGTTTTATTGGGGGCAAACATGAGGACTATGGTCCAGGAAACAGCATTTAAGATAGCTCTGAGAAATTGCTCCAAAAAGCTAAGGTCAGTGTAGCTGTGATTTTGGTGATGGGGAAGTACCTATATTCAAGCAGGTAATTTTTTTTTTTTTTTGCAGAAGGTTGCTGCTAGTCACGAGGAGCAGTTGTCACCAAGAAGGATTTTAGTGCTTTTCTAGATATGAGGAGATGCGAGAGTTGGACTCATAAACTTGTCTCTTGAAGATATCTAACTCTGCGAAGACCTCTTCTGCCTGTTTTTCCCAGAGCAGAGTGCCTCATTGTTACTCTCTACTCTGAACTCCTTTCAGGGGTGTTAAAAACCAGCAGCTGCAGGGACTTCCCTAGTGGTCCAGTGGTTAAGAATCTGCTTTCCAATGCAAGGGATGTGGGTGTGATCCCTGGTTGGGCAGCTAAGCCCCTGCGCTGCAACGACGCCACAAGGAAGGCGCAGTGCAGCCGCCTGCCACTCTCCGCCCTCTCCCCCACTCAGTCAGCAGTGGCAGCAGCCCATGATTGAATCCTGATGGGGCTTGATGTGTGTGTGTTCAGGCACTCAGTCATGTCCCTATGGAATGTAGTCTGCCAGGCTCCTCTGTCCATGGGATTTCCCAGGCAAGCGTACTGGAGTGGGTTGGCATTTCCTTCTCCAGGGGATCTTCTGACACGGCGACAAAACCGCATCTTCTGTGTCCCCTGCACCCGCAGGAGGATTCTTGACTGCTGAGCTACCAGGGAAACCCTATAGCAGTAGATGGGAAGTGCCTATTTGTAGTTAACATTGGGGAAATAAGATCCTGCAAACCTAGTAGTATGGCTGAAGAAAAAGGGGAAAACACATTTGTGGGGACGGGGCTGGATAAATTAGGAGTTTGGGATTAACAGATACATGTTACTACATATAAAATAAATAACAAGAGTCTATTATATGGCACAGGGAACTATATTCAATATCTTAGAATAACCTATAATGAAAAAGAATATATATGGATATATATATATATATATATATATATAAAGTGAAACTCTTTTACATACACTGAAGCTAACATAGCACTGTAAATCAGCTATGCTTCAAAAATGTTGTTTTGGGGGAAGACATTTCTGTGGACAAAAGTTAACATTTTTTTCACATTGTGAAACAAAATACCTCCCACTCCCACTTTGATTGCTAATGCAACCTCTTTTCATGGAATGCAACTTCTGTTCCATGGCAACCTCCACTGCCATGGAAAGAAGTCTTAGACTGGATTATACTGAATTTAAGTGTGATGTGTTGGGGGGAGTGTGGGCAAAAACGTATTTTCCGGTGAAAAATCCCTCCTTGCTTTATTGACACTTGGCACACCATGGTTGAAAGATCAAGTACTGGCTGTGTTGAGCTCTGTGTAGTTTTCAGGAGGAACATGATTGTCTGTATCTGCTCAGTGGGTAGACAGTCTGCCTGCAATGCAGAAGACAAGGGATAGAGGTGTGATCCCTGGGTCAGAAAGATCCTGTTGGAGGAGGAAATGGCAACTGACTGCAGTATCCTTGCCTGGGAAATCCCATGGACAGAGGAGGCTGGTGGGCTGCAGTCCAAAGAGTCCCAAAGAGTTGGATAGACTGAGCATGCACACACGTGACGACAGTTTCAGAACATCATGGGGATGCCCAGGACATTTCCTGTGTGGCACGAGGATCATGGCAGCAGAAAGTAGCACATTTAAAGCACATTTTCAGCAGTGGGTTCTTCCATTGTGAATCAGCCACACAGCTGACAACTCAGCTACTGGTTATAGAATAATGGTGGTCAGCAAAAAAAAAAAAAAAACCAACCGAGTCTGCCTGACCTCAGCGAGAACTAAAGCTGGAAAGTTGGAGTTGAGAGAACCATGCATGCTGGTCATGAGGTTGGATGAAGTGAAGGTGCTTTGCGGAGGCTGCATGGTAGCTGGTTCAATCACTGCTTCTGTCTCTCTGCAGCCTGCCAGCCTGTGTCTGTGGTGCACATTACCGACTATATTACAGCTTGCTCAGAGGAGTCAGATCAGTTTGCAAACAGGAAAGAAGAAGCATCTGCAGAGTTCAAATGTGAGGACATCCTGGTTAGTTTGAAAGCATTCCTGAGTTGTTCCCAGCTCAACTAGTCTGTAAGGAGTCAAAAGACCCAGGAAAGATGTCCTTCAGTTTTAAATATGAGAGTCTGTAGTCCATTCCACAATGATGAAGTGTGCAGGTGATGATGTGCTAACAGTCCGGAAAATGTTGCTGTGTGTATGACACTCAGATAATACCGCCTAAGTTAAAGGAGTCAAATAACTTTGAATTTTATTCAAATGACACCACCGTTATGGCAGAAAGTAAAGAAGAACTAAAGAACCTCTTGATGAAAGTGAAAGAGGAGAGTGGAAAAGCTGGCTTAAAACTCAACATTCAAAAAACTAAGATCATGGTATCTGGTCCCATCACTTCATGGCAAATAGATGGGGAAACAGTGGAAACAGGGAGAGACTTTATTTTTTGGGGCTCCAAAATCACTGCAGATAGTGACTGCAGCCATGAAAGTAAAAGACACTTGCTCCTTGAAAGAAAAGCTATGACCAACCTAGATAGCATATTCTAAAGCAGAGACAATACTTTGCTAATGAAGATCCGTCGTGTCAGAGCTATGGTTTTTCCAGTAGTCACGCATGGATGTAAGAGTTGGACTAGAAAGAAAGCCACGTGCCGAAGAATGATGCTCTTGACTTGTGTTGGAGAAGACTCTTGGGAGTCCCTTGGACTGCAAGGAGATCCAACCAGTCCATCCTAAAGGAAATCAGTCCTAAATATTCATTGGAAGGACTGATGCTGAAGCTGAAGCTCTAATACTTTGGCCACCTGATGCAAAGAACCGACTCATTGGAAGAGACCCTGATGCTGAGAAAGATCAAAGACAAGAGGAGAAGGGGGTGACAGAGGGTGAGATGGTTATATAGTGTTACTGACTCAATGGACGTGAGTTTGGGCAAACTCTGGCAGATAGTGAAGGATAGGGAAGCCTGGCGTGCTACAGTCTGTGGGGTGACAAAGAGTCAGACACAATAGAACAACTAAACAGAACTATCATTGATGGGCTTTCCAGGTGGCTTAGTGGCAAAGAATCTGCCTGCTACTGCAGGAGATGCAGGAGATTCGGGTTTGATCCCTGGGTTGGGAAGAACACCTGGAGAAGGAGATGGCAACCCACTCCCGTATTCTTGCCTGGGAAATTGCGTAGACAGAGGATCCTGGCAGAGTACAGTCCATGGTGTTGCAGAGAGTCAGACACCACTGAGTGGCTGAGCCTGCAATCACTATCATTGCTAACTGTGACTTTGGTTAGTTACTGTGGGCTTTTAGCAGTCACTTCATATAAGGAAGATTGGACTCTGAAATTTTGTTACACTAGGCTTAAAAATATCTATAAAGGCTTGGCTCATAGATGACTGTTAGCTGACACTCATTTACTTAATCCTTTAGGTATGCAAACCACTCCCTATTTTCATAATCTAATCACGGAATACATTTCTTTTTTTTTTCAAAGTCCCAAGTTAGAAACTGAACCTTTGAATTCCCTTTATAGGATGAACTTATTTCTGATCTTCAGAAAATTGAGGTTGGTCTGTTGATGTTTATTGATAAGAATTTTATGGGGGCTGGGTTATTTAAAAAACTGTTGGCTTCCAAATTTTCCGTGTGCGAGGTTGATTTTGTTTTTGATGAAAGATAAGGCAGAAGAGGCCCTCTGCAAAGGAGGGAAAGGAGCTGTGACAGTTTAAACTACCTGAGAGTTGGATATTAGTGAAACCAGGGCTTCTCAAGTGGCGCTAGTAGTAAAGATCCCACCTGCCAGTGCAGGAGGCATAAGAGACATTGGTTTGATCTCTGGGTGGGGAAGGTCCCCTGGAGAAGGAAATGGCAACCAACTCCAGTATCTTGCCTGGAGAAACCTATGGACAGGGGGAGCATGGTGGGGCTGCAAGTCCGTGGGGTTGCAAAGAGTCAGACCTGACTGAAGCAACAGCACAGCACAGCCTTAAGATGACTGGAGAGCCTTGAAGCCTTTCTTAAACAGCTGATTTGCATTGATGTTCGGATGAAAAGCAGACCGACTAGCATGTTTCAATGTATTTGTTTTATGAATCTGGCAATATCATCGTTAAAGTTGTGTGACCCCCTGAATAATTGCCCTATGGGCGTGGGAAATCCAGCACCTCACTGAGGGACCCAGAAAGTGAAACTCTGTCTCTACCTGTGACAGGGCAAAGGGCATCTCAAAATATATAGGAAAGATTTTCTTTCCTCTTTGCCATCAGTGCATTTTCCTTAACCTAGATGCTGTCCCATCTGCAGGAACAGGAAGGAGAAAACATCCCGTGAAAACGTTTTGGTTTGTGGGATGATAGGAAAAACATAGTAATATTTCAAAAGACAGCTGGGGATAAAGTGGAAAGTCTGCTGCAGGTCTGATGTACTGGGTGGCACAGGTTAGTTTTTGTGTTTGAATTCGTTTATAGCAATGATTACTGTCCCTTTCGTTGTGACTGCGCTGGGTCTTCATTGTGTGCCCCGGCTCAGTAGCTCGGACAAGTGGGCTCCAGCTGTGACTCATTGCATGTGGGGTCTCAGCTCCCCTACCAGGGATTGAACCTGCGTACCCTGCATTGGCAGGTGGATTGTTAACCACGGGATCACCAGGGAAGTCCCAATAACCACTATCGCTTTACACAAAGACCTCTTGGAGCTATTTGGGGTGCGATGGCGGAAACCTGGGGTGATAATGAATCTGCATTCAGTCCGCATTTCCTTCTCGGCCTACTCTCTTTGCTCAACTCATTGTGTGTTCTTTGCTCTCCCTACTCTAGTGATGGTTGTCCTCCCCAAGGTCATGCCTCTGATCTCCTTGCACTTGGCGTAAAACGGATACTTTTTACTTCTTATCTTCACCCCTTGGCAGCATGTGCTGTGTTGAAAGTCACTTCTTTGTTCTTGGAGTACTTCCTGCCCTCTTCGGAAGAACTGCTCAGTCCTTCTGCAGAAAAGTTTATCTCTTGTTCACTAGTCTTATCGCCCCAACACATACTCCAGGTGGAAGCTAGGAGATTGGCGTATACACATATAAGGTGCTGCCAGCCTTTATAAGACAGGAGGGAAACTGAGGGACTAGGTATGAATTCCTGGTAGAAGTAGCATTGACTTTTTTTCCCTCTTGTTTAAGTGGGCTTTGAGAGGCACTCGGCACTGTGGAGGCTCAGTATTTGAATGAATTAAGGCAGGGTTTAAACAAACAGATTGGACCTGGGAAGAGTAGTTTCAGTGTAGGAAACAGCATGAGAGAAACAGTCAGGTGAGGGAGACGATGGAGTCTGTGAAGGTGAAAATGAATCACTCTTGGCTGGAGGCGAGGCGCTGGGAGGGGATGGGGCAGAGGGAGGGCAAGGCTTCGGATGCCTGCCAGGGAGTTCCGGGTTGTGCTTGCAAGGCAGTTGGGTGGAGTGGAAGGACTCTGAGCCGGAGCGGCTGGAGGCATCGGGCAGATTAATGCTGCAGCAGTGCGTTGGAGGGGTTAGGATGACGAAAACCGCATTTTAGTTTCTAACCTCTGGGCTCTTCTCAGGCCTATTGCTTCAGAGCGGCAGTGCCAGCCACTGCCCTCCTGCTGGCCCGGCTCAGCCCTCTTGTCCTGTGGTCACTGCACCTGAGCCACCTGGTCCCATAACCATTGACTTCCTGTCACCTTGTGCCAAGCATAACATGTCATAATGGCCTTCACTCTAATCGGTAACAGGAACGCTAATGCAGTAACCTTAGGAGCAGTCTTGGTGCCCGGTGGGAAATACAGCAGGGTGTCAGTGGAAGAGGGTCTGTGATGTAGGAAAGAGCGTGTGAAGGGCATGGGCCGTGTGAGCTGGATGCCTTGGATGGGAGTAGGGATAAGGGGCTGCTGCTGCTGCTGCTGCTAAGTCACGTCAGTCGTGTCCGACTCTGTGTGACCCCATAGACAGCAGCCTACCAGGCTCCAGTCCCTGGGATTCTCCAGGCAAGCATACCGGAGTGGGTTGCCATTTCCTTCTCCAGTGCAGGAAAGTGAAAAGTGAAAGTGAATTCGCTCAGTCGTGTCCGACTCTTTGCGACCCCATGGACTGTAGCCCACCAGGCTCCTCCATCCATGGGACTCTACAGGCAAGAGTACTGGAGTGGGGTGAGGATAAGGGGCAGAGGGTGAGATCAGGCCTCAGTGTTGGTCTTAAAACCCTAATTTGTAAATAAATGGTATTCCCAGGTGGCTCAGGGATGAGGACTCCACCTGCCAATGTAGGAGACACAGGTTTGATCCCTGGGTTGGGAAAATTCCCTGGAGAAAAAAATGGCAACCTACTCCCATATTCTTGCCTGGAGAATCCTATGGACAGAGGAGCCTGGTGGGCTGCTGTCTGTGTGGTTGCAAAGAGCTGGACATGACTGAACACAGATGCACAGACAGGGAATCGACTTTCCTCTCTTCCTCTGCAGGACTCCTTTCCCCACAAACCAAACACACCTTCCCCCAAACGTCATGTTGACATCATAGTAGCTTGGTTTTTCTTTCCTTTAAAAGAGTAAGTACTTCTGAGGGTAAGTGAAAGTGTGAAGAAAACATGTAGAAAGCCCTTCATTTTGTCCAAACCTTGGGGTACATGGGGGCTGTGACCAAAGGTGGAGGGGCCTGTGCCTTGAGCTGGGAAGGACAGGTTTCCCCTCTTCACCTCCACCAGCCTCTCTCTCCCTGTGTGCCTGGGAGTGTTCTGTGCACATGACTTGACAGTGAGTGGCCAGCAGCCTGCCTGCCTTATCTCAGTAAGTGTAATCTATGTTAGGTTTTTCTGCTGGGTAAATAGGAGAAAAAGCAAAACAGTGTCATTCTGAGATATTGGTGAACTGTGATTGTAAGTGTTTCGGTGGATTCCTGTGACACCAGGAACGTGAGATACTTAATCTTACGCTCAAGAGAATATTCATGTGTCACTGATATGTATTGCATGCATCATTGGTATTTATAAGCTATGAAACAACATCTGGAAGATCCCTCAAATGGAATAAAGCTGAAATAGGTTAGAATTTCAGTTAATGTTGTGATCATCAATATGATGCCAATGTCGTAAATTGATTTGATTCTTGGAGCAGCAGGTTTGCTCAGCTACTTGAAATTTTCTCTGACCTGCTGATCTGAGTGCAAAGGGTTGGCTATGATGGTGAGAGCAGATTTCCCTCTTAGCAGCCCCAGCTGTCTCTGAGGTTGAGCCCTGGAAAAAGAGGCTCCTGGGATAAACATTACCTGTGTTCTATTTGTGGAAGTCGGTTTAACAACAATCTTAATTCAGCTTAGTAAATCTAAACAGTGTTTTGTTCAGGTATATGTCTGTGTGTGGATTGAATGCCACTCGGTTGCCCCATTTTAAGCAAGAGAGCCAGGAATTCCTAATCAGCGTAACATCCTAACTCTGAACCTGAAGAGGCTCTGGTTCTGTGGACCGCTCTGGTGCTTTAGATGAGTGTGTCCGGAATATAGAGATGAACTGAGTTTCCCAGTGTCATGCAGGTAGGTGATGTCAGATCTCAGACCTCACATATTTTCACTTCCTAGTCAGGGCTTTCTCCAATAAACTAATGTTTTCCTTTGTAAAACGGTGATGGGAATCGTTTAAAGTCAGAGCATTCCTGTTGGTTCAGGGAGACGGGACCCACATGAAAATGTGGGCATCTTATCAGCTCCCCTTGGTAGGGATTTATGAGCTCTTGGATTTGATGCTTTTCTATTAGCAGTTCAGAAGGTGTGTTCTTCATAGCAGAGAGGTTTTGTTTGTTTGTTTGTTTTTAATCCTACTGTCTTAGCTTGGGTTGCTGTAACAAAATGCCATAGGCTGATTGGTTTAAACAACAGACATTTATTCTCAGCTCTGGAGGCTAGGAAGTCCAAAATTGTGATGCCAGCAGATTTATTCATGGTGAGAACTCTCTTCCTGAGCACTTAAGCTCTGGTGTCTTCCTCTTATGAGGGCACTAATCCCATCAAGGGCCCCACCCTCATGACCTCATCTCAACCTAATGACCTCTGGAAGGCCCTTTCTCCAAATACCATCACTTGGGAGGTTAGGGCTTGACCATATGGATTTAGGGTAGACAGAAGCATTGGGTCCCTAACACACAGTGATACTGTTTTTAAAATAAGCTATCTGGTAGAAGATGTGTGTTCTAGAGGAGATGCAGTATATCAGTAATAATTATTCAGACTCATAAGTATTCAGCAATTAGATACACTGTATTTGAAAATCTTCAGAGATGACTTGATTGACAGTTTGACCTTTTTTCTACCTGCTGGTCTAGTTATTGAGCAAATATTTATTTGAGCACATTTTATGATTCAGGCCCTGGGCTGGTTTCTAGGCTGAAGGGATAAGAAAGCTGTAGATAGGGGAGCCCACATTTGGTAGCTGGTATTAAAGGTGTTTACAAAGTTATTTTCATCCAATCTTCTTTCAAGTAAATTTTATTAAATGGTAATCTTGTCCTGTTTTTTTTTTTTTTTTTTTCTGTGTAACATTGTGAACATACATATTAATAATATATGAAAGTGAAAATTAGTCACTCAGTTGTGTCTGACTCTTTGTGACCCCATGGACTGTAGCCCACCAGGCTCCTCTGTCCATGGAATTCTCCAGGCGAGAATACTGGAATGGTAGCCATCTCCTCCTCCAGGGGGATCATCCCTACCTGGGAATTGAATCTGGGTCTCCTGTATTGCAGGCAGATTGTTGACTGTCTGAGCCACCAGGGAAGCCCATTATAATATATTGATAATATAATGATACCTAAGTACTCACACTTGGCTTTGCCAGATCTTAATATTTGAAGGAAACATGTAAAAATATTTTTTAATATGAGAAATGAATATCTCTTGGAACTCAAGACCCCTGTGTGCCCCTCCCTGTCCTGTGTGTCTCTGTCCTCTTTTAGAGGCAACCATTCTGCTGCATTTGGGGTATATCATTGCTGTGCCTGAATTTATGCTTTTATTATGCATATATGAGTTTAGGAGCAATATAAAATGCCATTTTAAAAACTTTATGAAAAAGATGGCAAACTTGTAGAAATTTTTCTGTGCTTTAAGAGAAAAAATAACCATGAAATTATTTTTGAGTTTTATCTGTATGAAACATAGCTCTAGTTCCTTTCAGTACTCCTTTGTATGATTAGTCTGTAGTATAGTAGTCTGTGAAAGTGAGGAGGAGCTAAAAAGCCTCTTGATGAAAGTGAAAGAAGAGAGTGAAAAAGTTGGCTTAAAGCTCAACATTCAGAAAACGAAGATCATGGCATCCAGTCCCATCACTTCATGGCAAATAGATGGGGAAACAGTAGAAACAGTGTCAGACTTTATTTTTTTGGGCTCCAAAATCACTGCAGATGGTGACTGCAGCCATGAAATTAAAAGACGCTTACTCCTTGGAAGAAAAGTTATGACCAACCTAGATAGTATATTCAAAAGCAGAGACATTACTTTGCCGACTAAGGTCCGTCTAGTCAAAGCTATGGTTTTTCCTGTGGTCATGTATGGATGTGAGAGTTGGACTGTGAAGAAGGCTGAGAGCCGAAGAATTGATGCTTTTGAAGTGTGGTGTTGGAGAAGACTCTTGAGACTCCCTTGGACTGCAAGGAGATCCAACCAGTCCATTCTGAAGGAGATCAACCCTTGGATTTCTTTGGAAGGAATGATGCTAAAACTGAAGCTCCAGTACTTTGGCCACCTTATGCGAAGAGTTGACTCATTGGAAAAGACCCTGATGCTGCGAGGGATTGGGGGCAGGGGGAGAAGGGGACGACCGAGGATGAGTGGCTGGATGGCATCACGGAGTCAATGGACGTGAGTCTGAGTGAACTCTGGGAGTTGGTGATGGACAGGGAGGCCTGGCGTGCTGCGATTCATGGGGTTGCAAAGAGTCGGACACGACTGAGCGACTGAACTGAACTGAACGGTTCTCCTGTTGTCAGATATGTCTGGAACGTTTCCGGATTTTCTGGATTTTAAACATTGTTGCTGTGGACATTCTTGTTGATGTGCTCTGCTGTTTGCGTGTGTGTGCTCCTGGGGACGCATGCCAGTGTGGAGTTGCTGAGTGAAGCTTGTCTCCAGCTTCGCCAGAGAACATCGCCTTGCCGTCCACAGGAGCTGGTTTACCGTCCCCCTCAGTGTATCTGTGATCCTGTTGAACCACATCCTCTCCAGTACTTGACATCATCAGACTTGGAACTTTTGCTCATCTGTGGGGTGTAAAGTGATACCGTACTGTTTCTAGCTTTCACACTGCCTTTCCCTGATGGCAGTGAGGCTGATTATCCCCTGTGACACATATGTTGACCTTGCAGGCTGCCGCTTCTCTTAATTGTCTGTTCATAAAGCACCCCCTTTCTTGATTGGTGATGGGATTTGGGTGCAGAGAGCAGATCGACCGCAGTCTTTATCATGACACATGATGATTGTTGGGCTTTCTGTGACTTTGTTGTTTATTCATATTTTTAATGTAATGGAAACCTGTGAACGCATCAGTGTCTGAAACATTACCTACAATTTCCGTCTGCCTGCGTTTCTTCCTGCTTCATTTCTTTGTCACTCCTTTTCCCCCAGTGGACAGAGGAGCCTGAGGGGCTGCTGTCCATGGGGTCGCACAGAGTCAGACACAACTGAAGCGACTCATGCATTGAGTCTCCATGCCTGCATGCATTGGAGAAGAAAATGGCAACCCACTCCAGTGTTCTTGCCTGGAGAATCCCAGGGACGGGGGAGCCTGGTGGGCTGCTATCTATGGGGTCGCACAGAGTCGGACAAGACTGAAGCGACTTAGCAGCAGCAGCGCAATTATCCTGAGCTCTGTGATTGCTTCTTATCTAATTCTGGGAATGCTCTTTGCTCTGGGCCTTGCTTTTCTCATTCCTTTCTCAAACTAACCTAACTATTAGGTTAGTTTATCCTGGTTGTTGCCTTGACTTTGGTCCATTCATTTTCACTGTCCTATAACATTCCCCAATGTGACCGTTTTTCTGTCATTTCACCTTTGAGTAGCATTTGGGTTATTTCCAGTTTTGTTGTTATAAACCATTCTTTTATGATTTTTCATTTATGTGAGTCTTGCTGGCTGTGATCAGGAAGGCCTCTTGAATGCTGTCTGGGACAGGAAATGCTGGATTAGATATTCTAATTCTAATTTGGTTAGCAAATTCCAATCCCCCCCCTCTAAATTGTTCCATTCTTCCCACAAGCAGTGAATAAGGTTGTTCTGGATCTAGAGCTTCTTCTCAACTTGCAGTTCTTTTGGTATGTGTAATTCTCTTGAACAGACATCTGGTTTGGTAGAATTGGTAGTAAGATTTGATTTCCTTGTAACACACCCATCGACCTCCTTGGCTCACTGCTGGGGTCTCCCATTATTTGTGAAAAGAACCTGAGGTTGGGTGGCCAAGTGGACTTCGGTCATTTGCAGCGTTTCTCTTCCTGTCTCATAGGTGTGTTATTTAAAGTCAGAGCAGATTGAATCCCTGCAGTTACTTATTTATGGTTGTGCTGCGCGGGCCCTTTCTCTACTGTGGTGCCTGGGCTTCTCGTTGTGGTGGCTTCTCTTGTTGCGGAGCACAGGCTGTACGGCGTGTGAGCTCAGCAGTTGCAGCTCCCAGGCTCTAGGGCACAGGCTCTGGTGCCTGGGCTTCTCACTGTGGTGGCTTCTCTTGTTGCGGAGCACAGGCTGCAGGGCGTGTGAGCTCAGCAGTTGCGGCTCCCAGGCTCCAGGGCACAGGCTCAGTAGCTGTGGTGCATGGGCTTCCTTGACCCAAGACATGTGGGATCTTCCCAGACCAGGGATCGAGCCTGTGTGCCCAGCATTGGCGGCGGACGCTTAACCACTGGACAGCTAGAGAAGTCTGAATGCCTGCTGTTTTTTGGTATCTGCTCTGTTTTGTTCATGGTGGATTTTTCTCCTTGTGTGTGTTTTAGTTTTGGATTGTGAGGTCCTTTTTGGTTGAGCTTTCTCGGAGAGAGTCCTAGGAGAGCTAGGACTAAGGTGCATTACAAATATAGAGGAGGGGTTTGATTGACAAAATACTTCACAGAGTTGGGCAAGCTATAATAAACATCCTTTAATGCATAGCTGTGATTGTTTGAAAAGTATGGGAAAATCCCTTGAGTCTGACAATGAGGTAAAGATGATTCCAGACAGTATATTAGGGTATATACTGAACTTTCAGCAGAGTCAGAAGCAAGATGCTTGATAGCTTCACACCAACACA
Source organism: Aepyceros melampus (assembly GCA_006408695.1). Classification (NCBI taxonomy): domain Eukaryota; kingdom Metazoa; phylum Chordata; class Mammalia; order Artiodactyla; family Bovidae; genus Aepyceros; species Aepyceros melampus. The sequence goes on from SJXQ01007770.1 coordinate 258,025, forward strand.
AGAAGAGAGCAGGACGCTTTGGGCCAGGAGTGGGAGCTGTGGTCTTCCTCCCGGTCTGGTTTGTCAGGACTGTCCTGTGGCTGCAACCTTGGTGAAGGAATGGGTCGAAAACTCCTGCCTGCCAGCGCAGAAGTTCAAAGTTTATCCATCTCAGCCCGGGCTCTGGGTAGGAGCTCCACGTGCTCTGGTCTCTACCTAAAATTAGAAAGCATAGGTGGTTCCCTCACCTCTTAGAATTCACAGATATGCTACCCAGGTTTTCTAGGAGTCACCAATTCAGAGAATTAGCATAAAATCCAAGGAGTCACCAACTCAGGGATTTAGTCTAAAATCACTCTGCAGAGGTACCTCCCAGAAACAAATTATGCCTGTTCACACATCTTCTTCCTGAGCAGGAAGCTTCTTGGAATGTGGACACAGGATCCTGTGTACTCATGTACATCAGTGTGTTTGTGGAATGAATGAATGAGTGAACAAGTGGAAACGTGGACATTATGAAACCTACTTAAGGTTTACCTAGTAGGTAGGTTTTCAATGTGTTAAAAAATAAAGCTTAGCTACCGTGTGACCCTACAGTCCCACTCCTGGACATGTGTCTGGAGAAAAACATCCAGAAGGATGCGGCACCCCATTGTTATTGCAGCACTGTTTACAAAAGCCAAGACAGGGAAGCAACCTAAAAGTCCATCGAAAGAGGAATGGATAAAGAAGATGTGGTACATATATACAATGGAATATTACGCAGCCATTAAGAAACCCAAAATAATGACATTTGCAACTACATGGATGGACCTTAAGATTGTCATACTGAGTGAAGTACATCAGACAGAGGGGAAATATTGTATGACACGTGGAATCTAAAAAGAAATGATACAAATGGACTTACCTGCAAAAGATTCACAAAGAGATTCACAGACTTAGAGAAGGAATTTATGGTTGCTGGGGGGAAGGGATGGTTAGGGAGTTTGGGATGGACATGTACACACTGCTATATTTAAAATGGATAGCCAACAGGGACCTACTGTATGGCATATGGAGCTCTGCTCAGTGTTATGCGGCAGCCTGGACAGGAGGGGAATATGGTGGAGAATGGATACATGTATATGTATGACTGAGTCCCTTCACTGTTCACCTGAAACTGTCACAACATTGTTAATCAGCTATACTCCAATAGAAAGTAATTTTTTTAAAAATAAAACTTAGAAGGGATAGTATTTTGCAGTTTTTTTTTTTTTAGCAATTTTAAAATAATTCTTCTATTCTTAGAATTGTCTTCAGATCCCAGAATCAGCAGACATTTATTGAGCATCTATGCTGTTCTGTGCATTGTGAAGGATACAAAGATGACCGTGTGCTCTGCCCTTAGGGAGTTATAAGTGTAGGGAGTGACAAGCTTGAACGTAAATTGTTATGTGCAAAGTGCAGAATCAGTGCTATAGTAAATTTTTACTGTAGTTTTGGGAGGGCAGAGGTTGGCAGTGTTTCATTTCACCTTAGGGATTTGTTCATTTAGTGAACATTTACTGGAGCTTCTCATGTGGTCAGCACTGGGAAGATTACAGGAGTACCTAAGATTTAATGTACTCTCACCCAGGTATTAGGTCACAAGCACTTTATATGCAGTTAATGTTTACAACATAGTTAATTCTCACAACATCCTCTTGGAGAGGAGCCTATAATTATCCTCATTTTAAAAACTTTTAATTGAAGTTGAGCATATATGGAGATAAATACACCTTTTTTTTTGGCTACATGGTGTGGCATGCAAGATCTTTGTTTCTGCACCAGGAATTGAACCTGCATCCCCTTCAGTTGAGAGCTAGGAGTCTTAATCACTAGACCACTGGGGAAGTCCTGAGAGAAGTATACTTTCATCTGTATACACCTGGATGGATGTTCATGAATTGTATACATCTGGGTAACCAGCACCTAGAGCGAGAGCAAACCATACATCACAGACACTTCAGAAGCCCCTCTGTGCCTGCTTGACTTCCAGCAGCCATTTTTCCCTCTTGTATTTTCTAGAAATGAAATCATGTAGTATGTATTCTTTTGTTGTGTTGTTCTATTGTATGTAATTTTAGATTATTTATTCCCATTTTTGCCGAGTATTCCATTAGCCCCATATTACAGATGGAGACGAGGCTGAGAGGTCAGAGTGCCCCCGAGATCATGCAAGTAGTGACCAATGTATTACAGTATCGTTGCTCTTTTGAAACATGAATTTTCATTTTCCTACTTTTGCGTTTCTGTCATGGAAGTTTGCCATGGCAAATTTAGCCCCAGTGAGCCGATGCTTCTGATGACTGTGTGGGTTCTTTCCAGCACGTCATCCTTGTGTGTCGTGCTGCTTGGTTGTGTCCAACTCTGTGCGACCCCCTGGACTGTAGCCTGCCAGCCCCCTCTTTCCCTGGGATTCTCCAGGCAAGAATACTGGAGTGGGTAGCCATTTCCTTCTCCAGTGCATGAAAGTGAAAAGTGAAAGGGAAGTCGCTCAGTCATGTCCGACTCTTCGAGACCCCATGGACTGTAGCCTGCCAGGCTCCTCCATCCATGGAATTTTCCAGGCAAGAGTACTGGAGTGGGGTGCCATTGCCTTCTCCAGGGGATCTTCCTGACTTGGAGATCGAACCCGTGTCTCCTGCATTGCAGGTGGATTCTTCACTCTGAGCCATTCATTGGGGAAACCATCATCACTGATACTTAACCATGAAAGGGAGTATGCATTTCAGTCTTTTAAGTATCCAGCCACTTGGCCATTGACAATCAGGTCCATGTAAGTGCAGAGCTAACAAAGCGTTGATTTCCCCCATGGCCTTCTTTGTGAGGTAGCAGCTGCCAGTCGGGTGGCGTTTGCCGTTTTCGTGGCCTACTTGTCTTTCGAAAGAGCCTTTTAAGAGGATGTAGTGTCCTTGCTTTTTTCCTTTTATCCTAGCTATGTTGTTTTCTTCCTACTCCCATTATTTTCCCTTTAAAACTTATTAGATCATCTCAGTTCTGCTGCAGCCCCAAATTACATTCCTTTGCTTGAGGGCCAGCTCTCCCTTTGGCTTGCTGAGACCTTCAGGGGGCTTTCCAGGGGTTATGGGTCTTCAGAGGACATAGAATTTTCTTTTCTTTTTCTTTTTTATTGTTATTAATATATATACAAGTATACATACATATATAATATGTACACTGTATTTTGTAGTTTTTCTACTTTATTACAAGATATTGAGTATAATTCCTTTTCCATACAGTTGGACCTTGTTTATCTGTTTCATATGTATTCGTTTGTATCTTGTTAATCTGTTTTATACATAGTAGTTTGTATCTGCTAATCCTTAACTCCTACTAATTTATCTCCGCCAACCCTTCCCCCTTTGGTAAGTATAAGTTTGTTTTCTGTGAGTCTGTCTGATTTGTCAGTAAGTTCACTTGTATCATGTTTTAAAATTCCATCTATAATGTCATATGGCTTACTCTCTGACTTCACTTAGTACAATAATCTCTGGGTTCCTCAGTGTTGCTGCAGATGGCATTGTTTCATTTTTCCTTATGGCTGAGTAATATTCCATTGTATTATATATTCATTCATTTGCTGATGGATGTTTAGGTGGCTTCCATGTCCTGGCTGTTGGAAATAGTGAACTCTGGGGTCAGTATCTTTTCAAATTAAGGGTTTTGTCAGGGTATATGCCCAGGAGTGGATGGCTGGATCATGTGATAACTCTTATTTTTAGTTTTTTTAGGACACCTCCATACTATTTTCCTTCCTTAGTGGCTGTACCAATTTACATTTCTGCCAGCAGTGTAAGAGGGTCCTCCTTTGTTCACCCTTCTCCAGGATTTATTGTGTGTAGATATTTGATGATGGCCATTCTTCCTGGTGTGAGGTGATACTTCCTTGTAGTTCTGATTTTCGTTTCTCTTCTAATTAGCAGTGTTGTTTCCTTTCATGTGCTTATTATAGACATTTCTCTGTGAAGCATTGTTTACTACAACGATTGACAGAGGGAGCTTCCGGAGTGTGAGCTCCTGGAAGGTGGGAGCTGTGTGGTAGTCCCCATGGCACCTTGCATGTAGTTGATGCTCAATAAATGACTCGTGGAGGACCTGCTGGAACCTCAGGCTTGTATTCTTTTGATTGAATGTTACAATGCCGTCCTTTATGTTTCGTGGGAACATGATTAATTTTCTCAGACTTTTCAGTCACAGATAGAATATCCAGAGCTGTTTATTTAAATATTTTTTTCTCTATTCTGATGGTAAAGGAGGAGTGATTTAAGAATGCACTAGAAAGCAATTATACAGTGGTTTTGCTACAATATGGAGTTTCCTATATTTTCTCCATTTTTTGAATGTTTATTGAAGCCCTACCTACTGATTGGCATTCAGGAGACGTACAAAGGTACATATAAATTATTCCATGCCTTTGGGGAACCTACTAGGAGAGACTGACACATATATTAACATAATACAGTGTGGTAAAATCAATCAGTATAGCTGTGAGTAGATTTTGGTTTCTGAACATGGTGGAAGGGGAGACCTCAGCCTAGTGAGTGGCGAGGCTGTCTCAAGGGTCCTCTTGGAAGAGATGCTGCCAGAACAGATTCTTAGGGAATCTGTTCCTACTTAACCTTCCACCCAAACCCTACTCCTCCTCTTTCCCTCTCTATTTCAAGAGATACTGCCCACGTTTTACCCTTCTTAATGTAAAAACCTCATTCTGTCTTTTCCTTCACATCATCTGGCTCTTCTCTCACAGGGTTATGCTGATTTTCGCTTTGAAATGAGTTTAGAATGTGGTTTCTGCCTTCTTGTCCTTTCTGTCCTGCCATGGATGCTCTGGGTTTGGAAGAGAAGAGAGAGAAATCAGTTGTCGTGGTGTTTTAAGCATCTGACCTGGAGCCTTGCACGTTGTGCATCCAAACTTCTGTTGGATCAGAATGAACTGAGCGATCTCTGACTGATCTTCCTTCCTCTTGTCCCTTTTCCTTCCCTTTGATTCCATATAGGGTCCTCAATATAACCCCCCCTCCCCAGTATTACTCCTCTGCTTAAAATTCTTCTGTGACTCCTTCTCAGCTTCAAGATGGAAATCCAGTTTCTTGGCCCAGGTCCTCACCACTGACCCAGGCTGCATGAGGCGTGCCTCATCCTTCCACTGCCCCATCATACTCTATATCAGAGCACACCTCAAGATCTTAGTCATTTCCTGGCCCCATGTATTTATTCTCATTTTTTTTTTCCTGATGTGTCATTTCTGTGTCAGGTATTAAGATCCAGCTCGGCTGTCACCACCCCTGCAAAACCTTCCCTACCTTTCCCAGGAAGAATTAGTCAAACCCTCGGCTGGGTTTCCTGATGACTGTCCAGTCAGTACTCCTGCAGGGTGTCTACTACCCTCTGTTTCCCTCTGCATTGCTCCCATTACACTGAGGACCAGGAATTGTGCCCAATTCTTCTGTCCCCTGGTCAGGCTCTTGTTATATGTCAGACAAATAGATCCTCCCTGTAAACACACTTGCCACTTCCCACCTCTTTAGTTTTGCTTGGGTGATTTTTTAATGAGGGACACATCCTTTCATCAGCTCTGTTTAAATGTAGTGCATTGTTCAAGGGCCATCTTCTCATCCCTTGGCTGTGAAATTTTTCTGTCATTATGGAAGCCCAGAATATTGGCAACTACCTCTGAGCTGTGTGTGTGTGTTAGCTATTGGCTATGGCATTTATAGAACATCTTCAATTATATTGACACTAATGTTGTGTATGAGTCATCTCTCCCTAGTTAGATTATAAACTCTGAAGGTAAGGGGTGCTCTTATAAATAATTTTGAATTGTCTCTGTTGAAAAATAGAATTCCTTAATTAACACTCATTTGCTGTTTAAAAGTAGGTCTGTTAGTGACATATTCTTTTAGTTACCTTTGAGAATGTCTATTTGCCAGTCGTCCCTGAAGAATACTTTTGTTGGGTATAGAATTTTCAGTTGAAAATTCTTTTGTTTCAGCACTTAAAAAGTGTGCTACTTCCATTAACCTCCATGATTTCAGATGGAAAGTTCATTGTCATTTGAATTGGGGTTCCCTTCCTGATGGCGTGTCATTTCTCTCTGGCTGCCTTCCATATTTTTTTGTCCTTAGTTTTCAAATGTTTATGTAGGATGTTATAATACTTTACCATTGACCCCAGCTTCTGCATAGGTTCCTTTGGGTTTATCCTGATTCAAGAATTTGCCCAGCTTTCTTAAATCTGTATGTCTGTGACTTTTACCAAATTTGGGAGGTTTTCAGTCATCATTTCTTTGAATACTCTTTCAGCCTCACCCCGTTTCTCCTCTCCTCTCTGGGACTCTGATGATACAGATGGTAGTATCTGTATCTGTTTTGTTGTTTCCTGAGACCGTGTTGGTCCCTGAGACTGTGTTCAGCTTTTCAGCATATTTTTGCTGTTTTTCAGATTGCGTTAATCCTGTTTGTTTTTTCCTCAAGTTCATAGATTCGGTTCCCTTTCATCTCCACTGTACTATTGAGCCTATCCTGTGAGCTTTGACTTCTGTTACTATATTTCCCAGTTATATAATCTTTATTTGGTTTTGTTTCTATCTCCTGTTTATTTGCCAAGAATTTCTATTATTAAATTTGTTGTAACGGAAGTTGTAATAGATTCTTGAAGCACTTGTAAGACCTTTTTGCTTTAAATCCTTATTAGGTGCTTCCAGCAGCTCATTTATCTCTGGGTTGGCATCAGTGGATTGGCTTTTCTCATTCAGTTATGGTCTTCCTGGTTCTTGGTCTGACGGGTGATTTTCTGTTGTGTCCATCCATTTTGCTTGGACATATTAGAATATTCTGGGTCCCAGTTGTGTATTTTAGCCAGCAGTCACCCCGTTTAGTTTTAGCACATTTGTGGGCTGTGGTTCCAATGATCGGTTAATTTTCAGAGCCTTTTCAGTGTTCATTTAATCTCCTTGGTTGACCAGGTATCACTGGAGCTCCTTGCTCTTACTGGTGGAGGGGGCAGAAGGGGTTTCCCTACATGGGGCCACTGAGCATCTCTTGATGGAGGAAGGTAGACTCAGGTGTCTGGGGACCAGAAGCTTCCTTGAAGGTAGTGGATCTCCCCTGCCTGTGGGTGTAGGGCGATAGATGGCTTTTCTTGATCTGGTGACTTGTTGAGGTGACATCTGCAGTGCCGCGTGGCCCCTCTGAGGTCTCTGGGGAGGGGAAGTGGGGTGTCTGTGGAGCCAAAGAGGCTTCCTGGGCTGGGCCGTGTGTGGCTGGGTTCCTTGTGTGTCTGTTTTCGTTTCTATGTCTTGGCTCCCCGCGTTGCTTATTGCTGGTGGGGCTTCAGATGGACCCCCTTTTGGATGGTGTGGGACTTGCCTGATGTTGCTGTAGGGACTTCTTCCTTTGGGGTAGGACTGCGCCTCCGTGTGTGGCCTGCTCTTGCTAGCATCGGGGTTGGGACCTGGTGGGCCCGAGTGGCACCTTCTTCAGTGCTTGGTTGTGTGGCTCCTTGGGTCTTGCAGTCATGAACGGGCTTGCTTTCTTCCTGCCACCTTTCGGAGTCCTCCTCTGGCTCTTCTTCTCTTATTTCCAGGGTTTTTATTTTTGTTCATTTGTTGGTTGCACAGGGTCTTCATCGCTGCTTGGGTTTTCTCTCGTTGCGGAGAGTGGGGGGTTCCTCACTAGTTGCGGTGCATGGGCCTCTCTGCAAGGTGGTTCTCTTGTTGCAGACCACAGGCTCTAGGGTGTGCGTGCTTCGGTAGTTGAAGCTCGTGGGCTCAGCAGTGTGCGCAGGCTTAGTTTCTCCATGGCTTGTGGGATCTTCCAGGACCAGGGATCAAACCCGTGTCTCCTGCATTGGCAGGCAGATTCTAATCCACTGGACCACCAGGGAAGTCCTCTAGGGTTTTTAGGATTTAGCTGGGAGGATCAGGGGAAATAAGTCTATGCTATTTTTATCCCTAAGCATCCATTGTTAAGTGTTGGATTTTTTCAAAGGAATTAAAAAATGTCAGGAAAATTAGCGTTGCTTTTCCTGTATTGGCCACAACATATCATTGAGCGCTCTCATTTTATATTAATAATAGGTCAGGAAACTTGAGACCCAGTCAGGTCAGGTGACTGATTTCAGGGGTGCTGTTGCTAGTTAATTGCGTAATCCAGATTTGACTCAGGTTCTTAATGAGAAAGCCGATATGTGTTTCCTTGTAGCAAATCAGAGTTGTCTGGAAGAGAAGTGGACCTTGCATTGCTACAGGGTTCTGGGGGTTAGAACATTAACCCACCAAAGAATTTATTGCCCAAATGAAAAACCTGTCTGAATACAAGAGGAAAATAATCTAGTCTTACATTACACTGATTGAGGTTGAATGCCATGCTGCATATTTGTCCCATTCTAATAGTAATCATTTCTTATGAAGTCTAAGATAAGCACGGGCTTCCCTAGTAGCTCAGCTGGTAAAGAATCCGCCTGCCATGCAGAAGGACGCCAGTTTGATTCCTGGGTATACCTTCTGTTTTTACTATAAAACATCTGAGTAACCTTATAAAATGTTCCTTCTTGCAAAAGAAAAGGCTTTTGCTAGTTATCACCCTTCATATTCTACTTCAAAGAAGAAAGTGGAGAATATAACAAAGGTCGAAGATGCTACCGAAACAAATTAATATCATAGTTTAGCATTCTGTGTGGCTTGTTAACGTGTAATCTCTGTATCCTCCATTGTCATTAGATACTTCTCCTAGCATTTTCCTGGGAAGCATTTTCCTGTATGGCAGAGTTGGAGAAATGGGTAAATTCAGACGTTAACTTTGGGTTGTTTGTACTTTGTTTTTTGAAGTCTCCAAGGTTTTGCAGATTATAATCTGTATAATACAGGGTCAGAGATGAACTGATGCCGAAACTCTTTGGAAATCTGAGAAGGGAAGCATTTACTTTTTCCCCTAAGACTTTCCCTGAGGGTCCACAAGAATGAGGTATGATAAACAGGATTAAGTGCTGGCTCTATTTAGTGCTGCTTGGGTAGTAATGACTGCAGAAGCCTGAAGAAAGCGTGACACTCTCTTGTACCCATGTACTTGTTTCTCTTTTTCTGCTTTTTTCTTCCTCTTTCCTACTCACGGATTTTTGCTGAAAAGGTAAAACCTATGATCCCTACTGAAGAAAGAATTAAACATATTGTGCTTTTCCAATCACTTATGATAAAACACTTGCCTCGGCAATCCATGTGCTAAAATCATTTGCTGGGAATTTGGAGTAAAGTTTCATTAAAATTCCATATGCCATAATCATAAAAAAAACCCCTATGCAGTATAATGGTTAGATTTTCAAACCTGCTTCTCTGATCCCTGACGCATGTATTAATACATACTGTATTAATAGCTGAGCTCTGATGCCATTGGTGAGATAGTAGTATGAATGCTAATAGTTCACTGTTGATTGACTTAGAATTAGAAAATGTTAGCATTGGACAAGGACCCTTTTGGACCACTGTTCTGACCTCCCACCCTCAGCAGTATCTCCATGATACAAGCAGTGAAGAGGTCTCGTAATTGCTTTCAGTGGGGAAGCCCATTGGATTACAGTTGGCACATTCTGCTTTATCCTAAACCAGATCTGTCCCCTTTAGCTTCTTCCTATATTGGATTTTTTAGGTCATGTAGGATGAATCAAAGAATTCTTAATTAACATCCCCCACAATTCAGGAGGGGGCCCCCAGGTGGCTCAATGGTAGAGAATCTACCTGCCAATGCAGGAGATGTGGGTTAAACTCCTGGATTGGGAAGATCCCCTGGAGAAGGAAATGGCAACCCCCTCTAATATTCTTGCCTGGAAATTCCATGGGCAGAGAAGCCTGGCAGGCTACAGTCCATGGGGTCACAGAGAACTGGACGCCAGCTAGCACTGAGCACACCTTCACAACTGCAAAACAAAAGTTGTGATTCTGCCTTTCTAACAGTGAGTCTTAATCAGTGGGGTTTTTGGACTCATCATCCTCTTAACTTTTTTTTGGATGTTCAGTTTTGCCAGTGTCCCCTTCAAATGTGGTCCAAACAAAGCACGGTGCCCCAAAGTTTTCTTACTGAGGCAGGGGATATTACCTCTTAAAACCTCCCACTCCTGGCCATATATGCAGAGAAGACTCTTAATTCAGAAAGACACATGCACCCCAGTAGCAGCGCTGTTTACAATAGCCAAACTAAGTGTCCATTGACAGATACATGGATAAAGATGTGGTTCATATATACAATGGAGTATTATTCAGCCAAAAAATAATGAAATCATGCTATTGGCAGCAGCGTGAATGGACCTCGAGATTGTTATACTCAGTGAAGTAAGTCAGAGAAGGAGAAATATTGTATGGCATGTGGAATTTAAAAAGAAATGATACAAGTGAAGTTACTTCCTGAATCACTTTGCCAAACACTGATATGGCATTGTAAATCAACCATGCTTCCTCTCTCAACTTCCCTTTTTGTTGTGTCACCCAGACAGGATAACTTAGTAATCTTTGATTCATTAATTTCCTTTGCTGCCATTTGTTACAGAAAATCCAGTATCATTCCCAGGTTGTCAGTGTTGACACTGAAGGTTGAATGGGTGGTCACTTGCGCAGGTTCCCCCAGCTGGTCACCATTGACGCTAGTGCCTGAGCCCCAGTCTGTGTGACACCAGAAGCCATGCTCCCAGTCACTGTGCTTTCCTGTCTCCAAGGAGCTTTGTGACTAGACTTTTTCAAGGAACGACTAACTGTACTTTGTAGACTGTGCCAAGTGTTCGAGGTCGGCATATCTGCTGTCAGTAGTACTTATACTGGCTATCTCAGTGTTTGCTCTGGAAATGCTGCTCATATGAATCTCTTTTGTGGGTGCAAAAGAAATGTGTCACTTTGCTGTGCCAGGTTATCGTCTACGTTCTCCCCTTTTGGGGGGAATAAGGGAGATGTGGCAGTAGTGGGGTGTAGGTTCTCCATTTCTTTCTTTCCCCCAGTATATGAAAGGGCTCATCCATATACTTGCAGAGATTTAATTTTATGGTTTAAAATAGTGTTGGCCATCAAGTGTAAAAGCTGTGATTTAAAATTTCCTTTCATCACTGGTGATGTTGAATTTGTGTGTGTGTGTGTGTGTGTGTGTGTGTGTGTGTGTGTGTGTTTGTGGATGGGTAATGTCCACCCACACGGGGGAAAGCCATTGCTCAGGCTGCCAATTGGAATGTAAGTTCTTCTGGAAAACTTCACAGCAAAACCTAGCAATGAGACTTAATGTGCTAACTAGGCATCCCCAGGCCCAGTCCAGGTCACACGTAAACTGTCACAGACAGGCACATTGAGATCTCTGCCCATCCTGATGATCAGCTGTCAACCGTTCTTTGGTTTTATTTGACTTCAACTTGCTTTTTTCTGATCATAAATTTCAGTATTGCTGCTGCTGCTGCTGCTGAGTCGCTTCAGTCGTGTCCGACTCTGTGCGACAAATGAAGACTATTTTGAAACTAATGAAAATCACTGGTTATGATTTTGGTGGGGGGCTTACCTTCCAAACTGTTTTGTGGGCATGTGGGTACCTTTCTCAGGCTTTAGCAGCTTCACGGGTTGACTGTGTGTCTTATTTCCTCCTGTAGCCTCCCTCTGTGAGCAGGGCGTTTGTGGGAGGTCCCTGTGCGTGGCAGGATGGCCCTAGAGACCTGGCTTTGTGGGGTCTGCTGCCCAGGGTCCTGGCGTGTCTGCTGGCCTTCCTTGAGGGAGCCTGAGCCAAGAGGCAGCCTCGCAGGCCTCGCCCAGCCTGCTCTCTGGTTTCCTCACAGCTTTTCCACGTTTGCTGTTCCCGCCTTCCTGTTGGCTGTGGCTTCCTCCGCACAGTTCCTTCTCATCCTGGAAGCTTTCCTCTCCTGGGGGCTGGCCCCAAAACCCTTGCTGAAAATTCCTGACCTCTCCTCAACATTTCAGCACCATCTAGAAAGACTCTTTGATTGTCTGTGTGTGTGTGGTAAGGGCATTGTGAGGAAAGCATCTCACGGCCACGCTGTGGTGGCCTCTGTAGTTTGTGTTTCCTGCGGTGAGGTAGCAGATGGTGTGTGTGTGTTTTCTTTTCCCAGTTTTTAAAAAAGTTTTTGGCTGTACCTGCTGCCATGCCAATCAGGGATTGGACTCGTACCCCCTGCATTGGAAGCACAGAGTCTTAACCCCTGGACCATCAGGGAAGTCCCAAGGCAGCAGATTGTGATGGCTTAAAACGAAAGCTGGCTCCTGGGTTCAAATCCTGCCTCCATGACTTAACATTCTGTCTTCTTGTGCTTGTCCATAAAATGCCATGGGAAATGCTTACCAACTGTGTGTGTGTTTTCTTTTCCCAGTTTTTAAAAAAGTTTTTGGCTGTACCTGCTGCCATGCCAATCAGGGACTGGACTCGTACCCCCTGCATTGGAAGCACAGAGTCTTAACCCCTGGACCATCAGGGAAGTCCCAAGGCAGCAGACTGTGATGGCTTAAAACGAAAGCTGGCTCCTGGGTTCAAATCCTGCCTCCATGACTTAACATTCTGTCTTCTTGTGCTTGTCCATAAAATGCCATGGGAAATGCTTACCAACCTGGATGTAGGGAGGACTGAAGGAGCTAATAACTTGCAAAGTCTTTCCTTGGAGCAGTGACCGGCACATCTGAAGTGGTCAATAAATACTTGATGGTGAGGCATACACCTAGACCATTTGGGCGTGCTGAATTGCAAATGGTTTTATAGTCAGTGATGAGTGTTGACATTTCTGTATGTTGAGCGGAGTCCCTTACATGAAAATTACCCATCTTATGGACTGAGGCCCTGCCTGTTACAGTTTTTTCAGTGGGATGGTTTCTGCCTTTAGGGACTTTTTTTTTTTGTGGAATTTTATATGATAACATAGAATAACCTTCAGAATTAATTTTGGCCTTTAAAGATGTGTTTTTTCTGTTTTTTGTTCTTTTGTTTTGTTTATGGTTCTACCACGTGACATTCTGGGTCTTCTTTCCCCAACCCAAAGATTGAACGCCTACCCCTTGCAGTGTGAGCATGAGTTTTAACTGCTGGACTGCCAGGGAAGTCCCAAAGAGGTGGTTTTTTTTTTTTTTTTTTAAATTATTTTTTAAAAAAAAATTGAACTATTCATTTACAGTATTTAGTTTCTGGTATACTGCAAAATAATTCAGTTATATATATATATACACACACATTCTTTTTCATATTCTTTTCCATTATAGTTTATTATAAGATACTGAATATAGTTCCCTGTGCTATCCTGTAGGACCTTGTTGTTTATCAATTTCATATATAATAGTGTGTATCTCCTAATTCCAAACTCCTGGAGGTTCGT
>SJXQ01007770.1:273696-366979 GCA_006408695.1 Aepyceros melampus
AGTCAGACACGACTGAGTGACTGAAATGAACTGAACTGAACTGAAAAAATAAGAGCTTAAACAAGATAGAAACTTATTTTCTTTTCGTTTAAAATAAATCTAGGACTTCCCTGGTGGTCCAGTCTTTAAGAATCTGCTTACCAATGCAGAGAACACATGTTCTAGTCCAGGAAGATCCCACGTGCCACAATGAGAAAGCCTATTTGCTGCAACTAGAGAAAGCCTGCACCAGCAATGAAGACACCACACAGCTACAAGTAAGCAAATAAACAAAAATTTTTAAAAGAAATTAAAGAGATCTATAGAAAGTCACTGTAGGAGTTGCATGTTGTTCTGTGGTCACCAGGGACCAGAACTCCTTCCAACTTAGTATGTCTGTTATTCTTCCACTCCTGGAGCTCCTTATTTGAAACAATAGAAAGGGAAACTGAAGAGTCTACTAATACTTTCTACAGTTGCACCTTTCTTCTGCTCCCATCTGATTGGCCAGAACTTAGTCATATGGTCACACCCAGCTGCAAGGGAAGCTGACAAATGTAATCTATTAGCTGGATGTAAGGTGACCCAGTGGTAAAGATTCTGCCTGCCAATGCAGGAGACACAAGAGACACTTGGATCCCTGAGTCAGGAAGATCCCCTGGAGTAGGAACTGGCAACCTACTCCAGTATTCTTGCCTGGAAAATTCCCTGGACAGAGGAACCTGGTGGGCTACAGTTCACAGGGTCGCAGAAGAGTCAGACATGACTGAGTGCACTCATGCATGCATGGTGACCAGAGGAAAAGTAGGGTTTGTTATAAGGAAGAGGAGAACAATATTGAGAGGCTATCTGCAGTCTTCTTCCACTTCCTTTCTAAGTTGTGGTGAATAACTGGATACTTCTGGTGTTTGAATATTAGGTAAGGATGGCTACATAAATTATCACATTTAACCCTCATATAGTTAATAAAAATGCCACAGGATGGGAGTCAACAGACATTTAAAATTAAGAAACAAACTAGGGCACAATAACAATAGAAGATATGGATTTGAATTCTGATTCTTTTTCAATTGAGTAATCTCAGCTGACCTACAGTTCAGTTCAGTTCAGTTCAGTAATGGACATGAGTTTGAGTAAATTCTGGGAGTTGGTGATGGACAAGGAAGCTTGGCATGCTGCAGTCCATGGGGTCGCAAAGAGTCATGCACGACTGAGTGACTGAAGTGAACTCAACTGAACTGTATAACACAGGGAACTCTCTACTGAATACTCTGTAATGACCTACATGGAAAAAGAATCTGAAACACAGTGGATATATGAATATGTATAACTGATTCATTTTGCTATATAGTAGAAAGTCATCTGGTCCCAGCACTTCATTGGACATAGATGGGGAAACAATGGAAAAGTGTCAGACTTTATTTTTTGGGCTCCAAAATCACTGCAGATGGTGACTGAAGCCATGAAATTAAAAGACATTTACTCCTTGGAAGGATAGTTATGACCAACCTAGATAGCATATTCAAAAGCAGAGACATTACTTGACCAACAAAGGTCCGTCTAGTCAAGGCTATGGTTTTTCCTGTGGTCATGTATGGATGCGAGAGTTGGGCTGTGAAGAAAGCTGAGTGCCAAAGAATTGATGCTTTTGAACTGTGGTGTTGGAGAAGACTCTTGAGAGTCCCTTGGACTGCAAGGAGATCCAACAAGTCCATTCTGAAGGAGATCAACCCTGGGATTTCTTTGGAAGGAATGATGCTAAAGCTGAAACTCCAGCACTTTGGCCACCTCATGCGAAGAATTGACTCATTGGAAAAGACTCTGATGCTGGGAGGGATTGGGGGCAGGAGGAGAAGGAGATGACAGAGGATGAGATGGCTGGATGGCATCACAGACTCAATGGACGTGAGTCTGAATGAACTCCGGGAGTTGGTGATGGACAGGGAGGCCTGGCATGCTGCTATTCATGGGGTCACAAAGAGTCAGACATGACTGAGCAACTGAACTGAACTGAACACAATATTGTAAATCAACTATACTCCAATACACTTTTAAAAGACTGCATCCTTTTTTATTGCTGAATAGCATTCGATTGAATATATGTACTACATTTTATCTGTTTTTTTTAATTTTTGATGAATACTTGGGTTGTTTCTATCTTCTGGCTATTGTGAATAATCATATTGTAAGCATTTTTTTTTTACAAATATCTTTTCAAGTCCTTAAATTCATTTCTTTTTGATATACACCTAGAAGTGGAATTGCTACATTATATAGTGGTTCAACATTCAGAAAATGAAGATCATGGAATCCGGTCCCATCACTTCATGGGAAATAGATGGGGAAACAGTGGAAACAGTGCCAGACTTTATTTTGGGGGGCTCCAAAATTACTGCAGATGGTGACTGCAGCCATGAAATTAAAAGACGCTTACTCCTTGGAAGAAAAGTTCTGAGCAACCTAGACAGCATATTCAAAAGTAGAGATGTTACTTTGCTGACTAAGGTCTGTCTAGTCAAGGCTATGGTTTTTCCAGTAGTCATGTATGGATGTGAGAGTTGGACTGTGAAGAAGGCTGAGCACTGAAGAACTGATGTTTTCGAACTGTGGTGTTGGAGAAGACGCTTGAGAGTCCCTTGGAGTGAAAGGAGATCCAACCAGTCCATTCTGAAGGAGATCAACCCTGAGATTTCTTTGGAAGGAATGATGCTGAAGCTGAAACTCCAGTACTTTGGCCACCTCATGGGAAGAGTTGACTCATTGGAAAAGACTCTGATGCTGGGAGGGATTGGAGGCAGGAGGAGAAGGGGACGACAGAGGATGAGATGGCTGGATGGCATCACTGACTCGATGGACATGAGTCTGAGTGAACTCCGGGAGTTGGTGATGGACAGGGAGGCCTGGCGTGCTGCAATTCATGGGGTTGCAAAGAGTCGAACAGGACTGAGTGACTGAACTGAACTGAACTGACAGTGGTTCTATATTTAACGTTTTGGGAAACTACCAAAATATTTTTCACAGCAGCTGCACTGTGATTACATACCCACAAACACTATACAAGGGTTCCCATTTTGCCATACTGGATGTTTTTTTATTTGTTTGTTTTTTACTCTAGACTCAAGAGGATTTCCTCATCTATTGAACATCAATGTGCGATGCCAACACGACTGAGCGACTGAACTGAACTGAACTGAACTCATTCATAACCATGTGTGCATACTTCCCACTGTAAACTCTTCACTGTATACTCTCATATTATTTGAGTATTTTTTATCAGATGAGTATATTACTTTTTCAAAAACAGATAGTTTTTCCCAGATCATTGTTAGGTAGGAAAGGGGTTTTTAAATTCTGCTTTTGGATCACAAGACTGTTGATGGAGATTCTCTTAGCACATGTGGAATCACAATTCTCTAAACTGCTCACTGGCAGAAAAACAGGTGCTGTGATAGAGAAGACTGTGCCTTCAAGATAGTTTATCTGTGGTTATTTGTCTTGCTCTCTCTGGAACCCAGCTCTCAGCACACAATTGAGACAGTAATGGAGGCTCAGATACCTCTGGTAGGCTTCAGGATTCCAGAGCTTTCCGAGGCGAGTTCCTCAGTATTCTGTTGTAACCACAGATGTACTATAACCTTGGAAATCATGAAGCCCCATAACTAGGCTTGAAGACTAGGGAACAGAGAAATCCCTGTTGAAGAATTAGTGGGAAGATTCTTTCAGTGATTAAGAAAGTTCAAGAAAATGGCTGTCATGAGAGAATCTTGTAAGAATTGTTGCCTGGATACTAGCAATAACCAATAAAGCCAGTGTTTTCCACACTGTGGACAATGTACTACCTTGATCATTTTGGGTTATATTCAACTACAACTCTGCTATTATTTACTTATTTGTCTTACAATAAATTAATTTTTATTTATATTTAAATTAAATGTATTAAGCTATTGTCCACAAAGTAGCCAAAGTGTTATTTTTTTAATGTCAGTCAGGTCACATCACCTCTCTGCTCAAAATCTTCCGATAGCTTTGATTGCGTTACGGCATTCCTTGTCTACAAGGATCTAGGCATCTTGTGCCTCCCAGTGCCCTCTCGTCTCATCTTCACGCTCCATCCCAACACTTAGCTTCACCCACAGTGGCCTCCTTGCTTCTTCCCCAAGACATCAAGCTCATTTCCGACACAAGTCCTCACACTTCAAGGTGGCTCTGCCTGGAATGCTCCTCTAGGTATCTCCTTGTTTCACAACGTTGATACACTCTGGTCACAAACAGTTCTTTCTCAGAAATGGCGATCTCTAAATGGCACTTGCTTGTCATTATATGACCTTTACCCTGTTTAATTGTCCTTCTTAGCATTCATTATCACCAAAAATATTATACAAAAATACAATTGTTCATTTATTTATCACCCATCTCCTCTGACTAGAATGTAAGCACCAAGAAATCAGGAGTCTTTTCTGTTTAGTCCTCTATTGAATTCCCAGAACCTACAATGGGGCCTAAAACAAAACAAGGCTTAATAGGCAATTGTTGAATGGGTGGACGGGTAGAAAAATGGAAGATTCATATCTGAGGAAGGTGAAGTCACTCAGTCGTGTCCGACCCTTTGCAACCCCATGGACTGTAGCCTATCAGACTCCTCCATCCATGGGATTTTCCATGCAAGAGTGCTGGAGTGGATTGCCATTTCCTTGCAGACCATATAAAGGAGGATTTACAAATAAATGGATGAATGGATTAGTCAACAGAACTTATAGAGAAATCTGACCAGTCTTTTTTTAAGTGAATATAGATACTTGTCACTATCATACAACTAAATATGGATTTAAAATATGGATCATTTAGAGAAAATATATTTATTTAAATCCCTAAAAATATAGTTGAATTTTCTTCTGATTTCTCATTGGGAAAGAACTTTCTAACCTAAAAAACAGTAGAACAATAATAAAGGAAAATGTCACTATATGTGATTTCAAAACTTAATTTCTTTAGGACATTTATTGCATTAAGCACTATTTATTTGTTTTTACATTTCTCAGGGAAATGCAAATTAAAATCACAATAAAATACAACTACACATCTATTACAATGACTAAAAAGCAATACTCGAAAACAAAACAAAATCCCCAAAACAGGGAATTCCCTGGCGATCCAGTGGCTAGGACATTATGCTCTGACTGCCAAGGGCCTGGGTTCAATCTCTGGCAGGGAACTAAGATTCTGTAAGCCAGGTGGCACAGCAAAAAAACAAAAACTGCAAACAAAACTGGCAATACTGAGGACAAATGAAGATATGGAGCAAAGGAAATTTTCCTGCAATCTTGGTAGGAATACAAAATAGTACAGCCATTCTGGAAAACAGTTTGGCGGTTTTCTTATAAAGTTAAACATTGACTCACGTTATAGCCTGGTGATCCCGCTTTGAAGTATTTACCTGAGAGAAATGAAAATTTGTGTTCAAACACTTACATGTGAATGTTTATAGTGGCTCTACTTGTTATTGACAAAATCTGGGAGTAATGCAAATGTCCTTAAACTAGTATTTGGAGAAACAAAACATGGAATTCCATACATGTTGCTCAGCAATAAAAAGGAACAAACTACTGACATACGCAATAACATGGATGCATATCTCAAGTGAATTCTATTAACTGAAGGAAGCCAGACTAAAAGGCTGTTCAGTTTAGTTCAGTTACTCAGTCACGTCCAACTCTTTGAGATCCCACGGACTGCAGCACACTAGGCTTCCCTGTCCATCACCAGCCCCTGAAGTCTACTCAAACTCATGTCCATTGAGTCGGAGATACCATCCAACCATCTCATCCTCTGTCGTCCCCTTCTCCTGCCTTCAATCTTTCCCAGCATCAGGGTCTTTTCCAATGAGTCAGTTCTTCGCATCAGGTGGTCAAAGTATTGGAGCTTCAGTTTCAGCATCAGTCCTTCCAATGAATATTCAGGATTGATTTCCTTTAGGATTGATGGGTTTGATCTCCTTGCAATTCAAGGGACTCTCAAGAGTCTTTTCCAACACCACAGTTCAAAAGCATCAGTTCTTCAGTGCTCAACTTTCTTTACGGTCCAACTCTCATATCCATACATGACTACTGGAAAAACCATAGCTTTGACTAGATGGACCTTTGTTGGCAAAGTAATGTCTCTGCTTTTTAATATGCTGTCTAACAGGTCAGAGCTTTTCTTCCAATGAACAAGTGTGTTTTAATTTCATGCTGCAATCACCATCTGCAGTGATTTTGGAGCCCAAGAAAATAAAGTCTGTCACTGCTTCTTTGTTTCTCCATCTGTTTGCCATGAAGTAATGGGACCAGATGCCATGGTATTAGTGTTTTGAATGTTGAGTTTTAAGCCAGCCTTTTCACTCTCCTCTTTCACTTTAATCAAGAGGCTCTTCAGTTCCTCTTCACTTTCTGCCATAAGGGTGGTGTCATCTGCATATCTGAGGTTATTGATATTTGTCCTGTCAATCTTGATTCCAGCTTGTGCTTCATCCAGCTAGGCATTTTGCATGATGTACTCTGCATATAAGTTAAATAAGCAGTTGACAGTATACAGCCTTGACATATTCCTTTCCCAATTTGGAACCAGTCTGTTGTTTCATGTCTGGTTCTAACTGGTATATTCTGCATGATTTCTTTATGCAATATTCTGGAAAAGGCAAAACTATAGAGACAGAAAACAGATGAGTGGTTGCCATGGGTTAGAGGCTGGAGAAGTGTGGAGGTGGGTTCACTACAAAAGGACACAGGTATTGTAGGGAAGGAATGGAGAAGCAGATGTAGACAATGGACTTGTGGACACAGCAGGGGAAGGAGAGAGTGGGAAGAACTGAGAAATTGGCACTGACATATATTCACTATCATGTGTAAAACAGCTACCTAGTGAGAAGCTGCTATGCAACACATGGAGCCCAGCCTGGCCGTCTGTGAGGACCCAGAGTGATGGGAAGGAGGGGGAGGGGAGGCTCAAGAGGAAAAGGATATACAGATAATTATGACTGATACACATTTTTGTACCGCAGAGACCAACACAACATTGTAAAGCAATTTTCCTCCAATTAAAAAGATTTTTTTAATTTAAAAAAAGGATGTGGGGACATTTTTTGGAAGTGATAGAAATATTCTATAAACTGAGTGTGCTTCTTGTTACCAAGCTTCATGTGTTTGTAAAAATTCATAAAAGTTTATACTAACAAGGGGGAATTTTACAATATGTAAAATATACCATAATAAACTGATTTAAAAAAAAAAAGGAAACATAGAACGTAAGCAAACTGGAAAATGCTTTTAAAAAAGTGTGACAAAAGCTTCCCTGGTGGCTCAGTTGTAAAGAATCCACCCGCTAAAGCAGGAGACCCAGGTTCAATCCCTGGTCTGGGAGGACCCCACATGCCAAAGAGTCTGGCCTGTTCGCCAAACTACTGAGCCTGCGCCCTAGAGCCCGGAGTCACAGCTACTAAGCCCGCGTGCTGCAACTACTGAAGTCCTGCACCCCAGAGCTCATGCTTTACAACAAGACAAGCCACTGCAATGAGAAGCCCGTGCACCGCAACTGCAGAAGGCCGGAGAGCAAAGACCCAGCACAATAAAAATAAAATAAAATAAATTTTTAAGTGTGAAAAAGTAAGTATATTGTTAATAAAATTGATGAGAAACACTAGTTGCTAAATAACAAAAAAATGTCCATTCTGACTAGTAATGCACTAATTGAAATTAAAGCACATTGAAATACCATTTCCCACATTTATTCTCTTCCTCCATTGCCTTTTTTTTTTAAGTTTAATACAGAATGTGGGCAACGGTGTGGAGGGATACATATGCTCACACAATTCTGGTGAGAGTGTAAATTGATTCCAATCTTCTTGGGAAGTAGTCTGGCAGATCAATATCAAGAGATTAAGAAGTGTTCACAATTTTCATTACAGTAATTTTACTTCTGAGAATCTGCCCTAAGGAAATAAATCAAGGTGTGAGAATATTTTTGTATATAAAGATGATTGGGACAAATTATTTACAGCAGCAAAAAGTTTGGAACAATTTAAGTGTCTGTATTAAGATAATGGTCAAAAAATTGTATAAAAATTATATATTTATTCACATGAAGAAATAGAATAAGGTAGCCATTGAAAATGATGTTTAAGAAGAATTAATGACAGAAAAAGTACTTTTGAAATAATGTAAAGAATGTAAAATAGGGCTTTCCTAGTGACACAGTGAATGGCAATCTGCCTTTCAGTTCAGGAAGATCCCACATGCTTGGAGCAAATAAGCCCATGCACCCCAACTACTGAGCCTGTTCTCTAGAGCCCAGGAGCTGCAACTACTGAAATCCACACACCCCAGGACCTGTGCTCCACAAGAGAAGCCACTGCAAAGAGAAGCCTTTGTACCTCAAGAAAGAGTAGCCCCCTCTTGCAACTGGAGAAAAGCTCATGCAGCAAAAAAGACCCAGCCCAGCCAAAAATAAATAAATAAATAAAACTATTATTTTAAAGCACAAAGAATTTTTCAAAAATAGACTGTAGAATAGCATAAAAAGTATAATCTTAATTGTGTAAAAGTATAACATATTAAAAAGCAGAGACATTACTTTGCTAACAAGGGTCCATCTAGTCAAGGCTATGGTTTTTCCAGTAGTCATGTATGGATGTAAGAGTTGGACTATGAAGAAGGCTGAGCGCCGAAGAATTGATGCTTTTGAACTGTGGTGTTGGAAAAGACTCTTGAGAGTCCCTTGGACTGCAAGGAGATCCAACCAGTCCATTCTAAAGATCAGTCCTGGGTGTTCTTTGGAGGGACTGATGCTGAAGCTGAAACTCCAATACTTTGGCCACCTCATGCGAAGAGTTGATTCTTTGGAAAAGACCCTGATGCTGGGAGGGATTGGGGGCAAGAGGAGAAGGGAACGACAGAGGATGAGATGACTGGATGGCATCACTGACTCAATGGACATGAGTTTGAGTGAACTCCAGGAGTTCATGATGGACAGGGAGCCTGGCAATTCATGAGGTTGCAGAGTCAGACACGACTGAGCCACTGAAGTGAACTGATCCGTACATAATAGAGCTCAAAAGTTAATTTGCTAACCTGTTGATCTTAGTTAACTGGAGTAGCTGGTTTTATTTTCCTTTTTACTGGCTTCTGATTTTTGTTTAAAATACCCAAAAAGTGTTTTGTGAAGAAACATTCTAAGGTTAAGTGGACTCAGCAGACATCCCAAACTTGGATTCCAGATGACTGGTGTCACTGTTTCACAGAAGCTTGAAAATCTACTATATTGTAGGTTTTGCTTCTAAAAACCATAAACCATAACACTCTGAAATAAAATACAATAATATTTGGGATATATTAGAAGTTTTCTTAGAAATTAATGGCAACCCACTCCAGTACTCTTGCCTGGAAAATCCCAAGGGCGGAAGAGCCTGGTAGGCTGCAGTCCGTGGGGTCGCAAAGAGTCGACATGACTGAGTGACTTCACTTTCCCTTTTTACTTTCATACATTGGAAAAGGAAATGGCAACCCACTCCAGTGTTCTTGCCTGGAGAATCCCAGGAACAGGGGAGCCTGGTGGGCTGCCGTCTCTGGGGTTGTACAGAGTCAGACATGACTGAAGTGACTTAGCAGCAGCAGTAGCAGCATGGCCCATTTACACTTCTGCAGTTGGAATTCAAATTTTTATTTTATTTTTGGTTGCACCTTGATGCTTGTGGGATCTTTGTTCCCTGACTAGGGATTGAACTCAAGCCCTGGACAGTGATATCTTGGTGTCCTAACCATTGGACTCCTGGGGAATTCCCAGAGTTCAAAATTTTGAATGTGAGATTCAAGACTCTAAGCTTTCACTGTCCAATATGGTAGCCGCTAGTCACACATGGAACTTGAACCGTGGCCAGAATTAACTGGGAGGTTCTGAAAGTGTAAAATACATACCACATTTTGAAGACTTTAGATGAAAAGAAGAATATGAAATACATTGTTAATAATTTTTTACATTGATATACATTGAAATGCCACATTGTATATATAGGTTAAATAAAACGTACTATTAAAATTAATTTCACCTGTTTCTTTTTACTTTTTCAATGTGGTTACCAGAAAATGTTAAGTGTATAGCTTGAATTACATTTCTATTGGGAAGAGCAGTTTTAAAATCTGTTCTCAGTCTAGCCTTTGAACCTCATTTCCTCCCCTATGTTTGCACAGGAATAAACAATGTAGACCCCTCTTTCTTTCCCATAAGGTAAACTGCTATTTTATCAGGCACTTTCTGAGGCTGTTTACTCAGGCTTCAGTGACTTTCTCATTTTAATTCACATCTAAATCCTGTTCATCCTTAGGCACAACTGAAATGTTGCCATATCATTGAGGCTTTCTGCATTAAATTGGGATCCTATTCAGCTGCAAACAATGGAAACCAGCTAGATACCTCTGTCAGCTAGGTGTTTTTCTTTCTTCTGTATCCAGAGGTTGGCCGTCCAGGATTGATTGGTGCAGTAGCTTCATGATACCACCAACCTATAGGAGCTTTCTGCTTTTCATTCTACCATAACCTTGGCATAGGGCTTTTCTATTCATGATCACTTTATAGTCACAAGATGGCTGCTCCACTTCGTCATAAATCTGCATTCCAGGTAGGAAGAAATGTAACAAGCAAAAGTAACAAGGAGGAGGGAGGCATCTATAATAGGAAAGTAGACTTTTCAAAAAATCTTTAGTAGACTTTGACTTGTTTCTCATTGGCCTTGTGTTGTGTCAAACAAAAACCCAGTCTGCAAGAGAGCAAGGAATTTTAGTTCTTTTGATTTTTGCTGTCATTGCTGCTCTTGCTGTTGGCTTTAGTTTTGATTTTTTTCTTTCTTTCTTCTTCTTTTTTTTGCCTGTACAGATTGCTACAAGGATGTATCAGTAGAGAAAAGGCAATTCTAGTAGTGCCTGCCCACATCTTTGATTTTAGTGGTCAAAATTTATTTCCCTGGATGGTGCTGGATACACATTGAAATTTTTGTCTATTTTTGCTTCCCCCTTCCTGAAGGATTTTGTTTCTCCCATAAACAGTTTTCCTTCAGGCAAAGAATGCAATCGTTTATCACATTTTTTATTTTCTTAATTACCTTCGCATTCCAGTCTTGCCTCTGGGGCCTTTTTATTCATTGTGCATGATGCCTAGAGCCTCAGAGCTTTTCAGGGGCCTGAATATTTTAAACCTGAAAAAAATGTATTGACTTCTAAATTCACAAAGAAATGGTGATATCAAAACTCATTAAATATTTAGTTAAGTGCCTCTGAAATATATAGTTACTCATACATTAATTGTTAAATTTAGATTCACAAAAATGTTATTATGTTTGAAATATATTTGCAGATTATGGGCTCACTTTCCTGAGTATGCATACTGATTACACAGAAATCATAGCCAACCAGAAATTAAACAATTTACTCCAAGCTTTAGAGGACATTACAGTAGTTTCCTCACATCCTTTCCAGCCAGATGATCACTCCAAGCCTTTGGCAGGACTTGTAATTCTGAGTGAGTGACTGACTTGGGAATGGAGAGCTCTAAGTCATTCAGGCCAACGAAATATGAGTAGAACAGTACTGGCCTTCTCTCCTCGCTTCTTCCAGGTGTGAATAAGTAAGGGTTTTGCCCCTGTTGCTGTGGGCAGCCATCTATCTGGCCACCATAAAGAGACCTAGGCCTAGGACAAAGCTCACTCTTGTGGTGGGCAGAACAAAGAAAGAAGAAATGAGCTAGGCCCTTGAAAACATGATGACTCCACTAAATCAATAGCTCTGAAGTCTCTAGCCTTCTTCTGGACTTCCAGGGGGTGTTTGCTAGTAAAGCTCAGTGTTCTCTGTGATGCCAATCTCCTTAAAAATAAATGACATATTTCAGGTTTAGGAACCATGCAGATCTCAGCATATCATCTAGTTTCTAATCTGAAGGACACGGAGGCTCATGGATTCAAGTCATTTTCTCATAGGTTGCTGTATTTGTTTGCTAAGGCT
The DNA here is from genome assembly GCA_006408695.1 of Aepyceros melampus. Taxonomy (NCBI): domain Eukaryota; kingdom Metazoa; phylum Chordata; class Mammalia; order Artiodactyla; family Bovidae; genus Aepyceros; species Aepyceros melampus. Next base: position 285,696 of record SJXQ01007770.1, read on the forward strand.
GCCATAATAAACCACCACAGTCTGGGTGGCATACACAGCAGAAGCTTATCACAGTTCTAGAGGCTGGAAGTTCAATGAAGGTGCGGGCAACTTTGGTCTGTTTTGAAGCCAGCCTCTCTCCCTGTCTTGCAGACAGCCAGCTTGTCGCGTGTCCTCATATGGCCTTTCTTCTGCTCACACCCGACTAGGGTCTCTCTGTGTGTCCACAGAGAGGGGCCCACCAAAGAGCTTCACTTAATGTCCTCTTCAATGTTCCTATATCCAAATACAGTCACATTCTGAGGCACTAGGGGTGAATAGGTGTGTGAGGGCAAATGATTTAGTCTCTAATGGTTACACGTACTTTCTTTCCTCAATGGCAGAGGTCAGACTAGGACCCATGCTCCCTAACTCCTAGGTGTGCTTTCTTGCCACCGTGAAAGGAATATCCAGTTTCTGTGTATGAAACATTTTAGAAGGAATCAAAGTAGCATTTAGAAAGGTGTGGAGGTGCAGTTCAGCAGCAAAAAAACTGGAAGGAATATGGAGGCTCCAAAAATCCAATCTGATCTGCCAGTTCTAGAACCCAGTTATACAGAGAGGGCGTTTTGTTTTTATGATCCAAAAAAATGGAACATTTTCATACCATCCAATAATAAAGGATTGTTTGGCATATTCATCGACTTGGAATACTAGGCAGCCTTAAAAATTATGAAGTAGGTATACATGAAGGAGTCCTTGGGCCTAGAAAAGAAAACAATGGTCTCAAAGGCCCTTGCTGAGTCATCTAACTTCAGGGAAAACAAAACTGAACTTTAAGTCCCGCCCTGATGCTCTGGGCCAGTTGCATCTACCTGTGACTTATTACCCCCTGCCCAAAACCTCCCACCCCTTGTTCAACTACAAATGCCATCTCAACTAAAGATTCCCAAAACGTCCTGCCTGACTAACATTTCCCTTGTCATTTCCACAAACCTCCCTTTAAATATGAAGCCTCCATGATCCCTCTCATGCTCAGCCTGGTCATTAGGCCAACTGTTGCCCCTCCTTGCCTGAATAAAAGTAACCTACCTCCGTTGAGGTTATCTCTTCTTTTTCTCTGCCTCAGCCCAAACTATACCTTATAATACATATTTGTAAACATGAAAAGAGAAGCATGATTCGATTTCTTAACATTTATAAAGATCAGGACTCCCCCGGAGGTCCAGTGGTTAAGATTCCAAGCTTCCACTGCAGAGGGTATGGGTTTGATCACTGGTTGGAGAACTAAGAGCCTATATGCTATGAGGTACAGCCAAAAAAAAAAAAAACACAGCCTTATAAAGATCACACAACTATATGATCTGTTCTGGTCTTAAAATATACATATATGTATATGTGTATTACTGGCACTATTCACATTAGTGTAGTATTGGATACCTGGATTATGGAAAGCAGTTTTCTCTTTGATTTTTTTTTTTTTTTACTGAAAAACCTTTAAATGAATCTGTATATTAACAACTATAAAAGGTCTCTGTATCTACCAGTCAAATGTGGGGACCTTTTTTTGGCTGATTAAGCTGGCAGCAGTGAGCCACAAAGCAGATAAACTTTGGCACGAAAAACTGCAAACCATCAGCTGCTGTAAGAGCTCTCTCTCCATTTGACACAGAAGTCTTATTTCAAGAGAAATTATTTCTGCATTTTCTTAGGGATTTGGCACCCTGCCTTCCCTCTCTATAAAGGAGGGAAAGGTCTTTTATTTGCCACTTCCACCTTTTCCAGTTGCTGTGGGGAGCAGAGCCCACCCTCCTGTCATCCATTTTGGAGGCAGCTGTATGAGCAAGGAGAGCCCAGCCCTAGAACTGACTCATGCTTGGTGCATAGCTAAGACAACCACGAACGGAGCCTGCAGAACTACTCAGCGCGCGCATCAACCTGGTTGGCTTCCTCTTCCATCTGCCAGTGAAATGTTAGACCCCAGCAGCCAGTCATTTCGGTTGTTGGGAAATCTCTCTTCTTGTCTGCTCCCCATCATGAGCATGAACCCTTGCCTCTGGCACTAGCCTGATAGTGATCACATGATCAGCACATGAGCATCACAGTATACTGAGCATTTCACCCATGCCATCCTTTCTGGAGAAGGAGCAATGAAGGGGCAGGGAGCAGCTGAATTCTAGGCACCCGACAGGGATAGGCATTCAGAGAAGGGCCCCGTACTCAGCTTAGAATTGTTTCAAGACCATTTTCCGCTAACTTTTGCCTCCTGGTGTTTTTCTCTTGGCAAGCTGGGGCTAGAAAGTGAATCATTACATACCCAGTGTGGTGAAGAAGGGTACCTGCGTGGATCTGAGGTTTTATCAGCTCTCCTGATCCCTCTCTGAGTCTTTGTCCCTGAGTCACCAGCACCAACCAGGGGAGAGGTGCGAGATGCCAGGAGATGACCCACTTAAGAATGAGTGTGACTTGGAAACTAGACAGGAAAGCTGCTGGCTGTTATGGATTTTTTACCCATTGCTTTAGGATAAGCAAGAGACCTCAAAAGTAAAAACATGTGGCTATTTTTTTTTCTTGGACCTTGGGAAACCCCATGATAAAATAGAGTAAGCAATAAAAACTTTCTCTGAAGCACTAATAAGCTTAATGTTAATTGCGTTAGTATTCCTGGAGGAAGATGCTGTTTGATTTTCAGTGTTGCCATTTTTGCTTACAGAGAAGTGAGATAAATGGAGGCAGTGGCACAGATTAAGTAAATTCTTGTGTGGGAAAAGTCTGAGTTCTCATATGCTTTCAGTTATTTAGTCTGTTGATTATATCAACTAATACGTAGCATCTTGTTTTCATAAGTGGACAATGTTATAATTTATTTCTATTAGCAACTAGGAATTATAATATAGATCAGTAGTATAGAAAATAAGCACAGATTTGCCCTAAGGCAAATTTACTTTTTTTTTAGTCAACAGCATGGTGAGTTGAGAAAAGATTGCTTGAAATATAATCAAGTGAGTGGAAGGCATTGCTATATGATTCTAATGGATATGGAATCTTTATAGAAAAATAACTGTCATTATCTACAGTGAACACTTTTAAAATTTCCAGTCTCCTAACTAGGGTGAGGAACTTCACGGAAGGAAGATCACATAATCAACACAAATTTGTTGAATGACAATTCTGTTCAGGATACTCCTGAACACCTCCTACTCACCCAATCACTGAGGGAGGGATGTTGTTGTTCTGTCACTAAGTTGTGTCCAACTCTTTGCCACTCCATGGACCGCACCATGCCAGGCTCCCCTGTCCTTCACTATCTCCTGGTGTTGGCTCAGACTCAAGTCCATTGAGTCTGTGATGCTATCTAACCATCTCATCCTCTGCTATCCCCTTCTCCTTTGCCTTCAATCTCTCTCAGCATCAGGGTCTTTTCTAATGAGTTGGCTCTTCACATCAGTGGCCAAAGTATTGACGCTTCAGCTTCACCGTCAGTCCTTTCAATGAATATTCAGGGTTGATTTCCTTTAGGATTGAATGGTTTGACCTCCTTGCTGTCCCAGGGGCTCTCAAGAATCTTCTCGTGCAACACAATTCAAAAGCATCAATTCTTAGGCACTCAGCCTTCTTTATGGTCCAACTCTCACATCCATACATGACTACTGGAAAAATCATAGCTTTGACTATACAGACCTTTGTTGACAAAGTGATGTCTCTGCTTTTTAATATACTGTCTAGGTTGGTCATAGTACAAGATGGCCAAACATAACATACCTGACACTGGACAGATGAGATGAACAGCAGGTTATTAGTCACATATAGTCCGTGGAAGGATATCACACACCATGTAGGTTCATTTAGAAGTTGAGTAAGCCAGCAGGGGCAGTGGGAGGCAGGCTTTGTATTAACCAGAGGGTAGAGTGACCCCTGGAGAAGGCAATGGCACCCCACTCCAGTACTCTTGCCTGGAAAATCCCATGCACGGAGGAGCCTGGTAGGCTGCAGTACATTGGGTCACTAAGAGTCAGACACGACTGAGCGACTTCACTTTCACTTTTCACTTTCATGCATTGGAGAAGGAAATGGCAACCCACTCCAGTGTTCTTGCCTGGAGAATCCCAGGGACAGGGGAGCCTGATGGGCTGCTGTCTATGGGGTCGCACAAGGTCGGACATGGCTGAAGCGACTTAGCAGTAGCAGCAGAATGACCCCTGGTTCCTATGGGAGGATGTGATTGGTTTGTTTGAATAGCTTCACGGCTGACAGGGAAATAATATCCATTAGGTTGAGGACCAGGAAGGACGAAGGTAGTCAGACAAATAGGGAACTATCCAAGTAGGGTGCCTTTCCTACCTGGTTGGGTGGAGGGGTCGTATCTGTCAAAAACAGGGGAACTTATGGTTTGGCCTCTAGGGCCCCAGGGGGCTCAGAGATGTCAAAGCAGCATTTGAAATTTTAGATCTTATGCTATAGATACAAAAAAGAATAAAACATGGTTCCTGACTGCAAAGAGCTTGAATTCTCCGGGCTGGAGCAGGAGTGGGGAATGTGGGTGTGTGAGTGCCAAACTGTTGTAAATGTTTCTGACTGTAAGCACAGGAGGACTTCTGAGCAAATCTAGGAAATATGGTACAGTAACTGGGGCGGGTAGACTTTGTTGAAAACATAGAGATTGGGGACTTTCCTGGTGGTTCAATGGTTAAGATTTCTGACTCCCAGTGCAGAGGGCCTGGGTTTGATCCTTGGTCAGGGAACTAGATCCCACATGCTACAGCTAAGACCTGGCACAGCCAAATAAATAAATAAAAATATTTTTTAAAAAGCATGGAATTTGTCTAGAACTTCAAAGATGGGTAAAATGCATGGTTAGAGGGAGCCAAACCAGGGGGCATTTCAGAGGAATGAGAAAGAACATTCTTGCTTATGCTGGGAGAACATTTGAGTCACACATGTGACATATACTTATTGAGAGACTGCTCAGGGGACAGACAGCCCAGAGGATAGAGTGAAAAAGAAGTTCTAACGACAATGTGGGCCTTGCCTATTGGGCTGTCTGGTCTGAGTTGGGTGTGAGCCATGGGGCAGCGGAGTCCAGGAAGTCAAGAGTCTGCCACTCCCTGAGGGTCTTGAATGTAGACTTTGGATACATGCTCCAAAGAGGTAAAACAACCCCAGAAATTCAGCAATGGGCAAAAAAAAAAAAAAAAAAAAACAGTGTTCAATAGGCAACTATTGCAAATACTTAAAATATGCCAGATTTTCTTTCTTTCTTTTTTTGGAGGGGCCATGCCAAACAGCATGTGGGATCTTAGTTCCCTGACCAGGGATCAAACTTGTGCCACCTGCATTGGAAGGGTGGAGTCTTAACCACTGGATAGCCAGGGAAGTCTCAAAATATGCCACGACTTCAGTACCTTTTTCAGCATTTTATACCAGTACTCTGAAAAACATGGAAGCAAGCATTGTGTCCCTTGAATTCAGAAGGCCCTGCCAGGAGACTGCTTTGGTGACCACATCCTGCCGAGGCCCAGCTGGCTTTTCAGGACCCATCTCCACCTCCCTCCTCTTGGGCTGTGCTGGGCATTCCCACCTCAGAGTCCCCGGAGAACTCTGGGCCTGTTCTCTCTTGTGGAGCAGTGGGTACTTAACGCTCCAGCCAACTGAGCTACCCAGTCCGTACAGACTGCACTGAGACAGAAACCTCTAAATTACTGAACGGAGCACTGTGTTCTTCCCAGGACAGGACAGTCATTTTCAGTTGTCCAGTACGAGTGTGTACCCTCTAAGATACTTATCAGTGGCTCATTTCTCCTCATGTACTTGGCAACCAAGCACACAGATGCATACCAACATGTCCTTGGGTTTGCTCTAACTTTATATCCTAAACATTCCCTGAGAGAAAAGAGAGAGGGGTGTTCTTGGCCCCAAGAAATTCAAAGGGTGTTAACTTCCTCTTCCTGAATAAATATGTGCTATGTAATTATTTATCCTTGATACGCCAAATAGCTGGGAAGATAGAAAGAAACCTTGCAACATCTTTAAGATCAACATGACAACAACAGAAAAGTTAAAACTTTTAACTTTTCTGAAAGAAAGAAGAAAAGAAAAGAAAAAGAAGAAAAAAACCCTTTCCTGGATACAAGTATCCCAACTGGCAGCAATGAAGTCTAAAAGCTATAGTATAAAATAGCTCAAATGCTCATGGCAAGAAATGAACTTGTCCCAGCATAAATGACTACAGAGATGAGCCCAAGGAGTTCCAGCACAACCAAATTAATGGTTTGTTTTGAGGGGTGGGAAGGTGGGGAGGGATTTGTGCAAACATCACATTAGCCATTCTGAGAACTGTTTGCAGATTTTTAAGACAACTGTAACTACTTTCACGGTGACCCTATGGGTGATGATGTTCTCAGATCTGGACATCAGGAAATCTTTAAGTATGTACTAGATCAGTCAGAAGGAAGCCACAGTGACCCTAAACACAATTATGAGTTCAGTTGACACCTTAGTAGGAAAACAAAATATCAAAGTCTGTTAAAGACTCACCAAAGCATATAATGTCCCGGAACAGGGAATCATTGTACTGCACATTCTTGCAGGAGGTGTAACATTTCAGATGTGTTCTTTCAGATGAGATTATTTGGGAAACGAGTGTATAAGAATCATAAGACTGAGATAAATGCCCACTTTAATCTTGAAGAAATGCTGATTTCATCTTTAAACCGTGGTTTTCTTTGGAAACCTGAGTTGTTTTTGAACCACAATACATGCTTCAAATCGATCAGAGGGGCTTTCACGTGAATCTTGGGGAGATAGAAATGTGAGATTAAAGGACACTAGACTCTGGAGTCATGTGGTAATGGCTAAAACGCTAATTGAGGCCCTGGGTCGATTAGTGCTTCATTTCTGTCCCTGACCTGCTGAACTTCTGAGCCACTCCTCTAGATGCAAGAAGTACTATGGTTTCTGTCTACTCTCACACTCATAAAACTGTATTATCCGGGGACTTTCCTGGTCTAGTGGCTAAGACTTCAAACTCCCAATGCAGGGGGCCCAGGTTTGATCCCTGGTTAGGGAACCAGATCCCACACACTTCATCTAAAGATCTCTAAGACCAGGCACAGTCAAATAACACATTTTAAAAATGTATTTGCTTATCTGAAATCTAAGATAACTACACAAAAGAGGAAAGAATAATCACACAAAGAAATGCACATGACTTCATTTTGAGAGTGCTGGAAGGTTCGTTTGTAAAGCATATGTGCACAGACACACATACACAAATTCTTTTTTTTTTTTTTAATTAGAGTATTAGATTTGTGAAATGCATTTAAATCCAAACATTTTATTTATTTAATGGCCTATAAGTGATTACTTTAGTGTATCTGATGAAAAATACAGATTACACCTGGAAAAGCTTCCATCAGAAGAGAGCCCAGATTACTGACATAGCATTACCCCCAATGTATATGTATTTAAAGTACATAAACAGATAAACGTCAGTTTTTGTTAAAAATATTTATTTAAATAAGTAGAAAGAGCTCTAACAAAGGACCTGCAGCTATGATTCAGATGCATTAAAAACTCATCTATGTTCAATTCAGTTATTCAAAATGCTTATCTTTAAGTCAGTAGTATTTCATTTTAATATGGAAAATGTCTTAAATTTTGACAGCATGCCTGAGTGAGAATGTGCAAATGATCTACAATCCCCATGGAGATGACCTGGTGACCCCTGCATTTTATTTAGGTCAGTGTGGCCAGCAGGGCCAGCTTCTTCCTCTATGCAAATGCTGCAAAGAGAAGAAGGAAAAACTAGACAGGAGCTGGCTGTGGGGAAGGAGGGGAAGCCGGGCAAGACTGGGAGCCAGGAAGGCCTGCCTGGGGGAGCCCAAAGGCTTTCGGGGCCTGTGCTGGTGCACGCAGCCACAGACAAACTGTTTTAACACTGTCCCGGGCCTGGGAAAGGTGGGGGAGGGAGGGCAACCACGTGGCTGCAGTCTCCTCCCCTAACTGCATGGGTGGGCGTTTGTAGCACCCAGGGTATGCACTCAGTCTAAGAAGGTAGAGATATTAACTCGAGTTTTCTCACATGTGGACTATTTATGTTATCTCATCTCCTGGCTTTCTGCTTGGCCCCTTCTCCAGGCGTCCTCTCTGCAAAATGGTGACATTTCAGTCCTCCCATCTAATCATGTGACTCCTGCCGGAGACCATGCACTGACTACGTGGCAAAGCCCTTAGCTTGACATTTGAGCCCTGTTGTGAGCTAGTCCCTGCCTTTGGCTCTCTCTGCAGAACTCTTCATGCATTTTCAGCTGCCCAATCTTCTACAAATGTACTTTTCATTTCCTTCTATTTAATTAAAAAAAAATATTTATTAATTTGGCTGCACCAGGTCTTAGTTGTGACAGGCCGGATCTAGTTCCCTGACTAGGGATTGAACCCTGGTTCCCTGCACTGGAAGCTCAGAGTCTTAGCCACTGGACTACCAGGGAAGTCCTGCATTTCCTTTTATTTTTTATTGAAGTACAATTTGTGTATGGGCTTCCCAAGTGGCTCAGTGGTAAGAATCCACCTGCCAGTATAGGATACACATGTTGGATCCCTGGTCCAGGAAGATCCTCTGGAGGAGGAAATGGCAACCCACTTCAGTATTCTTGCCTGGGAAAACCCCATGTACAGAGGAGCCTGGTGGGCTACAGTTCAAGGGGTCACAAAGAGTCTGTCTTGACTTAGCAACTGGACAACAACAAAATAACTTGCAAAAAGTTTACTCATTACAAGTGTACAGCCTTAGGAATATTTACATCTGTCTGTAACCTTAGGTAACCACATCCAGATCAAGACGTACAATTTTCTCCCCACTTGAAGTTTCCCTTGTCCCCTTATCTGCCTATACACACCCTATCCACCACCTCAGGTTTTGCCTGTTTTCAAACTTAATATGAATAAAATGATACAATGTGTATTAGTTTTTGCTTGTCTTCTTTCAGCGGAACTGCTTGGGAAATTCAACCATGTTGTACGTATATTTAGTTCATTTTTTCCCTAGTATTCCATAGTATGCATAGATCATAATTTCTTCCTTCTTTTATTGCTTCTTCGTATTTCTCTGTTGGCACTTAGCATAGTGGAAGGTTTGAAGGAAAAGATTCATAAAAGTCTAGGCACTGCCTTGGAGGTGGTTTCCTGAAGCCTCAGGGGGATTCAGTCCTGGTGAAGAGTCTGACTGAGCTGAGGCAGAGGGACCCAGAGCACCCATGTCCTAGGGACTCAGAAAGTCAGCACCCATTCATTTATTCAAAGTGAGAAATATGACCATCATATAGTCAGGTAAAGACACTTCATGTATTTTTTAAATGGTTCTGTAATATTTATGTAGCCTTTCTTCCAAGAAACTATGAATATATTTAAATAATGAGTTGCCACAACATCCTGGGAAATAGACTGTAGGAATTTACAAATGAAGAATCTGGGACAGATGGAATAACTAAGGCTACCCAGGGCAAACTGAGGGGAAAATAACAAGAAAAAAAAACGCATCAACTTTAACCATACCTCTCTGCTTTGTTTTTCCTTAATCTCAGGGGAGGGCCTGCAAGTGGTTTAAGCTTCAGTCTCTGGCCAGAGGTGGCGGGTTCAAATTTCTGCTCTGTTCCCACATCCATGACCTTGGGCAAGTCACACTGCTTCTCAGTCGTGTCACTGGAAGGATGGGATGATAACAGGAGTTCAGTGAACTGACAGACAGAGGCAGAGTGATGTGAACAATGTCGGATGGAATGTAGCAAGCAATTTTAAAATGTTAAAAACGCCAGCTATGATGATTGTCTTGGTTTCCATAAATTGTCACTTTCCTCATTCTCAGAAAATTAGATCACATTTAGGCGTTACTAACTACTAAAGCCTCAGCTTGAAGTCATGATGATTGAATCATCATTTTTAAATTCCTAAGGGAGAGGTATTTCTGGAGAAGACTCAGTACTGGCAATACTCAACAGATTTTTTTGATGGCAGCTAGAAGGAGATTGGGCTTCCCTGGTGGTTCTGTGGTGAAAAATCTGCCTGCCAATGCAGGAGATTCGAGTTTGATCCCCGGGTTGGGAAAATCCTCTGGAGAAGGGAATGGCAACCCGCTCCAGTATTCTCACCTGGAAAATCCCATGGACAGAGGAGCCTGGCAACCTACAGTCCATGGGATTGCAAAGAGTCAGACACGACTGAGCAACTAACAACAACAAAAAGGAGATTAGGGGAAAAAGACCCAACATTAGTCAAAGCATCTGAAGAGATAAAAATTATGTAAACAAATATCCCAAGGTGACTACAATGTTTTAAATAAGTATATTGTGATAGAGAAACTGGTTTGTATATCTGTTCTATTTTTGCTGTTTTGAATACTGTTCTAGAAAGGCAGGGAATCTGAAGCATTATTAAGCTGAGGCCTTTTCTGGGATGTTGCTAAGCAAAGTTCACAATCCAGGGCTACTAATTAAAATTAATTCTGCTTATTGTGCATAAATTAGGTCCTAATGAGGTGAGAAACTGCAGTAAAAATAATGAAAGAATGAAAATACCTCTTTTGAATAAAAACAAAACCAGCAAGGCTTATATTCTCAATTCTATCTTGCTTCTCTGCAGCCCGCATTTGGATTAAAAAACAAAACAAAAAAATACAGCTCTGAGAACAGGGAGATGGAAAATCAAAACAAAATCTTTCATGCAATTAGCTTATACAATTCCAGGTAGGGCAAATAGAACTCCTGTGAATGGTAGAGAACAAAGTCTTTGCAGGCAGTGAAAGGGAAGCCACTCAGGGACTTTTACAAGACCAGTCCCAAGATAAGCGCATGGGAAAGGATCCGATTCCAAGCCAGAATGATATGAATGTGTCAAAAGAACCCAATTTCGTTGGGATCATGTACACACATCATCTGTCCAAAGGATACTCCTAAATAATAACTTGTATTGATGAATACAAGTTAAATACAAGTGTTTAAGTTCCACACTTTTAATGAAAATTATTTTTGAGTAGGCAGCAAGAGTAACAAAGAAAGGAATATTGAGTGAGAGAGAGATGCAGGAAGTCAATATCTCCATGTACAGAATTTCCAAAAACATGAAAATCGCAATGGGACTTTCTGGAAAAAAGCGCATGGGAAAGGATCCGATTCCAAGCCAGAATGATATGAATGTGTCAAAAGAACCCAATTTCATTGGGATCATGTACACACATCATCTGTCCAAAGGATACTCCTAAATAATAACTTGTATTGATGAATACAAGTTAAATACAAGTGTTTAAGTTCCACACTTTTAATGAAAATTATTTTTGAGTAGGCAGCAAGAGTAACAAAGAAAGGAATATTGAGTGAGAGAGAGATGCAGGAAGTCAATATCTCCATGTACAGAATTTCCAAAAACATGAAAATCGCAATGGGACTTTCTGGAAAAGGAAAATTCCAGGTTGCCTATTCTGGGTACATGCATGCTAAATTGCTTCAGTCATGTCCCACTTTTTGCGATCCTATGAACTGTAGCCTGGGTTCCTCTGTCTATGGGATTGGTCAGGCAAGAATACCGGAGAGGGTTGTCATGCCCTTCTCCAGGGGATCTTCCCAACCCAGGAATTGAACCCGAGTCTCTTACATCTCCAGCATTGGCAGGTGGATTCTTCACCCCTAGCACCAGCTGGGAAGCCCCTCAATTCGTGGTAAGATTTGTGTTAAATACAATGAGTGGGTAGGGCATTGAGTTTCCTGGAACTGGAGATTACAATCTGGTGACCCTTAACTGAAATCTGTCTGCAAAACTATTTTTGACGATCTACACTGATTTTTAAAATATTTTTGAAATCCAGCTGTCACAAAAGAAGATGTCACGTTCTTTTTTAAAAAATAAAATGGCAAGTTCTGGATTCTCTCACAAACTCTGAGGTTCTGGCAACACTGGGCCAGTGTTCCTGCCTACCAACAGCTGGCAGTAGCTGTGTGGCGTCTACCACTTGTCTGTTAGCTGCCAGGCCCTACAGGCTTTTGAGGTTTCACCCTTACCAAGGGTATTTATGTCAGTAGAGGTGTCTTAGGGGTGAAAACAGTAGTACCTTTGGAAAATCTTTTTCGAGGCAAAAATACATCTGTTTAAAAGCAAACAGATGGGAGTATTGTGGGATCTCTTGGGGGACCCTAATGGACAGTTCTTTGCTCTACCTGGAAGATGGCACCAGTCCCTTCTCAGGTCACTATCAGGGTATAAAGATTTGAATAATAACCTTCAGATTGAATCTCTCAGGACAGTTTCCTTCGTCATCGAGTCTCCAGTTTAGCAAAATGCATGGCACAAATTGTGCCTAATAAATATTTATTGAATGAATAAAAGTTCAGATGACTGTAATGTTCTCCACTCTCTAAATTGAGCATGAAAAGGTATTTGCTTTTTTTTTTTTCTTTAAAAAAAAAAAAGTAGTTCATGTCTCTGGGTGTCATCTCTCCCCCACCAAACAGGAAAATCTCCATTTCTTCTATGGACCCTTATGATCTTCAGGAAGTTCACCTCCTACTAACCAGCAAACCAGACACCAGCAAACTGGGCCACCTCTAGAGTCCCTTCCAGCTCTTAAAATGAGCCTGACAAGAAATGAGCCAAGAGTATACCAACTGATGACCAGCTGTGCTACAGAGAGGAACACGGGGCATTTGTCACTTGCTTATCTGGGCAGTAAAGCATTGAAATCAGGACACACCCGGCTTCCACAAACTCAATGAATAATTCTTGTGTCAACCAGCTGCTTTCATTTTGTTAAAAGGAAACTGGTTTTCAGTGTTCCAATGTACTTGGCTGGATTTTCCACAGGATAATGATGAGCAAATGCTGGTTGTTTATAAACCTTGCTTATAAATCAGGAAGTCCAAACTCAGAAAGCCTACAGAGCCAGGCAGGTAGCGGACACGAATGAACTTTGCTGGTACGATCAAAAGGGATAGCCGCTCTCCCTCACTACAAATTGCAGTTCTTAAGCTGCTAAATCGTATTCGACTCTTTTGCACCCCCGCGGACTGTAATCCACCAGGCTCCTCTGTCCATGGGATTCTCCAGGCAAGAATACTGGAGTGGGTACCATTTCCTTCTCCAGGGCATCTTCCTGACCCAGAAATTAAGCCCACATCTCCTGCACTGACAGATTCTTTCTCTCTGAGCCACCGGGGAAAGTACCTGAAGCTAATGTAGGAATTTGGGTCCAGTGTTGCTAGGTATTCTGATTTTTTTAAGTGAAGCCATGTATTTGACTTATACAGACAGTTCCAAATTAAACAACAGCAACAAAAACAGACCCAACTGAGCAGGCCTTATTGAGTCCTAAACCCTCAGGTGTTTGAAAGTCTGCTGTTTAGGCAGGTAGCAGGTAACTTCCTGGGTGAAGGCTTTCACGAAAAGGAAGGCATCTAAGGCACCTTGGTGGCCTGTGCAGAGCAATAAAAAAAATCTCCTTTCCTCCCCCATCCTCAGCTACAAAGGGCTCTAGGACCCTCTGAAAAGAAACCTCAGTTTTATTTTTTCTTAGATTTTTTTCTTAATGAGGCACTTTGGAAACTTTACAAAAAAGAACCATACAAATGCGAAGTAGTTAACTCACAAAGCACCCATGTGGGAATGCGTTAGTAGTATCAGCCAGAGACAAGAACACAGCTCCTCTGCCAGCAGCTGAAACTGTGGTGCACATGAACGTCTGTATCTGTATGTGTGTGTGTGTGTGTGTTTACAATAGGTGATTAACGCTGAATACTTATTTTAAGAATGCTTTTTTCTTTTTTTATTCCCAAATCTGGTTTTAGTCGTTTTCCTCCTTCACCAAATAACCCTGGGACGGAAATGCATCCCTTGCCCAGATTGGTTTTGTTTCAAATGTGGGGAAGGAAATAGGCAAACTTTTCAGACTTTGATCCCTGGACCGATTACTTTCCGACTCACAATGAGGCCAGAGAGAGGACATGTGAACAGAACAGATGCTGAGAATCTGCACTGTCCCAAGCCTCCGCAGTGGAGTGGGCTCCTCTAGCTAGATTTTACAGTAATGATGAAAATAAAATACTACCATCACTTCCATTCTGGCTGTGTGTCTCATTTTGTGCAGAAAAAAAGTTGTGATTAAAAGCCAATTTTTAAAGTTTCATTTGTAAAGTGGAGATATTAATCACTACCTTGTAGGATTTTTGTGAGCATTGATAAGTTTAACATCTATAAAACCCCTAGAAGAGTACCCGGTGTATAGTAGAAATGAAAAGATGGTAGGTGGTATTATTGCTATTAATTTATAGTTTTTTGTATGCTTTGTGACCTTGCTGCTCTGCGTGTAGCCTGGGATCCCCAGGGTCCGCATCCTCTGGATGCTTGTTAGAGACACGGGATCTCAGTTCCCCCTGCAGACCTCCTGGCTTAGTCTGTTTGGGCTGCTGTATCAAATTACCCCAGACAGGTTGGTTTAAATGCCAAATACTTATTTCTCACAGTTCTGCAGGCAGAACTGTGAGAAATAAGTCAGAGAGCAGGGTGCCAGCTTGGTCAGGTTCCAGATGCATGCCCACTTCCCTGTTTACAGAGAGTGGTCTCCTTGCTGGGACCTCACATGGTGGGAAGAGAATGAGCTGCCTTTCTGGGCTCTTCTTATCAAAGCACTAATCCCATGAGGGCCCCACCCTCATCACCTAATGACCTCTTACAAGGCTTCACCTCCAAATACCATCACCTTGGGTATACGATTTCAACATATGAACTCTGGGAGACACAGACATTCAGTCCATAACATCTATTTGAATCAAAAGCTGAATTTCAGCAAGACTGCAGGTGAGCCATGTTCCAGTCAAGCTGGAGAAAGCTTCGCTTTATGAAGTATTGTTGTAGTTTGGTCACTAAGTCAAGTCCGATTCTTTTGCGACCCCATGGGCTGTAGCCCACCAGGTTCCTCTGCCCATGGGACTTCCTAAGCCAAGAGTATTGGAGTGGGTTTCCATTTCCATCTCCAGGGGATCTTCCCAACCCAGGTATTAAACCCAAATCTTCTACATTGGCAGGAAAATTCTTTGCACTTTTTGTATTTTAAATATCCTTAAATAATGTTCTGAAATTTAAATTCTTTCATACCACCTACACAATGTTGGCTAATCCGTATTCCACCGGCACCATTATTTATTATACTTAATACACATTTTGAATAGTCCTAATTTTTTAAAAAAAATTTTAGCTTGTTCCTGAATAGTAATATAAAAGATTCAAAGCCTAGTTATATTTATTTCTAATATACTTTGAGATAAATAATTAGCTATTAAGTTAAAAAAAAAAAAGTCCTCATGTACCAGTAAAAGCCTGAGTGTGTCCAGGGTACGCACACCATCTTTCAAGCAACATTTCCCCTGGGCAAAGGGTGTCACTGTTTATAAGAAAGCTGTGCTCGGTGATTTAATAAAGTGAAAGCTTTTTTCCTCCCACAGATCTGAATAATCACTCCCTGGTTTTTCTATTTTGTCAGTTCAAACTGAGTCTGCATAATATGACAGAAAAGATTTTACCAGTTTGATAGACCACTTTCTAGTATGTATCTGGGTCACATTCCTTTCTCTGTTCTTTCTTAACTTCCATCAATATCCATTCAGTAGCCACTACATCCCAGGCCTAGTGCTTGGCATGAAAGACACAATTGAGGAAAACAGAGTTCCTTCTCGAGGGCCCTGCCGTCTGGTAGGTTGTGATGAGCGTAGTAGAAAGTGACAAAGGTTTTGATTGAGTAATGCTCGGGACATCATGAAGGCACAAGCAGAGCACCTAACCCACCCATGGGATCTAAGCGAAGTTTCCTGGCAAGAAGTAGAGTCTTAGCTCAAACACAAAAGACTTGCCAAGGTGTAGAGGGGAGGAAGGCTTAAAAGGGGACACTCCATGGGCAGAGCTGCAGACCAAGAAACAAAAAGCAAATCTCCCAGAGTCTCAGTTTCTTCATTTGTGAAACAGGAAAAAAGATAGTTACCTCATTAGATCACTTAGAATGAAAGCACTAAGGTATGTGTTCTTCTGTGAGAATTATGTGTCAGCACTTTCAGGGATCTGTGTACAGAGAAGGAGGCAGTACCAAATAATAGCTATCATTCCACAACAGTTATACACCCAAGAGAAACGAAAATATGTATCTCATAAAAATTTGCCCACAAGTATTTATAGCATCATTATTCACGTTAGCTGAAAAGTGGAAACAATCCTAATGCCCATCAACTAATGAGTGGGTAAATAAAATATGATATATCTATACATGCAACATTTTTTGGCAATAAAAAGAAATGAAGTATTGATATCTGATACAGAATGTATGAACCTGAAAACATCATGTTGAATGAAAGAAGCCAGAAATAAAAGTTCACATAATATATAACTCCATTTACATGAGATGTCCAGGATAGGCAATTCTGGACAATAGGTGTATTCAATAGATTCTTATAAATCTAGAAAGACAAAGTGGACTGACTGGTGGTTGCCTGTGGCTGGAAGTAGGATGAGCGTGGTTCAGTTCAGTTCAGTCGCTCAGTCGTGTCCGACTCTGCAACCCCATGAATCGCAGCACGCCAGGCCTCCCTGTCCATCACCAGCTCCCGGAGTTCACTCAGACTCACATCCATCGAGTCAGTGATGCCATATAGCCATCTCATCCTCTGTCGTCCCCTTCTCCTCCTGCCCCCAATCCCTCCCAGCATCAGAGTCTTTTCCAATGAGTCAACTCTTCACATGAGGCGGCCAAAGTACTAGAGTTTCAGCTTTAGCATCATTCCTTCCAAAGAAATCCCAGGGTTGATCTCCTTCAGAATGGACTGGTTGGATCTCCTTGCAGTCCAAGGGACTCTCAAGAGTCTTCTCCAACACCACAGTTCAAACACATCAATTCTTCGGCGCTCAGCTTTCTTCACAGACCAACTCACATCCATACACGACTACTGGAAAAACCATAGCCTTGACTAGACGGACCTTAGTCAGCAAAGTAATGTCTCTGCTTTTGAATATGCTATCTAGGTTGGTCATAACTTTTCTTCCAAGGAGTAAGCATTTTTTAAATTCATGAGTGTGGTAAGTGCCTGCTAATGGGTACTGAGTTTCTTTTGGGGGTGTAGAAGTGTTAAGATAGATTGTGGTGATGGTCATACAACTCTCTGAACATACCAAAACCACTGAATTTCACACCTTTTTTTTTTTTCTTTTCTTTTGGCTACACTATACAGCATGCGGGATCTTAAGTTCTCCAATCAGGGACTGAACATGTGGCTGCTGAAGTAGAAGCATGGAGTCTTAACCACTGGACCACCATGGAAGACCCTGAACTGTACACTTTAAATTGTAGTATGTGAATGACCTTAAGCTATTATTTTAATTACTACCACTCTCATAGCATAATCTAGGCAGAGTTCTAAGTGTTGTATACTGTTTATGTTAACTATTTGTAGCCTTATCCAGTGAGTTGGGGACCATGATGGTCCCCAGAGGTAACTGTCCCACAGCCAATAAGTGGAAGAGCTGCAATATGAACCCAGGATGACTGTCTCTGGCAGATATACACTTAACTTCCACTCTGCACTGTCCCAGATTGGGAACCATCAAAAGATTTCGTTTTAGACTTAAACCTCTGAGATCTGATCTTGGCCCTGTTGCTTACCAGCCAAGCGATCCTGGACAAGTGACTGAAGTTAGTTTTTGCATATGTTAAATGGAGATGATGATAATATTGCATACCTCACAGGGCTGGTAGTACAAGTCCTATCTGTAGCAAGCCATTATTAACTGCGAGGTCCTTCTTCTATGCAGTATTGTCACTGGTTTAAGAACCAAAATGCAGCCCACAAATTGAAGCAGCAGGCAGCCTAACACCGTGGAGACTTGGAGAGTCGGCTTATTATTTCTGCAAGTACAGAATTTTCCACATAGAAATGGCCTGGTAAACTAGAGGTCTGGCATTCTACCTTTTACATAACGTAACTTAAAATTAAAGGTTTAAATGACAATAAAAATACTTGCCACATGCATGAAGCATTTGAACTGTTAAGGATTTGCTTTTTATTGCATGAAAATAAACAAAAGTGTGGGAAGGAAAGAAATGTGTCACTTCCCTAGCACTGACCTGCAAGGGCAAAGTGACCTTACAGGAGAAGAAAAATGACAGTAATTTCCAAACTAATCTAATTTTAAATTTCTGGTTTTTCATTTCATCTTGTGGAGACGTACTTATTCTTGGAAGGAAAAATAAAAACCCCAACAACATTAGCAACAAATGAAGTTATATAAGTGTTGCTGGCAAATGTACACTACCCAGTGCTACAGAGCTCATTTGCAAAGCCGGGAAGCAAATCAAAGTCCACCGTGGTTCTCTCAGTGCCCAGGATGTTTCTTTGAGCACAGTTTGTGACCAGAATTTTTTTTTATTCAGGAGGTGGCACAGTTTGCTGTGGTGTGATTCAGTCTCCTCTTTTATCTCCTATAACTTTCCTTCTAACACTCAAGGGACCAGCTCCCCCCCACCCCACCCCACCCCGCAGATTTCCACCCTGGGGAGAATGGACCAGCTGTGCAGGTCATCTTTGACTCCTCCTTTACTCTTCCATGTCTGCTCTATGGGTCCATTTGGCAAGCCTCCTCCAAATACATCATGAATCTTTTCACTTCTAACTCCTTTGCCACTGCTAATCTAAGCTACCTACACCTCCTACTTGGGCTAGGTAATTATCTTCTAAATGTTCTGCCCCCACTGTGCTCCCTAGAATCACTCCTCCACAGAAAAACCAGAAAGGAATTTTATTTAATTATATTTATTTTTTGGGCCTCACTGGGGGGCTTGTGGGATCTTAGTTCCCCACCAGAGATTGAACCTGTGCCCTTGGCAATGAAAACATCAAGTCTTACACTGGAAGTCCTAAGAGAGATACTTTAAAAGTGCATTGGGTCAACGTCCTGCTTTAAATCTATCAAAACTCAGAATTCAAATTGACAGTTGGAATATGAAAAGGTGTTCAATATCACTAATCATCAGGGGAAGTAAAATTAAACCTACAGTGAGAGACTAATACACACCTGCCAGAATGACTAGAATTTTAAAAATTAAAAGGACTGACAGCAGCAAATATTGCTGAGGATGTAGAGGATGTGGAGGAACTGGGACTCTAGACACTGCGCTCGTGAAAGGAAAAAGTGTTTGGTGATATCTAAGAAAGCTAAATATATGTTACCTAATGACCTGGCCGGAGAAGGCTACGGCACCCCACTCCAGTACTCCTGCCTGGAAAATCTCATGGACAGAGAAGCCTGGTGGGCTGCAGTGCACGGGGTCGCTAAGAGTTGGATATGACCAAGCGACTTCACTTTCACTTTTCACTTTCATGCATTGGAGAAGGAAATGGCAACCCACTCCAGGGTTCTTACCTGGAGAATCCCAGGAACAGGGGAGCCTGGTGGGCTTCCGTCTATGGGGTCACACAGAGTCGGACACGACTGAAGCGACTTAGCAGCAGCAGCAGCAGACTCCTGGCTCATGCAAATCTCTCAGAGAGAGTCATCCATAAATGGAGAGTCTCCATAAATGGAGACTGACAAAGGTTTGGGACTTTTCTGATGGTCCAGTGGTTAGGTCTCTGCACTTCCACCTTAAGGGGCACAGGTTCCAAAGGATCGTGCATACCATGGAGTGTGACCAAAAAAAAAAAAAAAAAGTTTGTTCTATATAATTTGATTGATAAGCTAAAAAATAGGAAAAACTGGGACTTCCCTGGAGATCCTGTGGCTAAGATTCAGTGCTACCAATGAAGGGGGCCTAAATTCAATCGATCCCTGGTCAGGGAACTAGATCCCACTTGACACAACTGAAGATCCCACATGCCATAACTAAGACCCAACACAGACAAATAAATAGATTTTTTTTTTTTAAAGTAGAAAGCTAAGCTGCAGTGATAGAAGGCCAGTTGGTGGTTATTCGGTATTTACCTTTGCTGGGGACTGGGCTGGAGGGACAGTTAGAGAAGTGGCGTGAAACTAGCATCTGAGGTCTGGAAATGTTCTATATCTTGAGCTGGGTGGTTGTTTCATGAGTTGTGTGTGTTGTCATCAAGTTGTACACATTTCGTGCACCTTACAATATATGAAAGTGAAGTTGCTCAGTCATGTCCGACTCTGCGACCCCGTGGAGTGTAGCCCACCAGGCTCCTCCATCCATGGGATTTTCCAGGGAAGAGTATTGGAGTGGGTTGCCATTCCTTCTCCAGGGGATCTTCCCGACCCAGGGATCGAACCCGGGTCTCCTGCATTGCAGGCAGACGCTTTAACCTCTGAGCCACCAGGGAAGCCCATTACAATATATATTTTACTTCAATTTGAAAGAGTCAATAGCACCCAATGCACTTACAGTGGAAGCTACATGCAATGTCACAGGCTAGCTCCTGCCCTCTCTCCTCACCTCATCCTTCACGCCTCTTGTTCTTCATGCTTCTCCACACCTGCTTTCTCGTTTCCCCTCAAACATGCTGCTTTCTACCCGTTACTCCATTTTATTTTCTTCAAAGTCTCTATAGCATTTGAAATTATTTTATTTGACCACTTATACCCTGCCTTCCTCTCCTAGCAGATCAGCTACATGACGGTGGGGTCATTGTCTGTTTTACTAAAGCTTTAGCCCCAGTGTCTGCTGCTGCTGCTGCTCCTGCTAAGTCGCTTCAGTTGTGTCCGACTCTGTGTGACCCCAGAGACAGCAGCCCACCAGGCTCCCTCGTCCCTGGGATTCTCCAGGCAAGAACACTGGAGTGGGCTGCCATTCCCTTCTCCAATGGATGAAAGTGAAAAGTGAAAGTGAAGTCACTCAGTCATGTCTGACCCTCAGCAACCCCATGGACTGCAGCCTTCCAGGCTCCTCCATCCATAGGATTTTCCAGGCAAGAGTACTGGAGTGGGGTGCCATTGCCTCCTCCAAGCCCCAGTGCTTACAATAGGGTAATTATGGGACTCAGGTATCTGTGGTATACATCATGACATGGTCTTCAAATATCTGTAGAAAGTTACATTTCTGAGTGTTCACAGTCTCTTGATATTCTTAATATTTCGGATGGAAGATAGCTATTGTGGCCATTTTGCAAGTATCCTATATGACTAGTGTATTCATTCCTTTCCTCTATAAATATTAATGAAATACTCAGTACAAGCAAAGTTGACTTAGCTAGTATCACGTGCTGATACAATGAGGGACAAGAGAGGGAGAGTAAAAAACACAGAAGACAGGAGTTGAATTGAGGGATTATGTCTTAAAGTTGGAAGAATGTCACTGCTTCATGTGAGACTGAAAAGGACAAGTGGGTGGGGATATAGATGAATTTATTGGTAAGGAAGTAGAAAATTTTGAGAGTTCTTACTTAATGGCTTCTATTTCCTCTGAAGTTGGAAACAATGTCATGTGCTGAAATAGAGAAGGGTAGGAGAGAGCTTAAGACACTGCAGTGGTTTTACATTCTTCCTGCTCAGGGCACATGTTCTTCAGTGTATCAGCACCTGCCCTGCCTCTCCCAGGGTGAAGGCTGCAGGATGGTGCTGTGGTGAAGTAGGCAGGGAGGGAGCTATGGGTCTTCATACAGTATTGCTGAAATGGAAAGTCAACAATGGAGGTGAAAGGCTGTGAGCCAGGAGGAAGGGGGAGATCCATTCAATGCCTTTTGTAACATCTAGATCAAGATGGCAGACTGATGACACAGAGAGACTTCTTTCTTCTTCCAAGCACAGATAAAAACATTTTGAGAAATATAGACAATGATAAAAAAAAAATGGGGCTTTGGAGAAAGTGGTTAAGTCAGGAGGAAAGTTACATTGTTCTAAATGTCTTGTCTAGGAGGAGGCTGGAGATATGGATTAGCTATTGACTTTGTTCAGTTCAGTTTAGTTCAATCGCCCAGTCGTGTCCGACTCTTTGCGACCCCATGAATCGCAGCACGCCAGGCCTCCCTGTCCATCACCAACTCCTGGAGTTCACTCTGACTCACATCCATCAAGTCAGTGATGCCATCCAGCCATTTCATCCTCTGTCATCCCCTTCTCCTCCTGCCCCCAATCCCTCCCAGCATCAGAGTCTTTTGCAATGAGTCAACACTTTGTATGAGGTGGCCAAAGTACTGGAGTTTCAGCTTTAGCATCATTCCCTCCAAAGGAATCCCAGGCCTGATCTCCTTCAGAATGAACTGGTTGGATCTCCTTGCAGTCCAAGGGACTCTCAGGAGTCTTCTCCAACACCACAGTTCAAAGGCATCAATTCTTCAGCCTCAGCTTTCTTCACAGACCAACTCTCACATCCATACATGACCACTGGAAAAACCATAGCCTTGACTAGATGGACCTTTGTTGGCAAAGTAATGTCTCTGCTTGTTAGGGAAATATAAATTTAAGTTTGTTAAAACCACTAAGCAGTTAGAAATAGGATGTGTAACATCCAAGCTTGTTGAAGAAAAAGAAAAGGAAATAGGAAAACTTGACAATCCAAAAGAACAGAAGGGAAAAAAGAACAGTCTTTAATGACTTCCCTGGTGGTCCAGTGGTTAAGAATTCGCCTGCCACTGCAGGGGACATGGGTTCGATCTCTGGTCTCGGAAGATTCCACATGCTGCGGGGCAACTAAGCCCAGGCATCACAACTACTCAGTCCGCACTCTGCAACTGCTGAAGCTTGCATGCCTAGAGCCTGTGCTCCACAATGAGAAAACCCACTGCAATGAAAAGTCCACACACTGCAATGAAGACTCAGCACAGCAAGAAGGAAATAAATGAATTTTGTAAAAAAGAAATAGTCTTAATAAAATAGAAACTATAAAATGTCAAAGATAAGTTGATTACTAATCACAATGAAAAATATTTTAACTCACCTATAAAAAGATGGGACTTTAGACTGGCTTTTTAAAAAAAATCCAGTTATTCACATGGCTTACATACCTCAAAAAAGAATTACACAGAAAGATTTCAAATAAAGGAATGGGGAAAAGATATATCAGGAAATCAGTACCCCAAAGAAGGCTGACTTAGCAATACTAATATCAGATAAAGTGGATATTAAATTTAAAGTATTTCTGGGAACAAAGAGTTCATACAGATTATGCAACTATTCACCAAGAAAAGAAAAGGAAATAGGAAAACTTGACAATCCAAAAGAACAGAAGGGAAAAAAGAACAGTCTTTAATGACTTCCCTGGTGGTCCAGTGGTTAAGAATTCGCCTGCCACTGCAGGGGACATGGGTTCGATCTCTGGTCTCGGAAGATTCCACATGCTGCGGGGCAACTAAGCCCAGGCATCACAACTACTCAGTCCGCACTCTGCAACTGCTGAAGCTTGCATGCCTAGAGCCTGTGCTCCACAATGAGAAAACCCACTGCAATGAAAAGTCCACACACTGCAATGAAGACTCAGCACAGCAAGAAGGAAATAAATGAATTTTGTAAAAAAGAAATAGTCTTAATAAAATAGAAACTATAAAATGTCAAAGATAAGTTGATTACTAATCACAATGAAAAATATTTTAACTCACCTATAAAAAGATGGGACTTTAGACTGGCTTTTTAAAAAAAATCCAGTTATTCACATGGCTTACATACCTCAAAAAAGAATTACACAGAAAGATTTCAAATAAAGGAATGGGGAAAAGATATATCAGGAAATCAGTACCCCAAAGAAGGCTGACTTAGCAATACTAATATCAGATAAAGTGGATATTAAATTTAAAGTATTTCTGGGAACAAAGAGTTCATACAGATTATGCAACTATTCACCAAGATAGTATAAAAACCATAAATCTGTATGTCCTTAACAACACAGTTTTTATGGAAGATACTGAAAACTGGCTTATTCAATACTACTTCAACCCTCTGCTTATTGTGGTAAAGAACACATTTCCCAGCTTCCCTTCTCTTTGTGACCAGGCTTCTGCCAACCAGAAATTTGGGAAGTGAAAGAAAATACTTAGGGGCCACAGTGTCCTTCAGGCAGGAAGGATGTTGGAGGGGTTTGGTTCTTCTGTGTTGTTGGAAGGGTTCGCAAATCCTGGCTTTACCATTGGTGGGTCAAGTGTCAGGCAGTGACTGGCTGTGGCGTTTCTATAGGATGTTGGATATTTTTCCTGGCCGTACTACTCACAGGCTGGGTAACACCCAGCCTGGCTGAAATTCTGTAAGCTACTTTGTACCCTGTAATAAATCCCTTTCTGCTTAAACTGGCTGGATGTGATCCATATCTTACCCTAGGGTAGCTTCCCTGGTGGCTCAGTGGTAAAGAATCCGTCTACAATAAAGGAGATGTGAGTTCTGTCCCTGGATTGGGAAGATTCCCAGGAGGAAGAAATGACAGTCCACTCCAGTATTCCTGCCCAGAAAATCTCATGGACAGAGAAGCCTGGCAGAGTACAGTTGGGAGTCAGTCACGACTGGGCACATATGCTGTGCTAGAGCCTTCCCAGGTGGTGTAGTGGTAAAGAATCAGCCTGCCAGTGCACGGGATGCAGAAGACACAGGTTCGATCCCTGCGTCAGGAAGATCCCCTGGAGAAGGAAGTGGCAACCCACTCCAGTATTCTTGCCTGGAAAATTCCATGGACAAAGGAGCCTGGTGGGCTATAGTCTATGATGCATGCATGCTGTGCTGAATGTAAGCCCAAGCATTTCCAGCACTTACGGGCTTCTAACTTTGTTGGGGGAAGTATGGCATTCTGGTGGATTTCCTAGAGCAGGTGACAGCTGTAGTGAGTTGAAGTGTGAGCTGGAATTCACCAGTGTGAGTGGAGACAAGAGCAGTAGGAGAGCTCAGATGGAGAAGGAACAGCAAGTGCAAAGTGGAGCCCAGGAGATGCAGCTCTCTAGTTAGTTCAAGGTTCTTAACTCAGGATAAGGAGTATGGGGTGAGAAAAAAAGAGAGAAAAGAACAGGGTGGCCAGGTCGGGGGAAAGTCACAAATGACTGCATGCACATGTGAAGACTGCAACAAAGTTCAGACTAGCTCAGTTGTAGATTCTGGTAATCACTATCTTACAGCTCCCCGCCCCACCCCGTTGTCCCCCTACCCTGGGAGAAAGCCTATGTGTGGTAGAAGAGATTTAGTTAAATAGGAAAAACTAACAGTGAGAAATGAGAAGGGAGAAAGAGAAAGAAGTGTGGGGGCTGAGGGAGAAAAAGACAGGAAGGGACAGAGACCAGACAGACAGAGAGTTCTGGCAAAGACAAATCTTAGGAGTCTGCCTGCCAATGCTGGGTACACGGGTTCAAACCCTGGCCTGGGAAGCTTCTACATGCCACAGGGCAACTGAGCTCATGCGTGTCCTGAAGCCTGTGATCTGTGATCTGCAAGAAGCCCTCACACAGCAATGAAGACCCAGTGCAGCCCCCAAAATAAAAAAAAATTAAAAACAAAAAAAAAACAAAACAGGACAAATCTTAGGATTCAGGCTCTGGCCTCTTCACAGCTACCCTAGTTCCTATACTCCCTTCTGTTATCCAATCAAACACTGACAAATATATCAACTTACAATCAAGTTGCTTATAAGATTCATTTATATATATTTTAGTAAAAACCCCCCCCTTCCTCTTCTTTTTCCTCTTCATTTTTGTTCATTTTGTTTATTATGTAAATTCAATGGAAAATTATATTTTTATGTAATAAAATATAGGTTATCTCCAACGTGTTAAACACTCAGGAAAAATAACTATAGCTATTATGATCTTAATCAGTTTTATGAGGGCTTGATGTTAGGAAAACTACAGAAAGTCAAGCAAATGTGCTAAATGAAGATTTGAAAGAAAGAGCAGCTGACCAGGTAGAAAGAATGAATTGTATGCAATTGTCAATTTAAAAAATACATATTTATGTGGTTACACCATAAGTCTAAGTATATGCTGCATCCTGCAGCATGCAGGATCTAGTTCCTTGACCAGGGATTGAACCCAGGCCCCCTGCACTGGGAACACAGAGTCTTAGCCACTGGACCACCAGGAAAGTCCCACAGCTGTTACTTCTTAAACGTACAGTTTTGGTTGCCGTGTGTGGAGGGCGTGGCTGTTAGAGGGCTTCTTCCCTATGCCTTGGTTTACTGTGAGCCGACATTTTCCTGGTCTCTAATCCAAACTGTATAAAACTGTAATTTGTAAAGGTACCATGGAAGTTGCTGTGTGTTGGTCGCTCAGTTGTGTCCAACTCTTTGTGACCCCTTGAACTGTAGCCCGCCAGGCTCTTCTGTCCATGGGATTCTCAAGGCAAGAATACTGGAGTGGGTAGCTATTCCTTTCTCCAGGGAATCTTCCTGACCCAGGGATCGAACCTGGGTCTCTCACATTGGAGGCAGATTCTTTGTCACTGAGCCACCAGGGAAACCCAAAGGACATGTTGCCTCCCTGTCAGGAATTGAACCCTGGTCTCCCACGTGGCAGGTGGGGATACTCACCACTACACTAACAAGGATGGCAAAGCATAGGCAGGTTCCACTGAGACTTGAGCTCAGATCGCTGGATTCAGAGTCCAGAGCGCAAACCATTAAACCATGGAACTTCACACATCATGGAAGAGCATTATTTAATAAGTGATAGTAGAACAGTTGGTTACATACTAAGGAAAGATGTCAATATAGATCCTTATTTTACATCTAAGACCATACCAAATCCAATATGGATTAAAGAGAGCAGAAAATGCCAATCACATCAAAAAGACTAAAGGAAAAACATGACTTTGTATTAATGATCAGTGAAATGCAAAGGAGTTTGGGAGTACTTTCTAAGTTTAAAAGTGTTAGAAGAAATGTTTTAAAAGACGAGATTAAATGCACTTGACCACAGTGATTACAAACTTTCATACTAACTTCCCCAACTAATACATCCTTAATTTAGGAAAAATCTTGCATCCATATGAAAGACAACATATTACAGTTGACCCCTCCTCCCCATACATGTTGTTCAAGGGCCAACTATATTATACAAAATGCTCATGCAAATAAAGCAAAATCAGTAGAAATACAATTTCTGAGCGCCTAGCCCTGGTCAAGTCTATGCTGGAGAGTTTGCAAACATTCACTTAAGGTGGACATCCCCACTTGGTCCAGGAAGAACCTGAGGGTCAGAGGTGTGAAGGTTTTTGCCTATGTCACTCACCCAGGAGCCATAAGCTGTTTTTGACCTGTCAGTCTTCTGATCCATCCGAGCTCCGCCCAGTCAGGCTTACATTCACACCTCAACTTATTTCAAGACCATGGCCCAGGCCCAGGAGGTGGATAGTCTGAGGTATTGAAGGTGTGGTCCCATTCCTCTTGCCAAGGGATCAGGTTTAGGAATGAACAAGTGCTAGATTCTGGCAATTAAGTTGAGAGGGAGAAATCTTCTAAGAAGCATTTGGGAAATAATTTCTCACTTATAATAGATAGTGCCTTTGTCTTTTTCACTCTGCCATTTTGTATTCCTACCAGGATTATCTGAAAATTTAATCTGTTGTTCCACACCTTCGCTGGGCCTTGGTATTGCCAATTTATTGTTTTTTTGTTTCTTGTATTTTAGCAAATCTAATAGATGTTGGTGATGGACGGGGAGGCCTGGCGTGCTGTGATTCATGGGGTCACAAAGAGTCGGACACGACTGAGCGACTGAACTGAACTGAATAGATGTGTAGTGGTATTTTGTCGTGATTTTAATTTGTATTTCTCTGAATACTGCAAAACCAAACAAACAATACCTAATGCAATAAATATCCTAAAGAACAATTTTTGTGAATTTAAATGTATTGATCTTTTTACTTACTAATTTCCTTTTTTTCTTTAAAATTACAAAATTCTTCCCCGAAGAGAAATCAGAAGAAAATTCAGCTACATTTTTAGGGTTGTGTATGGATGTGGTACCTAGAGATGCTATAGACATCTCATGATCATTAAAGGTGGGGCAGAGCCAAGTCTTTGCAGGGGAAAAGGTCAATCCTAATCATACCCCCCCTACCACCCCAACCAGAGGCTCTATTTGGGACTCTATCATAGGGGAGATAGTACATTTCCTTCTTATTTAGTACCATTGAGCTTGGGTCTTCCATTGTTTATCAAAAGCCTTGTAACATTTGGCAAGATATTACATCAGTGCATAACAAAAGCATCAAACTGTCATCACAGGGAAACATCTATTCCTTAGCCTTCCCTCAAAATATTTTCAGCTGCATATTACATTTGAGGTATCTGTTGGGGGCTTGAGCTGGTGGCACACTCAGTGAGTGGAAGCACTGAGACTTGAAACCATACATACAATTCTAAATGAGAATATATATAGCCTATTAACACAGAAAAAAAGGTTTAACCTCATAAGGAAGCAAAGAAAAGTAGACTAAACAAGAATGAGACTCCATTTTTTAAAACTGTTACATGATTCAAAAAGGATTGAATAAGTATTGTCATACTTATCTGGCATTTAAGAAGATAAATTTATCACATCTCAAAAATAGCAGCAGCAACAACCATTTATTGAGTACTTACTACATACCAGATACTATACAAAACAAGCAAACTTGATTTAACCCTTAAAATAAGCTAATAAAATAGATATTATTATTTTCAGTTTAAAAATAAGGCTTAGGACTTTCCTGGTGGTACAGTGGTTGAGAATCTGCCTGCCAATGCAGGGTACACGGGTTCAATCCCTGGTCCGGGAAGATTTCACATGACGCAGAACAGCTAGGCCCGTTCACCACAATTACTGAGCCTGTGCTCTAGAGCCTGGGAGCCACAACTACTGAGCCGGCATGCTGCAACTACTGAAGCCTGTGTGCCTAAAGCCTCTGCTCTGCGACAATAGAAGCTACTTCAATGAGAAGCCTGAACATCGCAACTAGAGAGTAGCCCCTGCTCACCATAGCTAGTGAAAACCCACAAAGTAGGAAAGACTGAGCACAACCAAAAATAAAATTAAAAAAAGATAAAGATAAGGTTTAGAGGGACCTCCTGACCCTGCTGAGTTCTCACAGCACAAAAGGTTGTTCTTTGTAGCCCCATCACTTTACAAAGTGAACAAACAACGTGCCAAGGGGACTAGCGAAAAAGGGACACCAAAAACGAGGGGGAAATGGAGTTTGAAGTCTGACAGTCACAAAAAGAAAACCGTTTAAGTAGTCATCACAGGGAAACCTCTATTCCTTAGCCTTCCTCCCAGTATATTTCCAGCTGAATTTGCATTTATTTTGAGTTACGTTTTGGGGGATTGGGCTGGTGGCACATTCACCATTGGCAAGGCCCTCTAATGGTCTCATTCCAGCCCATGATGTCAAGATCCAACCCATAACTGACTCTAAAGCCCGTGCTTACAATAAAGACTACTGGGAACTCTGAAAGCAATTTAGCAAATTAAATCAACAGCCTCAAGAACATCTGTATTTCTTAATCTGTTAAATTAAATATTGTGTTTTGACAAACACAAACAAAAAAAATATTGTGAAAAATTGTAAAAGCATTAAGAATAATTGTGATAGAGTTTTTAATAATAATAAAAACTAGAAATTAATACAAATGTTTAACCATAGGGGACTTGTTAATTATGTAATATAACTATTACAAATAATCTTTATGAGGATTTAAAAGTGGGAACTGATTGTATTATATCAAGTGTAGAAAAAAAACAACGCATAAGAGTATTTATAAAATTATTCAGAACTGCCACAAAGAAAATTTTAAAGGAGTAGAAAAAAGATGGAAAAGAAACACACTGAAAAATGTTAACAGAAACTAGATCCCCATATAACAGATTTTTCTCTGATTTCTTGTATTTTCTGTAATGAGAATGTTCTCCAAGGATACTACTTTTAGAGCAGAAATAACCCTAATAATCTTTATTTTTAAAAAGGTGTAAAGAGGGCTTCTCTGATGGCCCACTGTTTAAGAATCTGCCTTGCAATGCAAGGGACACTGGTTCGATCCCTGGTCTGGGAAGATATCAGATGCTGCAGAGCAACTAAGCCCATGCACCACACCTGCCGAGCCTACATGCCCAAGCCCTGGAGCCCAAGTACCCTAGAGCCTGTGCTCTACCACAGGGGGAGCCTCCGCAAGGAGAAGCCCAGGCCCAACAACTGGAGAAAGCCCAGGCGCAGCAACAAAGACCCACCACCACCAAACAATAACCAAATCAGTCTTTTTTCTGAAAAAAAGGTTGCAAATGTTTTTATTTAGATAGTAATGAGGGGTGGAAAGGATTCCATGAAGACATTGTGATTTCTCAGTGCTCAGGGGAAAGGCTGGGAGGGGAAGCCCAGAGCTGTCCTTACTCACAGTTTTTCAGAACTTGATGTCAAATATTTTGCCCCACTGTCAGCTCATGTTATTCAAAATCTGGTTCAGAAAGCATGGCCATAGGAGACTTATTCAAAACTTATATACTTACAAAGTACCTAGGTAGATTACCTATGTTTCTAAATCACTAATCCCAGAAGGCAATGGCACCCCACTCCAGTACTCTTACCTGGAAAATCCCATGGACGATGGAGCCTGGTGGGCTGCAGTCCGTGGGGTCACATAGAGTCGGACACGACTGAGCGACTTCACTTTCTCTTTTCACTTTCATGCATTGGAGAAGGAAATGGCAACCCGCTCCAGTACTCTTGCCTGGAGAATCCCAGGGATGGGGGAGCCTGGTGGGCTGCTGTCTATGGGGTCGCACAGAGTTGGACACGACTGAAGCGACTTAGCAGCAGCAGCAGCAGCAGCAGAAATATCTAGGGAGGTACAGGACTCTCTGAAGCTTGAGTAGGAAACAAAACTGCTATCCAAAATCGACAAAGCTTGTTACTATAATTTATTAACAGACACTCCTTTCTGAAAACACTCTCTTGTGTCTATATCACCCAACGACCCCTCATAGTTTTCCTCCCATCGTCTCTGGCTGGCTCTTATCTTGCCTCTAATGCTTTTCACTTTGTACTTCTCCAAAATCTACACGCTCACCTCTTCTGTCCCAGGCACTCCGTTCCTCTCTCTATACCTTGCCTGGACAATCTCATCTACTCTACCAGCTCCTGCTGCCCTCTGAATAGTAGTCACCTTCCAATAGCCCCTAAAGCTCATATTAATAACTTAGAAATAGGTTTCATATAAACATTTTCATTAACCTTTATTTTTGAATAACAGATTACTCAGAAACAGTTATTAAAGAACAGTGTATAAAACAATATATTACATTTGAATTACTGTTTCCACCCAGTGATTCATTGATTGTCTGATCCTGATGTTTCAGAGTGAGGGTGACTATCACATTGCTTTCAATGTGCTTCCTCTGAAGTTATTTCACCATAATGATAGCCATTGTCAAGTCAACACAGGACTTTAAAAAATTCACTTGAGAAAGCCTTCTGTTGAAGAAGGCATTTAGGGTACAGCCATGTGATGGCACACCTGCTGGCCGCGCCTAGTGAGGGACCAGAGGGACACCTGCTAAGTAAAATGGCTATTCCTGGAATGAATTTGTGTATAAATGGAAAATATGATAACCCCCAAATCGTCCTTCCTAAGCAAATTCCACCTTTCCTTGTAAATGGTTTACATCGGGTCTGAGTCCCATTGCTTTGCATTGTCTGAGAATCAAGGCATTTGTGCTTTCATCCCATCAAAAGATTGATGATAAGGTACATCAGCCACTTCCCCTTCCTTGTTCCCTCCCTCAGTCCCTCCCTTGAACTCTTTTTTTTTTTTTTTTCCTGTTTGCCTGCACCACGAAGCATGTGGGACCTAACTCCTTTGCAGTGGAAGTGCAGAGTCTTTACTAGACCGCCAGAGAATTCTACCCTGCCACCCCTACCCCAGACTCTTTAAGGTGCTTCTCTCACAACTGCATAAGCTCAGCTCAGTGTTGTCCTGTCCTGCATACCCTGCCTTTGTTGTGCTTGTTCAGTTGGTAGCAAATCATTTCAGCTCAACAAATATTTTGGGTGTCAACTATGTATGAAGAGCTACGGCAGGTACTGTAGAGCACGAGACAAATGGAACAAGAATCTTCTAAAGTAAATCAGTTCTGACCCCTTCCTGTAGTTTGCAGGCCTGGAGTAGCTGTCAGCCACTATCCTCAGCTACAATGGCTTTGTGGCTGGAGCTCAGGGTCAAAACCAGTTGGGGGCTAGTGCTGCTTCTTTTCTTCTCTATAGCAATCTTCATTGCAAACTTCAACTTAGTACAAACTTAGGTGTAAATAAAAACCAAATTCAGAATTAGATTTTTCAAATTCTCCCCAGCTATTCTGTCCTCTGGAGAGGAAATGGCAACCCACTCTAGTATTCTTGCCTAGAGAATCCCATGGACAGAGGAGCCTGGCAGGCTCTAGTCCAGGGGGTCACAAGAGTCGGACATGACTTGGTGACTAAACCACCACCACCATTCTGTCCTCATTTTGTATTGTGTGTTAGACTCTCAGTCGTGTCCGACTCTGCTATGCACTCAGCCAGGCTCTTCTGTCCATGGAATTCTCTAAGCAAGAATACTGGCACGGGTTGCCTTTTCCTTCTCTAGGGAATCTTCCTGACCCAGTGATCAAACCTGGGTCTCCCACACCTTGGACAGATTCTCTACCATCTGAGCCACCTATTGGGGTATAGCCAATTAACAATGTTATGATAGTTTCAGGTGAACAATAGAGGGACTCAGTCATACATACACATGGACCCACTCTCCCCTAAACTCCCCTCCAATCCAGGCTGCCATGTAACATGGCAGAGTTCCATGTGCTATCCAGTAGGTCCTTGTTGACTATTCATTTTAAATATGGCAGTGTGCACAAGTCGACCCCACACTCTCTAACTATCCCTTCTTCCCATCCTTGCCCCTGACAACCATGAGCTCATTCTTAAAGTCTGTGAGTCTCTCTCTGTTTTGTATATAAGTTCGTTTATATCAGGTCTTTTTAGATTCCACATGTAAAGGATCTGACTTCAAATTTTAAATATCCTTCTTTCTTAGATCAAATACTCTGTCTACTCTCCTTTTCCATCTAGCAGCCTCCTCAGGCCTGATGACTTAAATATCTCTATAAACCATTACTTTCACTGGACAATTGGCTTTCTGTGGAACTAAGTGAAAAGGATTGAGACACGACCAAGATCATAAGCAGCCTATTGTTGCTTCCTCTTTTATAGCAATTTACACAGCTTGATGATCACTGTTATTATTCTTCATTTTTATCAAATACTGACACTGGTTTTAGCCTTTAGACCTCTTTTTCCCCTTCCAAATTGCAAACAAAACAGAGCAGACATTATTCTGCATTCATTACAAAGAACTTGCATTTTCCTCTGTGAATTTCATACTTAATGCCCTGTGAGAGGCCCTTATTCATAATAAGCGCACAGAGCCCTTGCCTTGCGTTGGAGAGCACAGAGGTTTGTGGGGAGCAGAGGTGGCCTGACTGAGCTCTGAAGGCCCCCTACCCCATCGCAGCAGCGCCATCTGCAGCGTGTGGCTGGACTGTCTCCAAGAACTCCCTGCCTCCTTTGAAACTTCTATGGCCCTGCTTTTGGAAAGCATACTCATTCCGTATGCAAAAGCTTGGATACATATGCACACCAACAGCCCGTATGCATGCAAAATGTGCAGATGGGCAAAGGAAAATAAAGCCAGGGGTTTGGCACAAAGACAAATTATTAACCCTGGGAATTCCTAAAAGCCACGTAGGAGCTTTGTGGAAAAACACTCTCTTAGAATCAGTAATTGGAACTTAAGATTTCAGAAACTGTAGTTTAAGAGGAAGTGTAAGAAAAACAGATCTTGCAGCTTTTATTTTTTGCATTGCTCCTTTTGAACACAAACACCTAAAAATTCACAAAATTTCAGTCAGGGGAAAGGTCACCGAAGCCAATCTTTTTTCCATAGCTACTGACACACATAAATCACACATCCTTAGCAGATAAGGTGCAAGAGAACCAGACAATAAGTTTCCTTAAACAAACTAACAGCTGCTTGGTTCTTTTTAGGAAGGGAAAGTGGGTGGAACTGGGACTAAGTACTATACAGTAACTTCAAATACATTTTCAAATATTTAATGTGCCCATCATATTTAAAAAGACACAATAAACCCTGCAACAGGTATAACAAGGCTTCGTATTGTTTATTTCAGACTAGTTTATAGAATTAAAATACTCAGATTTTCAGACCATACTTAGGTCTAAGGGCTTCAGAATTCCCTAGCATCTTTTTTTTCTTCCCTTTCTTTTTTAAATTGAAGTATAATTGATATATAACACTGTATTAATTATAGGTAATTTATGTATATATTGGAAAATGATGACCACAGTAAATTTAGTTACATCCATCACCCTACATAGCAACTATTTGTTTTCTTGTGATAAGAAATTTTAATATCTACTTTCTTAGCAACTTTCAAATATACAGTATTCTTAACCACTAGAGTCAGCATTTCTAAATGAAGATACATGCATTTTATTCTATTCTTTCCAGAAGAATTCACTTGGGATCAACTCAGCAGACCAACTTCTGGGTAATGGACTAGACTGAAACAGGGAGGCTCCCCCTGCCCCCCAAGCCTTCTTCAGCTGGTCCCCTCAAGCCACCTATGAACAGTCAAGCAATCCTTTTACAAATTGAGAACCTTACACACACCTGTGCATTTTTCTGTTTGTTGTTGTTCAGTCGTGTCTGACTCTGTGAGCCCATTAACTGCAGCAAGCCAGGCTTCCCTGTCCTTCACCATCTCTCAGAGTTTGGTCAAACTCATGCCCATTGAGTCAATGATGCCATCCAACCATCTCATCCTAAAGGAAATCAACCCTGATTCATTGGAAGGACTGGTGCAGAAGCTGAAGCTCCAATATTTTGGCCACCTGATGTGACGAGCAGACTCATTGGAAAAGACCCTGATGCTGGGAAAGATTGAGGACAGGAGGAGAAGGGGACTACAGAGGATGAGATGAGATGTCTATTACAATGATTCCTTTTCTTCTCTAGACTTTAAGATCCTGGTGGGTAAAGACTGTATTTCTCTGAGTCCCTAGCCAGTGGAAGTCAGCCATTAAGCAATTACTATAGATTTTAAGGGTTATGCTAGGGCAAGGGTCACATGTTCTCAAAACACATAGCAGGGAGCCAAACCTAGTCTAGGCATCAGAAAAGGCCTCCTAGAGGAGTAATATTTTAAATGAAAGCTGAATTAAAATGACTGAGGAGAAAGCACAAATTGGAATTGAATGAGTGGATGAGAGCTTTCTAAGAGCGTGGGTAATGCCCACATTACCTGGTAACTGGATATAAGTCGGAAACAATAGAGAAAGAACATTGGAAAGAACAATGAAGAAAGAACACATTCAGGAGATGGGGTGAGATGAAGTGTTTGATGTTGGCATTGAATTTGAGGTTGCTCCCGAGCGCACTGTGTGGAGCTGTGTAGGGGGCAGTGAGAGACAGGATAGGGGTGTTCAAGAAATCTGGGTGAGCTCCATGGGAGTTCTTAACACTGGGTGGCAAGAAAAGCCAAGAGAGAGGATGAGATTGCCCAACAAAAGTGGTAGAGAAAAGGTGAAGGAGAGACCTGAGGGAAAAAAGCACAGGAAATTGGAAGGCAAGAGGGATAAGGAGAAAGATAGGAGACAGCAGCACGGGACCAAGGGAAAGGAATGCTTCAAGGAGGAAGGGATGGTCAACAGGCCAAGGCTACTGCTCAGAGAGTGGGATTTGGCAATGAGAGCTTCTTCAGTGACCTTGATGGCTTAGCAGGCCAAAGCGGGCAGAGGTGAGGTCACATGGTAGAGGCATAAATGAGGGGTCAGGGAAAGGAGGCAGCAAGTTGAGTTTGACAGTGAGTGAGGACAGATGGGGGTAGCTGGAAGGATAGGTAGGTTGGATCAGTGTTCCTTAATCACCTGGGGAGCTTTCAAAATAACTTCTGACACTGAGCCCCACCCCTGTCAATTCTGACTTAATTGTTCCGAGGTACAGCTTGGCCACTGTAAAGTTTTTAAAGCTCCCCAGGTGATTTTCATTAGTAACTAGCACTGAGAGCAATTGGACTAGAAAAAATAATTTCTTTTAAAGATAGTGAGTTCAGCATGTGACGTGCTAACGGATGGGGCCATAGAGCAGCAGCAGCTGAAAATACAGAGGCAGAGGTGGTGGTGACCGATGTGGAAGGTCCTGGGAGGGAGGTGAGGATGGAGTCAGCAAGGTAGAGGCTGTGACTTACAAAGAAAGCAATTCTCTAGTACTCAGCCATTAAAAAGAATGAAATAACACCATTTGCAGCGACAGAGATGGACCTAGAAATTGTCACGCTGAGTGAAATAAGTCAAAGAAGGAGAAATATCATATGACATCCCTTGTACTTGGAATCAAAAAAGAATGATACAAATGAACTTATTGACAAGACAGAAACACGCTCACAGACTTAGAGAAGGGAGGGGAGCTTGGGCGTGAAATGCACGTGTGTTTAGTTGCTCAGTCGTGTCTGATGCTTTGCAACCCCATGGACTGTAGCCCACCAGGCTCTTCTGTCCACGGAATTTTCCAAGCAAGAAAATTGGAGTGGGTTTCCATTTTCTACTCCAGGGGATCTTCTCGACCCAGGGATCGAACCTATATCTCCTGCATTGGCAGGCAGATTCTTTACCACTGAGCCACCCGGGGAGAAAGGATACATATATGTGTATGGCTGAGGCCCTTTGCTGTTCACCTGAAACTATTACAACATTGTTAATCCGCTATACTCTGATATAAAATAAAGTTTTTTAAAAATTAAATAAATAAAGCTAAGCTAGGGAAAGTTTTTGTTTTGTTTTTTTTTTTTTTAAAAAGGAAAGGAAACAATTCCTTTATGATGGCAGGAACAGAGAGAGACGAAAAAATGTGGACAGAGTCAGGGTAGAGGTGGCAGGATGGCAGCCTCTGATGAAGGCTGTGCTCTCTGAATCAATTAAGAGAAGAAAAGAAGGCGGGGGTGGGGTGGGGTGGGTGGATTAGAATTTGGAGGAAAATAGAGAGGACTGGGTAAGTTTGGGTGCCTGGTTTACGTTAGCGACCCTGAACTTGTAGTGTCAGCAGTACGTGAAGTGGATGGTTTTCAGCAGAACATTAAGAAATGTGCAAACAGTACTTCCCTAAGCATGAGGTTTACATTCTTCATACCCAGTTGTTGGGAGGATTCAAAGTTAAACAGCTAAGACCATAGGAAGCACTGGGGTGGGGGTGATTTGCAAGTTAACCAACGAAATCTCTTGTAAATAGTTACACTTTCTGAATCCAAAACAAATGAACTAAAAAACAAAAATCTTCTATTGCTATAAAAACATGGTAATAATAAAGAGAAAATTGGGGCTTCCCTGGTGGCTCAGTGGTAAACAATCCGCCTGCCAATGCAGGAGACCATGTTTGATCTCTGATCCGAGAAGAACCCACATGCCTTGAGCAACTAAGCCCGTGCGCCACAACTACTACGCCCATGCTTTGCAACAAGAGAAGCCACCTCAGTGAGAAGCTGGTACACCACAACAGATAAGTAGCCCCCACTTGTTGCAACTAGAGAGAAACCTGCATGGCAACGAAGACCCAGAATAGATAAATAAATAAATCTTATATAATAATAAGAGAAAATCAACAGCATTCTACATATTTTAAATAACTAAAAAGTAAACCCTCTACCTTTTTACCATTGTTTGCTTCTTACAAACACTAGCATCTCCCTTCCCTATATTTGCAGTGAATTGTTTACAACTGTCCACAAATCTCACCATTTCCCACATTCAGTCTAATCCAATGCTTTCCGGTTTTATAACTGAGTAACTTGGTATTTGTGGAGCTGCAATCTGAACATTTTGAAGTTGTGAAAAAAAGTAAGTCATAGTGAATCCACGAATACCTTAATTTTCCATGATACTGCTCCAGTTGGTGAGTAGGATAACCAAGTATCCAGTTTTGCAAGGGACTGAGGGGTTTTCTGGGATGCAAGGCTGTCAGTGCAGAACCTAGAGCAAACCTAGAGGGTTGATCCCTTGACACTTTCTCCCACAACCAGCCCTCACTTGCTTGTTGGTGACACATGCTTGCTCACACGTGGCGTGAGAGACCAGCAGAGAAAAAGTCTGCAAGCCAGGTTCCCGGCCGGAAGCTAGTGTGGTGGAAAGGCCACTCTGCCCTACCTTTTGCTCCATCCGACTTTCACTGCAGTGCAGGGGAGCAGCCACACACGGAAACTCCTAAAACCCCTGCCCTCCTTTGCCACCACGTTCTTTGATGAGGCTGCTCTGGCCTACCTTGACTCAGAGATGCCTTTTTCTATCTTGAGGTTATTGTCCTAAGAAGGTCTCCTTCCCTTCCCAAACCACAGTTCTTTTCTCCTTTCATCCTCAGATAAGATAAACTAAGCCAAACACATACTTTAATTATCAGCCAAAGCACTTCTTGATAAAAGAATTTTAAACATCTCATACAAAACGAGTGCTTTGCTCTTTAGACAGGGAGGGCACTGACTGACCTCCTTGGCCCTTTCACAATAGAAACCAGGTCTTTATCAGGAAGAACCTGCTTTCTTCATTCCGGGATGTGCTTTGCTTAGAGCCAATTTTAAAATAACCTGCAGATGAAAGTCATATTCTTGAGGGAGAATGGGAAAACAGTTTGTATCACAGAATGAAGAAAAGAGGTTTTTCTCTATTAAATCCTTCATCCATGTTTGTTGATCTGATGAATAAATGAAGACAAAGCAAATTTATTTAATCCTGGAAAAGTTTCTCCTTGCCTTCACTGTAACTTAGCAGGTATGTGTTTTGCAACACAAGGTGTTAAAGTTCTGGAACCAGGCTATGGAGTGCATGAGGGCAAGTAAAGCAAAGTCCTTGCAATGATAGTCAGTTGTGATCAATTAGGAGCCTGTAGTAAGGTGAGGAAAGAAAAGTGCAGAACAGAGGAGACCATTTTACTTTAGAATACCTTTTCCACAATCAATTGGTAAGGCAACTCCATTATAAAATAGGAAAGTGTCAAACATTGGGTGGAGGTTCAGAGAGGAAAAAAGTATAGTGAATTAAATTCTTATCGACCCTGTATAAAACACAGAGAGAGCCTCTAAGGAGGATATGGTGGTTCAGATTTTGGTTGGTTTGTAAAGTTTTTTTCCTGGTTTCTTGTAGCCCAGCATCGATGAAGAGTCACAGTCAAAAGAATTGTGAATCTGTCTTTGGCAGCCTGAAAGATGAACTCATGTTTGTTGTGGGCATTTTTAAAGAACCAGACCAAATACTTTACAGAAAGCATCCCAGAAATCCTCCCCAGCTACAATTTTTTCTCCAAAGCTCTGGAGTCGTTGTTGTTGTTCAGTCATTCGGTAGTGTCCGACTCTCTGTGACCCCAAAGAATGTAGCTCACCAGGCTCCTCTGTCCATGGGATTGTCCAGGCAAGAATACTGGAGGGGTAGCCATTCTCTTCTACAGGGGATCTTTCCCACCCAGGGATCGAACCCAGGTGTCCTGCATTGCAGGCGGATTCTTTGCTGTTTGAGGCACCAGGGAAACCCTCTGGATTCATGGCTGCCCCTAAAAATAAAATTACTGCTACTCTGGTCCATGAAGTGGTCCTTCTTCACTTCCATGCTTCTCTCCCAGTTGTGGCCTTCCCTTGTGGCTCAGCTGGTAAAGAATCCGCCTGCAGTGTGGGAGACCTGGGTTTGATCCCTGGGCTCAGAAGATCCCCCAGAGAAGGGAAAGGCTACCCGCTCCAGTATTCTGGCCTGGAGAATTCCAGGGACTATAGAGTCTCTGGGGTTGCAAAGAGTCGGACACGACTGAGCAACTTTCACTCCCAGTTCAGGTGCCCCTCAGGATTCCCGCCCCTAACCGCCAGCTCTGCCAGTCTGCTGTAGGATGCTGGAGAAATCTCTACTCATCCCCTACCCTGCTCCTCCTCACTTTCCACATAGCAGAGTCTGCAGAATCCCTTGGGAAATGATGTTCCCTCTCTCTGACTGTTTTGTCGGGGGGGTTGGGGGAGAACAAAACTCTCGGTGGCATGTTTCTGGCAACTAAGATTCTCCAATTCATTCTACCTGCATTCCTGGTGAAGATCATTCTGTCTGGGAAGGCTTGAGAGGCTGGGAGCAGACAGGCTCAACTCAGAGTAGAGTGAAATGAGATCAGTGGTCGAGTGTAGCTTGTTTTTCTGCGGGTCAGTTTACGAGGGACAGTTGTGTAAGTCACAGTGTGAAACTCCCAAATGTGTTTAGATTAAGATCTGATCTTGTGGAATGGCAACCTAAATAAATCTTGATTTTTTCCCCTGTGAGGCCAGAGTTGCAGCCCCCATGTTCAAGTGAGTTCTCCTGGTCTTCCCATCATCTGCGTGCTGATTGTCTTGGGTCACATAGAATGCCCTCATCTCACTTCTCCTTCAACACTGATATGTGGCCCTAGGCCTGTCTGTGCAACTGTACTCATTAGGTGTTCACACACTTTAGCCCTGTGTCTCCACTTCTAGAACTCTATGCCAAAGAAATAATCAGAGATGCAGACACATATTTATACCAAATATAGGTTTACTTACAATAGTGAAAAAATAGGTATGACCTAAGACCCAGCGGCCCAACTGGGACCCTTTTGTCCCTGGTCTCCTCCTGATGCGGACAACTGGCCAGAGTGCCCCGACCGGTAAGGAACAAGAGACTTTATTGACCTCTCTCCCCTTCCCTCTCTCTTTCCTCTCCTTAACCCTTCCTATCCTTCCCTGTTTTTCTAGTCCCTCGGTCCTGGATACAGGAATCTGGTCGAAGGGCCCTCAGCCTGAGCTGAGGACTGGAGACTGATCACCTCCTCTTGGCAGAGAACTCGAGTTCTGGTTCTGGTCTGGTCTGATTTCTGGTAGGGCTGAGGTCCAGTCCTCCGTTCTCTGGAGGCCCGGGGAAAAGTCCCATAACGCCTGGGTATCTGTAGGTGGCAGGAGATGTCTGTAAGGCCACCCCTTTCGCACCCCCTCTCCCACCTCCTCCCCCTAC
This sequence comes from Aepyceros melampus, assembly GCA_006408695.1. Taxonomy (NCBI): domain Eukaryota; kingdom Metazoa; phylum Chordata; class Mammalia; order Artiodactyla; family Bovidae; genus Aepyceros; species Aepyceros melampus. Next base: position 326,646 of record SJXQ01007770.1, read on the forward strand.
CTTTCCTCCCTTGAAATCTTTGATGTTAGTACTTGGATTCTTGTATTTAAGGGCTTCCCTGGGGGTGCAGAGGTTAAAGCGTCTGCCTCCAATGTGGGATACCTGGGTTTGATCCCTGGGTCGGGAAGATCTCCTGGAGAAGGAAATGGTAACCCACTCCAGTATTCTTGCCTAGAGAATTCCATGGACTAAGAAGCTTGGTGGGCTACAGTCCACAGGTTGCAAAGAGTTGGACACGACTGAGTGACTTCACTTTCACTTTCTAAATGTCCCCAAACCAAGAAATGGCTACTTTTTTTGATAATAAATATCGGAGAAGGCATGGCACCCCACTTCAGTACTCTTGCCTCGTAAATCCCATGGATGGAGGAGCCTGGTGGGCTGCAGTCCATGGGGTCACGAAGAGTTGGACACGACTGAGCAACTTCACTTTCACTTTTCACTTGTATGCACTAGAGAAGGAAATGGCAACCACTCCAGTGTTCTTGCCTGGAGAATCCCAGGGACGAGGAAGCCTGGTGGGCTGCCGTCTATGGGGTCGCACAGAGTCAGACACGACTGATGTGATTTAGCAGCAGTAGCAGCATGGTGAAATATATATCTATCAGAATTCTGATATCACAGACTATGTAATAACAAAGTGTTTCTAATTTAATTTTAACTAAAACCCATGAATGAAAGTTCTATTTGAAGTGTGACACCAGTTTTGTGTTTGTATACGTGTATGTGCATGTGTGTATACATACAACACAAACACAATTTGGTTCCCCCAGGTAATAGAAATATAGGTATTATCTTTCTGCATTTTATCATGAACATGTTTATTTTACAGTCATAAGTAAATAAATATTCTTGTAAAGTAAATGAAAAAAGAAAATAGTTCTTAGCAGAGTAACTGATGAGAAAGGAAGCTGGGAACTTACTTGGTGGTCCAGTGGCTAAGAACCTGCCTGCCAATGCAGGGAGCACAGGTTCAGTCCCTGATCTGGGAAGACTCCACATGCTGTGGAGCAACTACGCCCGTGTGCCACAGCTACTGAAGCCTGCGTGCCTAGAGCCTGTACTCTGCAACGAGAGAAGCCACCACAAGGAGAAGTCTGAGCACCGCAACTAGAGGGGAGCCCCAGACTAGAAAGTATCCCTTCCTTTCTGCAACTAGAAAAAAATCCCACACGCATCAATGAAGACCCAGCACAGCCAAAAATGAATGAAATAGATAAAAATGTTAAAAAAGAAAAAGAAAGCTGGAACAGCATAAATGGTTAACAATATGGGAATGGGTAAATAAACGGGAGTGCGTTCGTGTGTCTCACCTCCCTGAGGGCCAAACCTCCTGCTCCTGACTGTGTGGAGGGCACCTGGCCAGTCAGACCTGAGTCACCCCCAGCCTCCTCCTCTTTGTCCTCTCCTGATCCTGCCACCTGTGATGACATGACTGTTGACCTCTTATCAACTTGGACACGATTCTGCTGGCCTTCCTTTCTTGTTTAGAGAGCCCATACCTCCTACAGCGTGGTTCAGTAGAACTGGCCATCCTGCATCCCACTAAGTGGGGTTCCCAGACCTCAGCTTTGCCAATGGACGCTCCATCCCTCGACCCAGTGATTCACTCAGCTGAGGCACCCACCAGCTCCACTGATCATTTTCTTCAGAAGCCATCGGGAAAACCACTGTCATCTCCTCTGGGACCAAGAGCTGAAACAATATAAACCAGAGACCAGCTGGCTTTACATGACCAGCTTTCCTTCAGGAAAATATATTGTCCATGTTGGAGACAATGATACCAATGCAGGTGATACAAAATGAGAAATAATTAAGTTCTAAAGACATTGTTTGAGCCTCTGAATTCAGCAATGACAGAACTTCTTTTCATTTTCATCAATTAATAAACTTCTCCTCTTTCTGCCTCCCTTCCTCTTTCTCTTTTCTCTATTATTCACTTGCTCCTGTTGTTGATTTTTTCTTAAGCTTGTTTGACAAAGGGCTCTGTCACTTGTAACCAAAGGAGTTCTGATTCAAACAGTTAGCCTGCCTTGGACTTTGCAACCTCGCTTTTGGAAGTAACTATTTGGCTTTCTTGCATGCCAAGCAAGTCCGGGCTTTTTCTAGAGAAACTCTTGACTTAGAGGGCATGATCTTAGACAATCCTTTTTCCTGTATTTGTGGACACTTTCTGTCTTGTTTGCTGGAAATTTCTTCCCTCCCTACCAGTAAGAGACTGAGATTAGGCATGTATCATTTATTATTTATAGGCACTAAACATTTTGAGAGCATTTTTAATGACATGGGAAAATACTTGTGATATATGACCTCAATTAGTTAAGTATGTAATAATAGCTAGTCACTGAAAACTACTAGAAGGAAATTTATCAAAACATTAACAGTGATTATAGCTAAGAGATAAGATTATGGGTGATTTATACATTACATTTTCTAAGTTTACAAATGGACATGTAATTATTTTGTGATTAGAAAATAAAGTTATTAAAATAAATAAATAAATTGTAGCACACTCACCAAAGGACAATTTTGTAGTCATTAGAAAGAATGTTTTGAAGATATTTCAGTGACACTGAAAAATGCTCATAATAGAACAATGGGAAAGGTAGACAAAATTATATATATCACTGATCTCAATTATGTTAATTATAGATGTGCAAATAGATGCATAGAGAAGGACTAAAGAAATTGCTTCAAAACATGAACAGAAGTTACCTCTGAGCTATGAAATCAGGGTTCAGTTTAAGTTTCTTCTTTAATATGTGTTTGTGTTTTCCAGCTTTCAAAATCAGAATTCTTTTATAATAAAACAGTAAAGTGTTTCTCTGGTAGAGAATAGGCTTGAGAAGGCAACTGTCCCCCTGTCCCACCCATTTAATGTAGGATGCTTCTCACCTCTTCTCCTTTCTCCAGGTCAGGGGCTGAAGTCTTGTCTGCTTCTGATGAAGGAACAGATGGGTTGGGATCAATTTCTTTTCCGGATGGCCTTATACTCTTTCACCAGAGACGACTGTCTTCTTGAAGCCAAGTTTCTCCTGCTTTATCTTCCAGTTTAGCTATACAGCACACTTGAATTTACAGATGCTGTGTTGTGCTTAGTCATTCAGTCCTGTCCGACTCTTTGTGACCCCATCGATAGTAGCCTGCCAGGCTCCTCTGTCTATGGGTACTCTCCAGGCAAGAATACTGGAGTGGATTGCCATACCCTCCTCCAGGGAATCTTCTCATCCCAAGGACTGAGCCAAGGTCTCCCACATAGAAAGTAGATTCTTTGCTATCTGAGTCACCGGGGAAGCCCATACAACTATAGCAGAATTTCTTGGAAAGGGAGGAGTTAAAGCAGGAAATGCAGCAAAAGAAAAAGGAAGAAGATTTGTGCAACATTTTGAATGCAAGTGAAATACTTTATGTACATTTTTGTCATCTAATCCTTTCATAATCCCTCTGGAAAAAGCATCATCATTTCCCCGAATTAATAGATTAACAAAGCAAAGTCTTAGAGAGAAATATGAAATAACTTCTTTACATTCACACAACCATAAGTGGTGAAAGTGGAATTTGAACCAAGGCAACCTAGGGCCTGTGCTGTTAACGAGTATGTATAGGATATATTGAGGTAATGTACACAGTGATTTTTGCATAAACTAATGCCTTCTTAGCTGAAAATCTATGAAACCCTTGCAAAAAGTGGTAAAAGTTTCAGTTCCTTGTTTTAGTTCCTTTCTTGGTTTATTATCTGATTCTGCACTATTTCTTGACACTCATCTGTATAGATTCATAACTGATAAAACAAAATGAAGACCTCTTTGGATCAAGGAGGGCTTCCCTGGTGGCTCAGCTGGTAAAGAATCTGCCTGCCATGCAGGAGACCTGGGTTTGATCCCTGGGTCAGGAAGAGCCACTAGGGAAGGGAACAGCTAACCACTCCAGTATTCTTACCAGGAGAAGTCCATGGACAGAGGAGCCTGGAGGGCTACAGTCCATTGGGTCACAAAGAGTCAGACAGGACTGAACGACAAACACCTTCATTTTCTCTTGGACCAAGGATTTTTAAAATAATTGTAAAAAAAAAGCTCAACTCTCTGTAACTGATTGGAGCTCAGACTTTAAAAATACACCGTGTTCAGTAGTTGCGCATGTAGTCTTAGATACTTCTGCTCCTGCATAGATCTGTGAAGGAAAAGATGAGGAAGCCTATTCTCAGATGTACTTACTGTAAAAGTGTGAGCTCATTTTCTGGTCTCCTTCACTTTGTTCTGTGTTGCTAGGGTATGAAGCATTTTAAAGATCAGCTTAGTTTTTGTTGATTAGGCAGCAACACTGAGTTTAAGACTTAACTGGGGGCTTCCCTGGTGGCTCAGCTCTGTTCAGTTCAGCAGCTCAGTCATGTCCGACTCATTGTGACCCCATGGACTGCAGCACACCAGGCAGGCTTCCCTGTCCATCACCAACTCCCGAAACTTGCTCAAACTCATGTCCATAAGTTGGTGATGCCATCCAACCATCGCATCCTCTGTCATCCCCTTCTCCTCCTGCCCTCAATCTTTCCCAGCAGAAGGACTTTTCCAGTGGGTCAGTTTTTCAGATCAAGTGGCCAAAGTATTGGAGTTTCAGCTTCAGCATCAGTCCTTCCAATAAATATTCAGGACTGATTTCCTTTAGGATGGACTGGTTGAGTCTTCTTGCAGTCCAAGGGACTCTCAAGAGTCTCTTCCAACACCACAATTCAAAAGCATCAATTCTTTCACACTCAGCTTTCTTCATAGTCCAACTCTCCCATCCTTACATGACTACTGTAAAAACCAAAGCTTTGATGAGACAGATCTTTGTTGGCAAAGTAATATTTCAGCTTTTTAATATGCTGTCTAGCTTGGTCATAGCTTTTCTTTTAAGGAGCAAGCATCTTTTAATTTCGTGGCTGCAGTTATCATCTGCAGTGATTTTGTAGCACAAAAAATAAAGTCTGCCACTGTTTCCAGTGTTTCCCCATCTATTTGCCATGAAGTGACAGGACTAGATGCCATGATCTTAGTTTTCTGAATGTTGAGTTTTAAGTAAACTTTTTCCCTCTCCTCTTTTACTTTCATGAAAAGGCTCTTTAGTTCTTCTTTGCTTTCTGCCATAAGGGTGGTGTAATCTGAACATCTGACGTTATTGATATTTCTCCTGGCAATCTTGATTCCAGCTTGTGCTTCATCCAGTCCAGCATTTCTCATGATGTATGCTGCCTATAAGTTAAATAAGCAGGGTGACAATATACAGCCTTGATATATTCCTTTTGCAATTTGGAACCAGTCCATTGTTCCATGTCCAGTTCTAACTGTTACTTCTTGACCTGCATACAGATTTCTCAGGAGGCAGGTCAGGTGGTCTGGGATTCCCATCTCTTTAAGAATTTTACACAGTTTGTTGTGATGCATACAGTTGAAGGCTTTGGTATAGTAAATAAAGCAGAAGTAGATGTTTTTCTGGAACTCTCTGGCTTTTTTGATGATCCAACGGATGTTGGCAATTTGACCTCTGATTCCTCTGCCTTTTCTAGATCCAGCTTGAACATCTGGAAGTTCATGGTTCATGTACTGTGATGCCTGACTTGGAGAATTTTGAGCATTACTTTACTAGTGTGTGAGATGAGTACAATTGTGCAGTAGTTTGAGCATTCTTTGGCATTGCCTTTCTTTGGGATTGGAATGAAAACGGACTTTTCCAGTCCTGTGGCCACTGCTGAGTTTTCCAGATTTGCTGGCATATTGAATGCAGCACTTTCACAGCATCATCTTTTAGGATTTGAAATAGTTCAACTGGAATTCTATCACCTCCACTAGCTTTGTTTGTAGTGATGCTTCCTAAGGCCCACTTGACTTTGCACTCCAGGATGTCTGGCTCTGGGTGAGTGATCACACCATTGTGATTATCTGGGTCATGAAGATCTTTTTTGTATAGTTCTTCTGTGTTTTCTTGCCAGCTCTTCTTAATATCTTCTGCTTCTGTTAGGTTCGTACCACTTCTGTCCTTTATTGAGCCCATCTTTGCATGAAATATTCCCTTGGTATCTCTAATTTTCTTGAAGAGATCTTTAGTCTTTCCCATTCTGTTGTTTTCCTCTATTTCTTTGCATTGATCGCTGAGGAAGGCTTTCTTATCTCTCCTTGCTATTCTTTGGAACTCTGCATTCAAATGGGTATATGTTTCCTTTGCTCATTTGCCTGTAGCCTTTCTTCTTTTCTCAGCTATTTGTAATGCCTCCTCAGACAACCGTTTTGCCTTTTTGCATTTCTTTTTCTTGGTGATGGTCTTGATCACTGCCTCCTGAACAATGTCACAAACCTCTGTTCATAGATCTTCAGGCACTCTGTCTATCAGATCTAATCCCTTGAATCTATCTGTCAATTCCAGTGTATAATCACAAGGGATTTTATTTAGATCATACCTGAATGGTCTAGTGGTTTTCCCTACTTTCTTCAGTTTAAGTCTGAATTTGGCAATAAGGAGTTCATGATCAGAGCCAGTCAGCTCCTGGCCTTGTTTTTGCTGACTGTATAGAGCTTCTCCATCTTTGGCTGCAAAGAATATAATCAACCTAAATTTGGTAATTCAGACATCTATGATGTCCATATATAGAGTCTTCTCTTGTGTTTTTGGAAGAGGGTGTTTTCTATGACCACTGCATTCCCTTGGCAAAACTCTATTAACCTTTAACCCACTTTGTTTTATACTCCAAGGCCACATTTGCCTGTTATTCCAGCTACCTCTTGATTTCCTACTTTTACATTCCAGTCCCCTATAATGAAAAGGACATCTTTTTTTGGGTGCTAGTTCTTGAAGTTTCTTGTAGGTCTTCATAGAACTGTTCAACTTCAGCGTCTTTAGCAATACTAGTTGGGGCATAGACTTGGATTACTATGATATTGAATGGTTTGCCTTGGAAATGAACAGAGATCATTCCATCACCTTTGAGATTGCATCTAAGTACTGCATTTTGGACTCTTTTGTTGACTATGATGGCTACTCCATTTCTTCTAAGGGATTCTTGCCCACAGTTGTAGATATAATGGTCATCTGAGTTGAATTCACCCATTCCAGTACATTTTAGTTCACTGGTTCCTGAAATGTTGATGTTCACTCTTGCCATCTCATGTTTGACCCCTTCCAGTTTGCCTTGACTCCAAAAAAGAATGAAGAGACAGAGCCAAAGCAAAAACAACACCGAGTTCTGGATGTGACTGGTGATGGAAGTAAAGTCTGAGGCTGTAAAGAGCAATATTGCATAGGAACCCTGGTGGCTCAGTGGTAAAGACTCCAGCTGCTAGTGCAGAAGACACAGGTTCAGTCCCTGGCCCGAGAAGAGCCTGCATGCCACACAGCAACTAAGCCTGTGTACCACAACTACTACTCCGCATGGGCTAGAGCCTGGGAGCCACAGCTACTGACCCTGTGTGCTTCAGCTACTGAAGTCTGCATGCCCTAAAGCCTGTGCCCTGCTCAAAGAGAAGCCATTGCAATAAGAAGCCCGCACACTGCAATGAACAGCAGCCCCACCTCGCCACAACTAAAGAAAAGCCTGCACAGCAATGAGCACCCAGCACAGTCATAAATAAATAAATAAATAAAATTTAAAAGACTTGTTGGAGAAGTTACCTCCCTGTTGTCAAAATTATTGCCAATGTGGTTCTATCTTTTGAAGCCTCTGATCTGAGCCACTATGGCTTTACCTGTTCATTCACTCATATCTGCCTGAGTGGGAAACCTATTCAAGAAGCAGGGAGTGGCAGGGGAGTCAGGGCAGCTGACTTGAGACCAGAGAAGAGAAACTAGAAAGATGAGATGTCCAACAATATTAAAAGCTGAAGACAGGTGAAGCGGTTAAAAGTTGAGGAAAAACAATCGGCTTTGGAAATTTCAGGTGGTTACTGGAGCAGATATGAAAGAGAAGCAGAAGTATAATTCAGGTTGCAGTGTGGTTAGGAATGAGTGGGAAGTGAGGGAGTAAGTGAATCTGAGCAGATTCTTCTTTCTTTGGCAGTGAAGAGCAGGTGGGAAGTTTAAGCATGTGGAAGAGTTGAGAAAAAGTGTGCTTGCCAGCTGTGTGTGTGTGTGTGTGTGTGTGTGTGTGTGTGTATGCACAGGAAATGAGAAAGCTGAGCAGGTTATAAGTGAAATAGGAAGCAACACGTTGAGAGAGAGGAAGTGTGGAAGAAGAAGAATTACAATTACTGAGCTACTCTGTTCCAGCTAGGACTTCATATTGTTTCATTTAATGCACACAGCAATCTTGGGAGGAAACTGAGGATCAGAGAAGGTAAATAATTTGCCCAAGATCAAACAGCTATTATTCTGGCAGATTAAACACACAGACCTATAAGCTTTATGTGTGGAAGAGATGGAAAAGGAGAAAGAGTATTTAGTAAAGAAAGGTCTTAGAAGAGGTGGTTGGAATTTAAACATGGGTTAATAAGACTGAGGGACATAATTACCCCAGAGGCAAAGAAAGATGGAATCAGAAAATACAGTAAAAGAGACTACAACTTAATTTCATTTTATTTCCTCGATAAAAATAGTCTATGTAGCTGGCGCAGGTGTCCAGCTAGGTTTCTAGGAGACCATCTATGATTCCATTAGGCCTAGAGTGATAGAAACATACATAAATAATGGGATTTTTGTTCCCTGACTAGGAATAGGATCTGAGCCCTTGGGAGTGAGAGCACAGTCCTAACCACTGGACCACCAGTGAATTCCAATATATCTTTTTTTTTTTAATTCCCTGTTTGTGTGTGGTTTTGATCATCCCCCAAATTATTTTGGATAGTACACTGTGCCCTTGCACTCCTGTGCACTCAGAGGGCTATTCCTTTTACCTGGAATTTCCCTCCTCATCTATTTATGAATATGGAGCCAGACACTACTACCAAACCAAATGAAATAAATACTGACATCAATGAGTCCCATTCAAGAATTTGGTCTTATGATTTTTATCTGTTAGGTTGCTGCTAGATTACATTGACTGGGCGTGTGAACTAGAAGAATTTTTAAATAAAGAGTACTAAAAAATGAGCAACAAATTACAGCTGATCTTTGCATCATCTAGGCCATTGCCATTGAAATTTGTGACCTACTTTATCTTATATTCTGTTGCCATAGAGCTTAGGTTAAATGTGTAACTGAAGAAAATTGATTTCCAGTGCAAATCTTAATTTTTATTGTGCCCTGTAGTGCTGCAAGGATGATGCATGAATGATAAGTCTCACATTTAGAAGATTCCAGGGGGAATTTTGAGAGTTAAAGTATTATGGCCTCTACCAGTGGATATTAAGATAATATATTTTCTGAAGATGTGTATTCTTTTCTTAAAAAAGCAAGGGACTTTATAAATATCCTTAGGCACAAAAGAAACAGGTTTTTCTGTCTTCTTCAGAAATAGTCTCCAATTTACAGAGGTCAATCAGTATTTCCTAAAAAGGAAAAACAATATTTATCTTGAAAAATATAAGCTTCAAACACAAGAATAAATTCTTGTCCCTCAAATGTTTTAATGCCTCATTTGATTTCAAAATCAATTCTGAAGTAAAGTATTGCTTTACTTAGAATTCTCAAAAAATTTAGAATTCTCAAAACCTTATACATTAAAAAACAAACAAACAAAAAACCAGCTGGCAAACATCTGTCAGTGGAAAGTATGTGTTCGGTTAGGTAGATGGAAGAAGGGGTCTGACCAAGTCTAAGGGTTAACATTCTCCAGCATTCTCTGCAAAAGGGCACGTTTGTTTCTGAATGGTAAAGCTTTCTTCATTGTATCTGTGATATTGTGATTTTAATGAGAAATATATATTTGGTCTTTGAGCATTGTTCCTGCACACAGTTACGAAATGCATGGGATTTCCTAAGCGTTGAGAATAATAAGGGTGCCTTTTGTTATGTTAATGCGATTACTTTTTGAGAAGCCCCTTGGTAACCTAAGGATGGGGGCTGGTTGCCAGGGGAAGCAATCCTGATTAGAGGCCTGGATCTGCCCTCTCCATCTCCAGGAAGGGCAAAGGAGCTGGCAGTTGAATCAATCACCAATCACCAATTGGCCAATTGCCAGTATATATGGGCGCCTCCTTAAAAACCCAAAAAGAGGGTTCAAAAAGCTTCCAGGCAGGTGAACCAGAATGCTCTCACATGCTGGGCCCCAAGTCTATGGGCACAGAAACTCGTGTTCTCAAGACTTAGACTTCTGTGTCTCTTCAGTTCATAGCCTTTAACATCTTTTAAAAATCAATAATCTAGTGAGCAAGCTGTTTTCCAGAGGTCTGTGAGTGGCTCTAGCTAATTAATCAAATCCTGGGGTGGCGGGGGCGGGGTAGGAACCTCCAATTTATAGCCAGTTAGTGAGAAGCACATAGCTCAGTTAATAAAGAATCTGCCTGCAATGCAGGAGACCCCGGTTCCAGTCCTGGGTGGGAAAGATCTGCTGGAGAAGGGATAGGCAACCCACTCCAGTATTCTTGGGCTTCCCTTGCGGCTCAGCTGGTAAAGAATCCGCCTGCAATGAGAGAGACCTGGGTTCAATCCCTGGGTTGGGAAGATCCCCTGGAGAAGGGAAAGGCCACCCACTCCAGTATTCTGGCCTGGAGAATTCCATGGACTCTATGGTCCATGGGGTCGCAAAGAGTTGGACACGACTGAGCGACTTTCACTTTCAGTCAGAAGCACGGTGATGACCTGGAGTTGCTATTGGTGTCTGAAGTAGGGGCAGTCTTGTGGGACCAAGCCCTTAACATATAGGATCTGACACTGTTTCTTTGTATACAGTGTCAGAATTGAGTTAAATTTGAGGGATATCTGGTCAATATCTCAAGGAATTGTAATTGCTCAGTAGTGTGGAAAAACAACTGTAACATCTTTCTTTTTAAGTCACTTTAGTTGAGTCTGGCTCTTTGCCCTTGACTCTTTACTCCATGGACTGTAGCCCACCAGGCTCCTCCACCCATGCAATTCTCCAGGCAAGAATACTGGAGTAGGTTGCCACGCCCTTCTCCAGAGTATCTTTCTGGCTCAGGGATGGAACCTGGGTCTCCCACGTTTCAAGCAGATTCTTTACCATCTGAGCCACCAGGGAAGCCTTGGTATATGTTTAAGTCTCTATAAATCCGGGAGTTTATAGTGCATATTAAACCCCAAAAGTGTTGTCTTTGACCTACATCAGATTGGTTGTTGTTTCTGTCTAATCTGTCTCAGTTTGCATATCTTTTGGTAAAGTGAGCTTTTCAGTTATATTGGTCCTGAAACAGGAGGGAAGTGGGCAAGGCATAGCATTTAAAAGAATGACATAGCTGCTGTTGTTGTTTAGTGAATAAGCCATGACTGACTCTTTTTTGACCCCACGGAGTGGACATTACATAATCTGATTAAGACCAAACATTGGATTGGCCAATAAGTTCATTCAGTTTTTTGAAAGGAAAAATCCCAAACAAACTTTTTGACCAACCCAGTTGTTCCAAGGTGGCAGATGAATCGACTTCCACTAGACCTTCAGCCTCAGTATATGCTTACTGTGGGCATCCCAGGTGGCACTAGTGGTAAAGAACCTGCCTGCCAATGCAGGAGATACAAGAGACATGGGTTCCATCCCTGAGTCAGGAGATTCCCCTGGAGGAGTGCATGGCAACCCACTCCAGTATGCTCATTGTAATACATTTGCATAAGCTACGTGACATTCCAAACAGCGCCATGACGTTTTAAGGCTGGCTATAAAAATCAAAAGGTGAGCACTGTAGGCTTCCCTGGTGGCTCAGCGGTAAGAATCCTCCTGCCAGTGCAGAAGACATGGGTTCATCCCTCGTCCAGGAAGATCCCACCTGCCACAGAGCAACTAGGTCTGTGCGCCACAAGCACTGAGCCTGAGCTATAGAGCCCAGGAGCTGCAACGATTCAGCCCATATACCACAACTACTAAAGCACCATGCTCTGCAACAAGAGAAGCCACTGCAATGAGAAGTCCATGCACTGAACCAGAGAAAAGCCCCGGAAGCATCGAAGACCCAGAACAACCAAAAATAAATAAATAAATAAAAAGCCCATTAAAAAAAAAGTGGGTAGTGGCCTAATTTTTGGAAATCCCACCCTTGGACTATTCCGTCCATTCATCAGCCTATGAAATTACCCACCCCTATAAAAATTGACAACTCCATATCCTTGTCCCTCTGGCTTTCCCAGATGGCCCCACACTTTCTCTGTTGAATGTATTTCTCTCTAAATAAATCCACTTCTTACCTATCACTTTGTCTCTCACTGAATTCCTTCTGTGATGAGACATCAATAACCTGAGCTTCAGTAAATCCTAAGACCAGGTGCGTGATCTCAGTTGAAAGACTGAGTTCAAGTCCCAATCTGTCTTACATGGTTTCAATCCCTCCACTTCTTATGTCTTATGCCTGGCACAATCCATTCATTGCAGTTATAGAAGGGAAAAAAATTCCTATTTCCTTCTACTCAACTCCCCAAATTTCTGACATCAAAAGTGTGGGTTTTTCCACACTAAGCTTGTCTCTGATTTTCAGTGGACACTGACTGGATGTCCTGTAATTTAACTGAATTCTGATACCAACTGCTCGGAGTTAGTGCAGACCTTATAGGTTAAGGCCTTAGTCCCATAAGACCGTCACCCCACCCTCCAGATGCCAATCTCAGGTCCCAGGTAGCTCCCTGTGCTTCTGACCAAATGAGTACAAATTGAGGGTTCTCACAATTCTCTTCTAGATTTGATCATTTGTGAGAACATATCAGAGAACTCAGGAAAGTGCTTTACTTGATTACTGGTTTACGACAAAGTTTACAACCCAGGAGCAGCCACATGGAAGAGATGCATGGGGGCAAAGTATGTGAGAAGTTGCATGAAGATACCTTGCCCTCTTTGGGCACCCTGCCCTCCCAGAACCAACCCAGAGGCTCTCTGAACCCATCGTTTAAGGGTTTAATGCAGGTTCATTAAACAAGCATGACTGATTCAATCACTGGCCACTGGAGATGAGATCAGTTTCCAGCCCCTCTTCTTTTCTTTTACCTAGAGAAGTGGCAGGTGGAGTAGGGTGGGGTAGTGTTGAAAGTTCCAACCCTCAAGTGGTTAGTTCCTCTGGCAACCATTTTCCCAGAGCCAGCTCATTAGCACAAACTCAGATAGAATGAAAGGGGCAGGGCTTATTAAGAAAAACCAGAGATGCTTTTCTCATCCCTATTACTCAAATAGTGCCAAGGATTTTAGGAGCTAGATTTCTTATTATGTCACAGGTTACTTCCTGGCATTTGAGTTTGTTACTTTGGCCTTAAACAATTTGGGGTGGGGGTGGGAAGTGATACATAAACTGATAAATTACATAGAGCAAAATTATTCGTTTATATTTTCACTTGCTTATCAAATTTGTTTATATTAGTTTACTGCAGTTCACATCTGTTTTGTTTTCATTTTTTGGAGTTTTATGGCTTTATTGCAGATGATGGGGGGTCTCTTTCCAGCTTTCAGAGTGACATGAGAAAGCCTTGAGGTCCTTTGGGCATTTTTCTTAACACCTCTTCTTTAATTTACGGGTGCTGGTGAGTTAGGGTTTGTGCTTTCCACCTCTTCTCAGTCTGTGCCGTTTCTGTACACCTCTGTTAATTGTGCATCTTTCTGGGATTTTAGGTTCAAACTCACTGAGACAGAATCCACTATGGAGAGCCCAGGTTTGCTCACTGAGGTTTCTCTACGGATAAGATACAGAACCCTATCTGTCCAAGGATGTGTGGCCAGAGCTGCTGTTGTGACACGACTCTGGAGGATAACTGGCGGAAAAGAAACTACCCTTGGCTACTTGTTCAAAATAGGACTTTTGGGGATGAGAACTTAGTAGCTGAGATGCCATTGGTACAGAGGATCAGTCATCAGTTCAGTTGCTCAGTCACATCCAACTCTTTGCAACCCCATGGACTGCAGCACACCAGGCCTCCCTGTTCATCACCAAGTCCCGGAGTTTACTCAAACTCATGTCCATTGAGTCGGTGATGCCATCTAACTATCTCATCCTCTATCATCCTCTTCTCCTCCTGCCCTCAATCTTTCCTAGCATCAGGGTCTTTTCCAATGAGTCAATTCTTAGCATCAGCTGGCCGAAGTATTGCAGATTCAGTTTCAGCATCAGTCCTTCCAATGAATATTCAGGACTGATTTCCTTCAGAATGGAATAGTTGGATCTCCTTGCTGTCCAAGGGACTCTCAAGAGTCTCCTCCAACACCACAGTTCAAAAGCGTCAATTCGTCAGTGCTCAACTTTCCTTATAGTCCAACTCTCACATCCATACATGACTACTGGAAAAAGCAAAGCTTTGACTAGATGGACCTTTGTTGGAAATGTAATGTCTCTGCTTTTTAATATGCTCTCTAGGTTGGTCATAGCTTTTCTTCCAAAGAACAAGCATCTTTTAATTTCATGGCTGCAGTCACCATCTGCAGTGATTTTGGAGCACAAAACTATAAAGTCTGTCACTGTTTCCATTGTTTCCCCATCTATTTGCCATGAAGTAATGGAACTGGATGCCATGATCTTAGTTTTTTTAATGTTGAATTTTAAGCCAACGTTTTCACTCCTCTTTTTCTGGTACAGAGGATGCTAGAACTCAACTGTAGTTAAAAGCATGTATCCTGGAATCATATTGCCTGTGGTTCATAGTTTGATTCTACCACTTACTTATTGCTTAGGTGAGTTACTGTACTAATCTGTGCTTCAGTCTCATCTGACAAATGAGTATAATAATAACACACATCTCATGTGTTGCTGTAAGGATTAAATTAAATGATGTATGTGAAGGGTCTAGAGTAGAGCTGGAAAGACTCAATACATTTTGGTTATTATAATTATCATGACTGCTATTTGGATACTTCCAAATGTCTAGCCTCGTGCCTTTCACATGGTAGTTTTTTAATAAATATTTGCTGTATGAATTCATGAAGCAATGAATTAGTCACACAGCAGTGCCTGAAATATGTAGTTTGGCTGAGTAAACTGTACCTCAGGTGAACTTTAAAATATTGTATTTAGAGATTAATATAAATATCTCATCTTCTCTTTCAAAAATTATTTCTGTAATGAGATTTGCATGTCAAATGGGCTTTTTAACAGAAAGTTACCCCATCCCATGGCCCCTAAAGCAGTACTAGATGGTCCATTTGTTAACCTTCATGAGATCCCCGTGTAAAGCTGGCAGTGGTTTTCTTTATTGGCTAAGCAACTTGCAGTGTCTGCCACAGAAAGATATATTAACTTTTAACTTGCCAAATTTTCTTCCATAAAGCCAATAGCAGTGGATGAGAGAAACTTGTTATCCATATCCCTGCCAGCAATAAATATTACTGCTTTAATTTTTTTGTTTTTTAATCCTGTTAATATGAAGTGATATAACGGAAATTTTAAGCTTGAAATTCACAGATTAGAAACAGGCTGGTAGGGAATCAAGTCCATCAATCTGGCTCTTTCATAGAGCCGAATGTTATTGAAACAGGCGAAATACACTGCGGATCTTTGTTTGGACAGAATCTACTACCCAGCCTTTGTTTTTTTAGCAGATGGTTAGCACTGCTTGTCCAATGTGCCATGGCCATATATATCATCTATAGATGATCCTTAGAACGTGCTGTTCTTCCAAAGGTACTAGGAAGTATTTGGTATAAAAAGACACTTCAGTACTTCAAGTGTGCCATTACATCTTCATGATTATCAATGAAAAAACCTGTCATTAGCATCATTGTTTATCACAGTTCTTTAATTTACCTCCACAATTTCAAACAGCTACTTTTTAGATTTTCTTCATCTTCTTATTTTTTAAAAAATATTATTTATTTATTTATTGATGCCTGTGCTGGGTCTTCATTGCTGGGTGTGGCTTTAGAGTTGGAGGGCGATGGCTTCTCATTGCGGTGACTTCCCTTGTTGCAGAGCACAGGCTGTAGGGCGTGTGCACTCAGTACTTGCAGCTTGTAGGCTCCAGAAGTGGGCTTATTAGCTGTGGCACATGGTCTCAGTTGTCCCGAGGCATGGGGGATCGTCCCAGACCAGGGATGGAACTGGTGTTCCTTGCACTGCAAAGCTGGATTCTTAACCACTGGACCATCAGGGAAGCCCCTTTCTTCTGTTTAAATTTATTACCTTTAATTTTTCTTCTTGGTTTACAAAATGCATTGATTTTTATCTACTTGCCGTTTTAAACTTTTATCTTTTTAAAATATTTTTGTTAGGTGTAATTCTTTTTAACCTCATCATTATCGTTTCTTACTTTCTTCCTCTTTTGGTTTCTAACTAGCTTGTTGATTTTTGTCCCTTTTGATCTTATAAGTTTTCTGGTTTTATCTGTTATCTTCTTTTTATATCCTTGGTTTATAAATAGCAAGCAAGAAATCTAGTTAAAGAGACAGATCCAAAAGGTTATGCTGATATCAGATCACAGATAGAGAGAGAAAGGAAGGAATCAGTGTTGCAACCTAACAATTTAGCAAATGGGTGAGAAAGGATGTGATTTACTAAGGTAGGAAAAACAGAGAAGAATATTTCGGAAGCAAAAATATAGAAGTTTCTTCAGTATCACTATTGACTGATTTGATCTCCTTGCTGTCCAACACCACAGTTCAAAAGCATCAATTCTTCAGTGCTCAATTTTCTACTGGAAAAATCATGCCTTTGATTAGCCGAATCTTTGTCGGTTAAGTAATGTCTCTGCTTTTCAATATGCTATCTAGGTTGGTCATAGCTTTTCTTCAAAGGAGCAAGTGTCTTTTCATTTCATGGCTGCAGTCACCATCTGCAGTGATTTTGGAGCCCAGAAAATAGTCTGTTACTGGTTCCATTGTTTCCCCATATTTGCCATGAACTGATGCTTTTGAACTGTGGTGTTGGAGAAGACTCTTGAGAGCCTCTTGGACTGTAAGGAGATCCAAACCAGTTCATCCTAAAGGATATCAGTCCTGAATATTCAATGGAAGGACTGATGCTGAAGCTGAAACTCCAATACTTTGGCCACCTAATGCAAAGAACTGACTCATTGGAAAAGACCCTGATGCTGGGACAGATGGAAATTGGGAGGAGAAGGGGACAACAGAGGATGAGATGGTTGGATGGCATCACTGACTCAATGAGGAGCTGGTGATGGACAGGGAGGGCTGGTGTGCTGCAGTCCATGGGGTCCCAGGGAGTTGGACTCGACTGAGTAACTGAACTGAACTGAACTGAACTTATTGGACTGGATGCCATGATCTTCGTTTTTTGAATGTTGAGTTTTAAGCCAGCTTTTTCACTCTCCTTTTTCACTTTCATCAAGTGGCTCTTTAGTTCCTCTTTGCTTCTGAAATAAGGGTGGGGTCATCTGCAAATTTGAGGTTATTAATATTTGTCCTGACAATCTTGACTCCAGCTGTGCTTCATCCAGTCCAGCATTTCACATGAAATTAAATAAGAAAGGTGGCAATATACAGCCTTGATGTACTCCTTTCTCAATTTGGAACCAGTCTTTTGTTCCATGTCCGGTTCTAACTGTTGCTTCTTGACCTGCATACAGATTTCTTAGGAGGCAGTAAGGTGATATGGTATTCCTATCTCTTTAAGAATTTTGCAGTTTGTTGTGATCCACATAGTCGAATATGAATGCAAAGTCAAGTGGGCCTTAGAAAGCATCACTACCAACAAAGCTAGTGGAGGTGATAGAATTCCAGTTGAGCTCTTTCAAACCCTAAAAGATGATGATGTGAAAGTGCTGCATTCAATATGCCAGCAAATTTGGAAAACTCAACAGTGGCCACAGGACTGGAAAGGTCAGTTTTCATTCCAGTCCCAAAGAAGGGCAACGCCAAGAATGCTCCAACTACCACACAATTGCACTCATCTCACATGCTAGCAAAATAATGTTTGAAATTCTCCAAGCCAGGCTTCAACAGTACGTGAACCGTGAACTTTCAGATTTTCAAGCTGGATTTAGAAAAGGCAGAGGAATCAGAGATCAAATTGCCAACATCCATTGGATCATCAAAAAAGCCAGAGAGTTCCAGAAAAACATCTATTTCTGCTTTATTGACTATGCCAAAGCTTTTGACTGTGTGGATCACAACAAACTGTGGAAAATTCTTAAAGAGATGGGAGTCCCAGACCACCTGATCTGCCTCCTGAGAAAT
This sequence comes from Aepyceros melampus, assembly GCA_006408695.1. Lineage (NCBI taxonomy): Eukaryota > Metazoa > Chordata > Mammalia > Artiodactyla > Bovidae > Aepyceros > Aepyceros melampus. The sequence goes on from SJXQ01007770.1 coordinate 344,812, forward strand.
CTGTATGCAGGTTAAGAAGCAACAGGTAGAATTGGACATGGAACGATAGACTGGTTCCAAATCAGGAGAGGAGAACGTTAACGGTGTATGTTGTCACCCTGCTTATTTAACTTATAGGCAGCGTACATCATGAGAAATGCTGGACTGGATGAAGCATGAGCTGGAATCAAGATTGCCGGGAGAAATATCAATAACCTCAGATATGCAGGTGACACCACCCTTACGGCAGAAAGCGAAGAAGATCTAAAGAGCCTCTTGATGAAATTGAAAGAGGAGGGTGAAAAAGTTTGCTTAAAACTCAACATTCAAAAAACTAAGATCATGCCATCTGGTCCCATCACTTCATGGCAAATGGATGGGGAAACATGGAAACAGTGGCTGACTTTATTTGTTTGTGCTACAAAATCACTGCAGATGGTGACCACAGCCATGAAATTAAAAGACCCTTGCTCCTTGGAAGAAAAGCTAAGATCAACATAGACAGCATATTAAAAAGCAGAGACATTATTTTTCCAACAAAGATCCATCTAGTCAAAGCTTTGGTTTTTCCAGTAGTCATGTATGGATGTGAGACTTGGACTATAAAGAAAGCTGAGCATCGAAGAATTGATGCTTTTGAACTGTGGTGTTGGAGAAGACTCTTGAGAGTCCCTTGGACAGCAAGGAGATCCAACCAGTCCATTTTGAAGGAAATCAGTCCTGATATTCATTGGAAGGACTGATGCTGAAGCTGAAACTCCAATACTTTGGCCACTTGAATAGAAGAGCAGACTCACTGGAAAAGACTCTGAAGCTGGGAAAGATTGAAGGCAGGAGGAGAAGAGGATGACAGAGGATGAGACGGTTGGATGGCATCACCGACTCAATGGACATGAATTTGAGTCAGCTCCAGGAGTTGGTGATGGACATCAAATCCTGGCATACTGCAGTCCATGGGATCATAAAGAGTCAGACATGATAAAATGATGGAACTGAACTGAACAGAGTCAAAAGCTTTGGTAGAGTCAACGAAGTAGTTGATGTTTTTCTGAAATTTTCTTGCTTCTTCTATGAGCCAAAGGATGTTGGCAATTTGATCTCTGGTTCCTCTGTCTTTTCTAAATCCCACTTGAAAATCTGGAAGTTCTCCGTTCGGGTACTGTTTAAACCTAGCTTGGAGAATTTTGAGCAGTACTTTGCTAGCATGTAAAATAAGCACAATCCTGCAGTAGTTTGAACATTCTTTGGCATTGTCTTTTCTTTGGGATTGGAGTGAAACCTGACCTTTTCCAATTATGTGGCCACAGCGGAGTTTTCCAAATTTCCTGCCATTTTCAGTGTGGCACTTTATTAAACAGCATTATCTTTTAGGCTTTGAAATAGCTCAGTTGGACTTCCATCATCTCCACTAGTTTTGTTGGTAGTGATGCTTCCTAAGGCCCACTTGACTTCACACTCCTGCATGTCTGGCTCTAGGTGAGTGATCACACCATCATGGTTATCTGGGTCATTAAGAGCTCTTTTGTATAGTTCTGTGTATTCTTGTTATCTCGCAATAGCTTCTGTTTCTGGGTACCCACAGAACCAGTTAAACCATACATTCCATGAACGAATGACCATAAGGCGAAGAGCTTCATGTTTTGGAATTTCCAGGGCTTGGAAAGCAGGAGTCTATCAGCATCTTTGAAATAGAATGTTATCCAACCAGTCCATTCTGAAGATCAACCCAGGATTTCTTTGGAAGGATGATGCTAAAGCTGAAGCTCCATTACTTTGGCCACCTCATGCGAAGAGTTGACTCATTGGAAAAGACTCTGATGCTGGGAGGGATTGGGGGGAGGAGAAGGGGACGACCGAGGATGAGATGGCTGGATGGCATCACGGACTCGATGGACGTGAGTCTGAATGAACTCCGGGAGATGGTGATGGACTGGGAGGCCTGGCGCGCTGCGATTCACGGGGTCGCAAAGAGTCGGACACGACTGAGCGACGGAAGTGAATGAATGAATGAAAGTTTTGTTAATAGCGCCCACTGAACTACAAGTCCCGGCTTCCTCCTAGAAAGTGACGAATCACGTGGCCGGCTAGGAATCCGGAAGTCTGGCCCGCTTGTCTAATCACGCCTGAGAAACCGACAAAGTGGCGCCAGACTGGCCAATCCTGCGGATGTTTGTTCCAAGCCCCCAGGCCGGGTCCCGCCTCCTCGCGCTGCGCTGACTGGTCGTTAGCGGATACGGTGGCTGTAGAGGCGGTGACAGTGGCTTCTTCCCCGCTCTGCGCCCGGTTCCGCGCCCGTCCCGCGGCTCCGATTCCACTATGGCTCCCAAGGGCGGCCCCAAGCAGCAGTCCGAGGAGGACCTGCTCCTGCAGGATTTCAGCCGCAACCTCTCGGCCAAGTCCTCGGCGCTTTTCTTCGGGAACGCCTTCATCGTGTCCGCCATCCCCATATGTGAGCGCTTGGAGCGAGACGGGCTGGGCTGGGCGGGGCGGGGACGTGGCAAGGCCGTGCAGAGGGCGAGGCGTGCGCCGGAGCCCGTGCTGTGCCCCAGCTCCCCCCGGCCTCGGGGGCTGCACGCAGCCTTTGTGGGCCTCCGTGATCTGTCCGGGGTCGTGGTGGGTGGCATCCCAGGAAAGTCATTATAGCACCTTGTAAAAGTAGGCTAGCTCATTCCCGGGCCTCAGGTCTGCGGATTGTGTTACTGGTTCTGGGATGGCGGCCTCAAATCTGTATTTCAACCAACACCCGGGTTAAGATCTTGTGATGCTGCAGGCATATCGCCTGTTCTCCGCCAACCCCCTCGCCCCGTATAACTGTCGTTTGCTGTTACGGGATCTTAAACTTTTTACTTACTTTGGAGAAACTCATGAATTAGGTTAGAGACATTAACACTCGCACCGAATTATAAATGTAGCTTTAGAACCGGTTCACACAAATTATTTTCCGAAAGAAGTTGAACCAGTGCCAAGGCCCCAAGCTCTAGTGTGTTTAAACTTTTTAATAATTCTGTTAGGGCAATTCTAGAATTCTTAATTGAATGGAAAAACTTTACAGCCTTGGCCAAGGATGTTTTTAGAGTTTAGGGATCCCAAATGTCAATTTCCTCTCTCCTACAGTTTTGCACTGTTGTTGAGCAAATCCAGATATATTTTCTCTCCCGACTTTATAAAACCTAGCGTGCAATTAACGTGGTTCACTGACCCCACTGTGCATTGCCTTGATTTCAGATAACAGCCACGTCAGCGTGTGAACTCTGGTTTGGGACTACACGTGGAGTCTTGGAATGACTTGTAGTTACTGTGATAGTACCCTGAAGAATGAAATTTGAAGTCTGAATCGTGATTTTGTTGAGCCAGAGTTCTCATTCTAGAAGCAGCAGAAATGTCATCATGGACTAGTTATAGGAAGGTTATGGTTTCCAAGTATTCTGAACTAGAAACACTTGAGACTTAACTTTTTCCTGGATATCACACTTGTGAAGTTTTTCTTACACTGGATTCCCTAATCCTGGCTGTATTTTACCAGGTTTAGCTATAATTATTAATAACTCAGCAGGTTTTTGTAACTGGGTGGTAATATTTTGTTTCTTTTTGTATTCCCCCACCCCCTTTTATCTTAATTCAGGGTTATATTGGCGAATATGGCATATGGATCTTATTCAGTCTGCTGTTCTGTATAGTGTGATGACCCTAGTAAGCACTTACTTGGTAGCCTTTGCTTACAAAAATGTGAAATTTGTTCTCAAGCACAAGTAAGTATATTTCTCAAGTGAAAGTAAATATTGTTGCATTTTATATAGTAGGGTGACTTCTGAAAGACCATTTATGTGCGTGTGTTTTGGTAAGCATTAATTTGAGATATTTTTATGTATATTTGGGGGGAGATATGTGTATGTATATTTGGATTAATTTGAGATACATGTATATGTATATACACATATATGTTTATATTTGGGGGGAGATAGATGTGTATGTATGTTTGGATTAATTGGAAATATATGTGTATGTATATTTGGGGGGTATGTATATATGATTGCAAAGTATGAAATCATAAATAATGGTATGAAGGAATAGCAACTAACTGAAAAGCAGAGACAGTCTGCTAACACTGCTTTGGAAGTGGGTGTTGAGGTTGGAATTAGAACACTTAAGTACTAGCCTTAATCATGGGGCTCAGAAAAGCAAACCCACCAAGTAAATTAACATTTTAAAAGTCAAATGGAATTCTGGAAAGAATTGTTCTGTACTCTCCATGTAGAATTTTTGGATGTGAAAGAAGTGGTCTTTTTTTCTTTTACTCAGCCTTGACATTTTTAATGCTAATTAGGCTACCATATTTCCTCTGTTTCTTCCTTCATTTTGTCATGTCACTCTCCTAATAACTCTTCATGACATTCTCTTTTCTAAAAGTATTAAAATCAGATTCTTCCAGACCCTTGGAATGTGAATCCTCTGCCTCCTACCAATCAGGCCTCATCTTTTAGCATTGGGGCTTAGACTCAGCCTTTAAACATGACTCCTCCCCTCCCTCATTTAGAAACGTCTCCCTTTCTTTCCATTCTTACATGTCTGTTATTTTAAGCCTTAGGAATCCTTTCCAAAGAAATCTTAGCTGTCTTTATTGTTCCTGTGTCAAGCTTTCTGGTGATGAGGAGCAGAAACACCTTGAGGTGATCTCAGTTAACAGGGATTATTGTAAGCCTCCCCACTGTCGTCCTGGATCCTTAGGAGTCTAGGTTGTGCCTGACAGTTGCTGGAATAGCTAAATCCAGGTCATCTCTGTTGTCTTCCTGCTTGGCATCCCCTCTTCACCACTGCCATTTCAGAATTCAGCCCATCTTGGCCTCTGTTTTCTTGGGCTGTCCTTCTCATGAGGCATGGCCATCTGTGGGTAGTGAAGTCCTCAGAGTGGGTGTTTTGCATGACCCATCCTTTGTGATTCCCTTGGACCTCGGTCTCTTTGGGACCTAGTGTTTTTCACTTGTTCTACATACAATTTTTCATTCACCTTTCTGGAGTCAAAAATCATGCTTTTTCCTCTTATTTTTACTTCCTGCTTCTTGAAGACAGCTTCCATGTCCTTTGTTTATTTCTCTTACACTAGTTAATGATACATTTTGTTTAGTTCAGTGAAATTTCAGTGATCTCTGCCTGTAATGTGGGAGACTTGGGTTCAGTCCCTGGGTAGGGAGGATTCCCTGGAGAAAGGAATGCCTACCTCCTCCAGTGTTCTTAAATGGAGAATTTCACGGACAGAGGAGCCTGGTGAGCTACAGCGCATGGGGTTGCAACGAGTTGGACAAAACTGAACAATTAACATTTACTGACTTAATAGGATCTCTGAGTGGAATTATTTTTTAGTCATCATAGTTTTGGTTTAATATTAAATATTGCTACTGACATAAAAACTCCTACAGATTGGTAAGATTGTTAAGGCTTCAAGAGCCAGCAAGATGCTGAGTGTGAGTAGGTGTTGGTGATAGAGGGAATGGCCACAGAGTCTATAGTCTGTATTCCAGTTCCCGCTCTACTGCTCTTAAGTGCAGACTGTTGGGCCTGCATTTTATCTTTTGAGACTTCAGATTTCTGGGCTGTAAAATGAGAGTACTAATGGTACCTCTTGGGATGGTCAGGATTAAATATGGTACGTGCAACAAAATGTAGGCCATGGTGTTCGGCGTGTAATAAATGTGTGCAGTGTCGGAGAGGTTGGAGGTGAGAGAGCCCACAGGAATTTCTTTTAACATGGTATGATTGTTAAGATGTTTATGGAGACTTTTTTTTTTTTTTTTTAATCTCAGTTGGCTGGGTGCTGGGCCCCTGGATTTGCCTCTGTTTATTTCAGAGCATTCAGTGCTGAGTGAGATTTGTTTGCTGAGAGCACTGAGATGGAGGGTAGGGCTGAGCTGTAATAAACCTACAGTGTGATTGTTAATGTCTTTTTAGGCAAGTACAGAATTTTAAACATAGAAGCGAAATTAGTTATCTGGGTAAGTGTCTTCAGGACAGATGATTGACTATTTGTCTGAGAGATGGCTAGAGCCAGCTCTTTTGAAAATAGTTTATTCTTATGTCCTAGCATCCTGACAGTTGAGGTGCGTGTGTGCGTGCGTGCGTGTGTGTGTGTGTGTGTGTGTGTTTTCCCCCTCTGCTCAGCTAAGAAAGGTTTTTGCTGTAAACCATGTCCATTTCTTATCAGTTGGCCTTTCTTAGAAAAAAGCAGTCTTATGCGAAGTTCAAGAATCATTTAATGAGTGCCTTGGATTTGCTGGAGATTAAGAGATGAGAGTCTCTGACTGCAGAACAGAATTTTACGTAATACAATGAGTCAGGGATAGCAGGGCTTTATAATGTTCTATTTAGTGTCTTAAAGTAGCTCTTAAAACAGCTATCTGCTCCCTTAGCTGCTATTTTCTTGACATTCAGAACCTGTTTCCTTTTACTTATTTTCTAACTGGTTTTCCTCCCTCCAGTGATCAATTTGTGGGAAAATACATTAGTCAAAGTTGACTAAAGATTTTGTTTTTAACAGTGTCACTTCTAACTTGATTACTGAGTGAGAGATAGATAAAAACAACCCAAATTTGGGGCTTCACAGGAGGTTCAATGGTAAAGAATCCACGTGCCAGTGCAGGAGATGCAAGAAACCTGGGTTCGATCCCTGGGTCAGGAAGATGCTCTAGAGTAGAAAATGGCTTAATTTGTAGCCCAGAAGCCCATGTTGTTGAAGGTTGAAAGCTATTGCTGTTCATGATCTTGGGCTTTTGAGGAATCCATCCTGATTTTTCCACAGTTTTCCTTGGTCCATGGACCAGAACTTAATGTCGTGTAGTTATGAGGGATTGGAACATAGGTTGACAGATGTCTGTCTCTGTGGTCTACATCTGTGGTTTGTTTAATACATCTCAGTATTGTGTTGAAAGTTTTCTTAGTGAGACTTTATAGGTAATTGCTATATTTTGCTTGTGATCTATGTTTACGGGTATTCAGTTTGTCCTATATTATGAAAAGTAAATCATCAAATTTAAATGTCTAATCTTTGGGGAGGCTTTTGTCTTTCATTACAGGTTAAATTTTATCTTCTCTTTCACTAGCAACCCCATCTGATAAAATGTATCTCGTAGATTTTTTTTTTAGGATTATGTCTTTTTTTTTCTTTATCTGCTGCTGCTGCTAAGTTGCTTCAGTCGTGTCCAACTCTGTGAGATCCCATAGACGGCAGCCCACCAAGTTCCTCCGTTCCTGGGATTCTCCAGGCAGGACACTGGAGTGGGTTGCCGTTTCCTTCTCCAATGCATGAAAGTGAAAAGTGAAAGTGAAGTCGCTCAGCTGTGTCCGACTCTTTGCGACCCCATGGACTGCAGCCCACCAGGCTCCTCTGCCCATGGGGTTTTCCAGGCAAGGGTACTGGAGTGGGTTGCCACTTCTTTATCTGACTCATCACTAAATATTCTTATCTGATTTCTCAAATGACACTTTCAGCATTTTCTGGCTGATTCCATATTATCTCTTGGTGCAACTCTCAAACCAGTAGTTTATTTAACAAACTGCTATGGTCAGCCCTTCACCAGGTGGTAATATTTCTTTTTAGTGATATTCCCCTTTTGAATAGAGTTAAAAGCTTTACTTTTAAGATTTTATATTTCTCTAAGCTTAATTTTCTCTCCTGTTATATATTGGAATTGAAATCATGTGTCATTTATTAGTGCCTTAACAAATTTATTTGTGGAACAGTTAATTTATGAGTTAAAACAAAGTGGAGCTATAATGATTCATAACTAAATTGTGGTAATAGCATTTGACTTTTATTTCCATATTAAATACCTAATTTTGGAAAATTCTCCCTTTTAAGCAGAATTCAGAACACATCACTTATAAACACACCTTGGAAGTTTTTTTGAACTCCCTCTCTTTTGGCCAGTATAGTGTAACAAGCTTGGAACTTTCTGTCCAGCTTGTTTTCTTGAAATGTGAAGTACGATACAGTTGCCAGTACAAGCTCGGAGTACAGAGTGTTTCTGAGAGAAAGCAGTGTTCACTCCTGGAGCATGTGGAGACTCTTTTTCTTTTCCTTTCAGAGTAGCACAGAAGAGGGAAGATGCTGTCTCCAAAGAAGTGACTCGGAAACTCTCTGAAGCTGATAATAGAAAGATGTCTCGGAAGGAAAAGGATGAAAGGTTTGACTCCCTATTTAAAGTGTTTGTGGTAACCAGAAAGGCGGATATTTGTAGAAAATAAAGTTTTTTGGGTTTCTGCTTAAAGAACATGGGTATCAGAATTGTCTGAGAGAAACATTGCACAAGTTGTGGTAATGAGGATAATTGACTTTTTGAGTGTTTCTTACCAGCAGATACTTTCCTCCAGAAATCCCCACGAGGTAGGTACTGTTGTTTTCTCCACTTTCCGCCTGAGGAATCTGAGGTACAGAAAGCTAGGATGTGTTGCTCCAAGGTCATAGGTTAGTGTGTGGTAAGGCCAGAGTGAGAGCACAGGCAGTCTGGCATGAGCTTGACTCCACTGCTCTGCCAGATTTAGGAGCCTGCAGAGCTGTGTGCAGTGCTTGGCTCTGCCGCTCGTGAGCTGTGTGACCTTTAGGTATCACTAACCCCTGTGTCTGAAGGCTTTACATTGTGTTCCGTGTAAGCATTTTTAGACGGTGGTTTTTCTGCTCCTGACCTTCCCTGGGCACATCTGGTTGTTGGTCATCTGCATTGTTTGGGAAAAAGAAAAGAATTAGGTTTGTCTCCTGTTGCCCAATTCTTTGCCATATTTATTAGCGCCATCCCCAGTTTTTCCTGCCGGCTGCTGTTAGAAGTCTAACGAACAGTCTACTGTCTGAATACAAGTCTCTGAATGATTGAATAAACTTGCGCTTAAGAGTTGCCAGATGGTTTAACAAAGTATAAGTTGAGCCTGTTTTCATGGATCTTAACTTTTAGTATCCATAAGGTGCTTTGTGAAATGGAATTTTTATCCCACGTTGCTCCAGAAAGACTTTGTGGGGACTTACGATACTAAATTGCATATAAAACAAAGCAGTACAATTTTAAAAGATCAGAAACCGATGAAAAGTAAGAAGAGGTGGATAAATGAGGACCTCAGGGTTAGTTACAGCAGTTGGGCACAGAACTCAGCTCTGAGCTTCCAAGTGTCAGAGGGCACGTTTGAGGTCATCCAGCTTTCATTGTCGGATGAGAAGCAGCAGGCATGTCCTTCTGAAGAGAAACTTTCCTGGCACTGAATCTTGGACAGACTTTATCAAGTGGATCCTTACGTAAGGGACACAGAGTAACTTAATGAACTGTGTCTTCTACAGTGGTTTTGGACAGGCACCAAAACATTATTGAAGTGATTATGTCCTATGAATCCTTCATAAAACTGAAGGAACACTATTAAAGTCCTCAGAGAAAAGGCCTGGGTTTTAGGGAGCAGCCTTAAGGACTTCTGGCTCTGTGTAATTTTTTGATCACAAATTTTTGCATAGGGATAGATACTAGAGAATCTAGACTACTTTTTTTTAACCTTTATTGAATTACAATATTTATTAGAACAGTGGTTCCTAAATTGGAGTGCACTTCATCGTGACCCAAATTTCAAAATGCTTTTTATAAGCTTTTACAATCTTAGAGGTTTTAGATGATTAATTATATCAGAGATGGCAAATGGGTCTCTCTGCCCACTGCAGACTTCCTAATTTGGTCTGGTACTTGCTCTTCGTCCTGGGATGTGTCTCACAATCTTTCACAGAGTGGAAGAAAGGTAGTCTTCACCAGCAGATCATTTGGAATTGGAAATGAAGCCTCTTTGCCATTGGCTGGATCAGATATTTCAGATTAGGGTGAAGTGGAGGTTTATTGCTATTTAAAATTCAGAGCATCAGAAAATTATAAAAGTCTGTTTTTGTCATCAGTAGAAAGTTGTGCTTTTGTAATTGTGGCCTCTCACAAAGGCCACACTGGATACAGTTGTACCAAGGTCTGTAGTCATTACTGATGCAGTACCTGGATCCACGACTCCCTTTAAGATCTAGTGTTTTTTTCTCTCAAAAGACTAGTTGTTTCCAAGAGATTTAAGAGAAGGCTTATTGGCATGTTTCTACCCAGATGTGTATCTCTCGAAGGTCTATCTACAGTCATTCGGAATATCGATTATGTGCCACTTTGAACTGCTTTTCCATCTATGCAAGGATGGAAACTAGCAGAGGAGGATCAGATTCATTCATGCTTGTCCCAGGATATGAGTTTCTCCTTGACTTACTGATGGTCCATTGTTAGTATTATCAGATTGTAAGACTTGTGGAGTATGGCCTCAACTTCTCTCCTGTTTTAGGAAGTACTCCTTGGACAAAGGACTACTTGAGAAGTGCTCTCTAAAACTAGGTTTCCTATCAGTGAGGCCCTGGCAGAACCTCTGCTGATGAGGGGGATCGGGAGTCCTAACCTTCAAAATAAACCAGGATATGGCTGGACTAGAAAAAGTTCTGAGAGCTCCCAGACAGTCCTGACTGGGTATAAGTAAGTAAGTAAGTAAGTAAAGTCACTCAGTCGTGTCCGACTCTTTGTGACCCCATGGACTGCAGCCCACCAGGCCCCTCAGTCCATGAGATTCTCCAGGCAAGAATACTGGAGTGGGTTGCCATTTCCTTCTCCAGGGGATCTTCCCGACCCAGGGATCGAACCCGGGTCTCCCGCATTGGAGGCAGACACTTTAACCTCTGAGCCACCAGGGAAGTCCCCCATATAACTCATGGCCTTTGGGAGCTGGGACAATCCAGACGATTGAACCACTCTTTCATGAAAAACATCTTGAAGTTAGTTCTGATTCAGGGTTTGGCAGGGAGTTCGGGAGAAGCGCTGTAGTAGAGACGGGATAATTTAATTGCCAACAGTAAGGTCATGCCTGTAGCCTATTTAAGGAGCCTGTCTTCACTGGGTCTTGTGCCAAAGCTTAAAAACAGTGTTTTGTAGCATTAAACTATGTAGAGACTATGGACATTTCTGGACCAGGCTGGTGTTTTCTTTGTTCATTGATAGAATGGAATATTGTATTAATTCCAAATCATGTATTTTTTAAATTTACATTTAAATTTCTCTGAAATCAGAAGCTGCTTTATAGTTGATAGCTGCATTTAATATAAGGTCCTTCACATCTCCCAAACTTTACAGTAGACTAAGATTTACTAAGTTGATGGTATCCACAGAATCAAGGAAACATGGCATATATATTAGAAACCACAAATTTCTTCCGGTGAAGACAGGGTGCTAATGCCTTTCATTTAGCTCCTTTACAGCCAGACTTACTGACTTTGCATTACAACAGTTGGTAAATAAAACAATGACATTAGCCATTGTGCTAGCCTTAGCATTAGTTGAGGGTTTAGTTAATACGTTACAATGTATTAGTTGTAATACATTACATCTGACCCCAGAGTAATGTATTTTTCTGGAGGAGAAAGCATCAATGGCAGTGACTTTGAGCCTTTTAGAAGACCCACAGTAAAAATATTTGATCAAATACTTTTACATACGCACACGTAAATGTTCCATAGAACAAAGTTACTGCCCTATTGTATGTGATGCACTTGATACTTTTCTGGTTTGTTTCCTATTTCATTTTTTTTTAAACGTGTTGGTCACAACTCACTCAGTAATTTTTCCTGAACAGTGGATCCACTCAGTTGATTTCACATCCCATTACTAGGTTAGAACCTACCTACTCATTTAAAAATTGCTTTACAAAGTTAATTAACTGAGGAGACTAAAGACCCCCTTATTCACAGGCACCCTGGAACTTCCTATTGCCCTGTGAAATGGTAAAAGAAAAGTGGATTAAATAAAAAGTAAGTGGGTTTCACGGGAGTAAAAATTCCTTCTAATGATCAAGCAGATTCTTAGTTTGAATTAAATAAAGATGGCTAAATAGAGTCACAGACAAGTCTGTTTCTGTGACGTGACAGCTGGTTTTGTCCTGGGCTTGTCTTAAGGTGTAACATTGAAGGGTGAAATCTGTAGACTGTAGAGAGTTTGAAGCCTGCAAACGGGCGAGAAAGCCCTTTCAGGCTGCTAATCAATAATTTGTTTTTGGTGAGTATCTAGAGAAAGATGCCTATTTTGGTTGCTGATAAAACCAAGCTAATTGTGATTAATCAGTTCCTTCTGGCTCAGACGGTAAAGCGTCTGCCTGCAATGCGGAGACCCAGGTTCGATTCCTGGGTCTGGAAGATCCTCTGGAGAAGGAAATGGCAATCCACTCCAGCACTCTTGCCTGGAAAATCCCATGGACGGAGGAGCCTGATAGGCTACAGTCCATGGGGTCACAAAGAGTCGGACGCGACTGAGCGACTTCACTTATTCACTTCCTCCAAAGCTTAAACTGCTGGGAAAAAAGATAATATACCCAGCTACTTGAGCATCGATAACTGTTAGTTCCCTGACCAGGAACTGAACCCAGGCCCTGGAATTGAAAGCACTGAATCCTGACTACTAGACCACCAGGGAATTTCTGAGCATCGATAAAACGAAATATCTTTTTTAGTAGAATAAAGGGGACAATGCTGACTGAATTTAATATTAACACATTCTGCCCAGAACACTTGAAGAAGAACTTATCTTACAATGAGCTAGAACTGTGTGGTATTTAACATTTTTAGTGCCTACTGAAAAACTAAATGACTCGTTTCTGTGTCCACAGAATCTTGTGGAAGAAGAATGAAGTTGCTGATTATGAAGCTACAACATTTTCCATCTTCTATAATAACACCCTATTTCTGGTCTTGGTTATTGTTGCTTCCTTCTTTATATTGAAGAACTTCAACCCCACAGTGTATCCTTTTAAAGGTTGATTATCCTTTTTAGAAGTCTAGAAACAGTTTATTTTGGTTTTTATTGGTCTGAGTGGTTTTTGGTAATGAAAACTTCAAGGGGAGTCAGTCCCTTCAGTCCCTTAATAAGCACTGTGACCTTAGGCATGTTTCTGGATGTTTAAAATAAGGCTTTTGGTTTGATTTGAAGTTCTTTTAGCTTTTTGATCAAGACTTCATGATAAATATATATAATGAGTATTGCAAAGCAGTCTTACATACATGACGATGTGTACCTGCCTGGTTTAAAAATAACAAACATGCTAAGGAGCCAGAGCAAACTTGCCTTCTTTGACAGCTCCTGGCATAAACCCTGTATCTGCTGGTACTTTGGGGCTTTGGGGTTGGGTGGATAGCCAGTGGAGTTAAATTGGCACATTTTATAACAGCTTAATAGTGTTTCAAGTTGCTCTTAAATTGAGCTTTTGGGCAAGAATCAGTCTTCTCTTGTTAAGGTAATTTATTAAAAGTGTTATCCAGGAATGTGCAGCCAAATTTTCAACAGTAGGAGAGTCTGATGTAATAAAATAGCAAATACTCTCCAACTTTTATCTTCTGGGAATACTGGAGTGATTTGCCCCAAACACTCTAGTCCTGAGACTGAGAGTAGCTGCAAACTTTGTGAACCTCCTTGCTTTCACAGGCCAGCTGTAGCCAAAACACTGATGGACAAGGAACACTTTTATTTTTCCTTTGCTGTTGATGCGGGGGTTGGTAAAGAAATCAAGCCTCTTCTCACTCCCCATGTTCTTTGATCAGCTCTCTTCCTGAAGGTTAAATGGAATTCAGATGTTTTCTTTGTGATCATGTGTTCTAGGTTTGTCTCAAGTGTTTTCTATTGGAACTGTATTTCCTGTGAATGTTCTTCATTCTTTGTAGTCTCCTCTCTAGTAAATTGTATTTGCAGACAATGGGAGTGCACATTATTGTCGTTAGACAGCGTGTCAGGAGGAAAACAGTACATTCCAAGGAGGTGGGTTCTTTTTGTTTTGTTGAAAACCAATTTGGGGTTGATTTTTCCTTAACATTGAATTCTTACAGGAACTACATTTTGTCCATAAGTGCTTCCTCAGGCCTCATCGCCCTCCTGTCTACTGGCTCCAAGTAGACTGCCTCAGCTTTGCCAGCCCCTCCTCCCCACCGCCCCGACTTTTATCTATGGGTGGCCTGTGATGTGGAAAAATTGCAGGGTGGTCAGGGTGGAAGACACAAGCTGTTTTTATAAGTCTGGAGTTTGAGGGTTTAAAAAACCCAACAAAATGTAATTCAGTATTTGTTTATTGGCTCTTTTTTTTTTTTTGTTGACAGATTGTTGAAATTAAATGAATTGAAAGGGAAACTCAGAGTACCAGGACATTTATTAAAAGGCAAAAAGTGTTGCAATGTGTTATAATCACAAGAGGAGAAAATAACTTGTTTCCTTGATTTGTCAGAGGTCACAGTAACCTGGACTGAGCTGTTATTATTTATAATAGTAGCAAGAAGTTAATAACTGGTTCTGTGTGTTCCAAGCACAATATTACAACTTTTTTTTTTGTATGAGCCATAAATATCAGAATGAATCGTCTCCCTCTGGGGGACTGAACAGAAGCATCATGCTTGCAAGTCTGACTTTGTGATTTGAAATAACTCAGTTAAAACATGGTTTCTCCAACTGGGAGAAGAGAAACTTGTGGAAAAGTTGTGTGTGTATGTGTGTGTGTGTGTTTTTTTTCCTAGGAATAAAGGCAGCCAAGGTAATAGCCTAAAAATAGTACCCAGGCATATGAGAGTTGTCCTTTGGGGTTAAAGCACACACTGTTCAGCTCTGTAGCATTAGCCCTGGGTGGGTGTCCAGGGAGGTTAGCTCAACCCTCCCATGTTGGTTTGATCTGTTAAGAGAATGGAATCATTGTTTCCTCTTGACCAGGGTCTCACATCACTGGAGGAATGTTCAGTAAGAGAGTCTCTTTCCTGAAGATTGACGTGTAGGAGACCAAAGTGATTTTTGTGATCTTAGTTCTGGAATTCTAAAAACTCTCCAAGGAATTACAGTGGTTTCGGTACTGCTCAGCATTTTTGCATGAGGACTTTTCATACATTTGACCTTTTAGTTCACAAGTTCCCATGAGCTGTAAACAAAATACTGATCTCTTCAGGCCTGGTGGGTCCAGCCAAGAGCAGACTCCTTCATTTTTAACCAGTGTGTTTATAGGCGATTGTTTTTGGGTTATTTGAAAAAGTTTGAACTTTTCTTGAACTTTCATCACTTAAAAGGTCATGGACTCACAGGTGATACTAGCTTTTGACCACATTCAGTACTTTTCTATAAGCAGTTTGTTCTTATTGTTGTTTAGGTACTAAATTGTGTCCAACTCTGGGTGACCTCAGGGACTGTAGCTCACCAGGCTCCTCTGTCCATGGATTTTCCAGGCAAGAATACTAGAGTGGGTTGCTGTTTCCTTCTCCAGGGGGTCTTCCCAAACCAGGAATCAAACTTTACCATTTGGGTATCCCATTCTACAAGCAATACCTCAAAGGAAATATGTTCCCAGTTTCTAATCTTTGTTTTTCACTTCTAAATTTAAGGTAAATGTTGCATTCACTGTTTGTAGAAAGATACTCGCCAGGAGTTCATCTTCCCTTTGCATCTGTTGGAAGTTTTGGGAGGTCACCTAAGAACCTGGAAGGAAAATGAGCTAGGAGCACATTTGCCTAGTGACTCAGATCATCATTGTTTTCGGCTGAGGATTATAATTCATCATGGCTTCTAGAAGTTTGCCATCCTTTACTTTTCTCTGGTACATTGTTACCCATGCCATCACTGAATAACATGGAGTGGATGGGGGAAAAGTCAGAAGTACCCTGCAAAGTGTTAGTATGCTGCTGCGAAGTCACTTCAGTCGTGTCCGACTCTGTGTGATCCCATAGACGGCAGCCCACCAGGCTCCCCCATCTCTGGGATTCTCCAGGCAAGAATACTGGAGTGGGTTGCCATTTCCTTCTCCAATGCATGAAAGTGAAAAGTGAAAGTGAAGTGAAGTGAAGTCGCTCAGTCGTGTCTGATTCTTAGCGACTCCATGGATTGCAGCCCACTAGGCTCCTCCATCTATGGGATTTTCCAGGCAAGAGCACTGGAGTGGGGTGCCATTGCCTTCTCTGAAGTGTTAGTATAGCACAGAAGAATTAATTATGTTTAACTTTTTTTCCCTGTTGATAATGAGTCGGTAGTTTGACTGGTGGCCTGCTGTTTATCCCAAATGTATCTGTTTATTTAACAAAATGACTGTTTAACAAGCCACTGATATTTACTACTTGTTACCAAAGTTGGGCCAATTTTTTACCTATAATTTTTAACGTGCGGGTAAAAAAATTGCCACTAGATGGCAGTGCCTGTACAGATGGGAAAAAATTAGTGTTATAATACAGTATACCTGAGATGGGGTGCCGAAATAGGGCATCAGTGTTACATTAGTAAAATGTCTCTTGAATAATAAACTGAATAATTTGTAGGAAAGTGAAGAAGCAAAATTTGGTTTTGTTTTTAATCATAGTAACAGTTTCTATACCGTTAGATAAACTCCTGTGTATCCGTTTCTGATGGTTCCACAGTTTCCATTAAGGACTCACCATGCAGTGCTTTACTGTTGGGAGCAGCAAAACCTTTCCCCCAGTCCTCTCCTCCTCTGGAAAGACTAGCGCACAGAATTATGACATACTGGATCTGGCTTAGTTATTAAAAATCAGCTGTAGAATTTTTATCTTAAAAACACCCCATATCCAACACCAGGAGAATTAAAGAAGTTTTACTCTAATTGGGATTCAGAGTGATTTAATTCCAGTTTTGACACCCCTTGTGATAAGTGTGATAAGTACTGGAACATTTTACATTTTCCTGTTTTTAGTTTCTTCATATACTATAACTTAATAAGAACTTGGGTTGAAATAATTCTTAGCCAGTAAAAATTCACTGCCTGACCTGTTTGGTATATTATTCTAACTTGCCTAGAATAATTTGAAACAAGTTTGAAATTAACAAATACGGAGGTTGGATTTATACTCAGAATTCTTGTGAAAGGTTGTGCTCTTTTTTTTTTGGCTAAACCGCAAGCCTTGAAGGATCTTAGTTCACCAAGCAGGGATCAAACCCAAGCCCTCTGCATTGGAAGCAAGGAGTTTCAGGTTTCAGCCACTGGACCTCCAGGGAAGTCCCCATAGCCAAGCTTTTTTAACTTAAAAATCACACACTGTTACTTTAAAGCTAAAAAAGAAAATCACCCCTGAAAAACCTCTAGATAGGAGCACAACATACTGGATTTTAGGCCTGGTTCTGCCATCAGCTTGCGTATGAGTTGGGGCGAGTCTTTTAATGTCATGAGGTCTGGGTTCCTCATTTGCAAGGAAGGGGATGGGCCCGAGGATGACGAAGGCCAGTCGAAGCCCTGACATCTCTCCGGTGACCCCTGGTGCACGCTATGGATGAAGATGAAGTGGCAGTTCTTAAAGTGGGAAGCCAGACACAGGGCTTCTAGTTTTTATTTCCCTTGGCTGAAGTTTTGGTATGTGGCTGGCTGCCACCCAGGTTACCCTTTGGAATAGTATGTTCTCTGCCAAGGAAGTCTTTCCAGAAAAGAGAAGAAAATGAGAGTGCATGTGGAAATTTTTCTTAAGGATAAAATTGTGAAATGTATTTATCTAGTATATTCACCATGGCAGATGATTTGAATGTAAAACAAGATGTTCCCATGTTCAAGCAGTAATGTCTAATTTGCAGGGTTTTTTTTTTTAATACTTATTATTTTTGGCTGTGTTGGGTCTGCGTTGCTGCATGCAGGCTTTCTCTAGTTGCAGAGAGCAGTGGCTTCTCGTGGAGCATGGGCTGTAGAGTGTGAGGCCTCAGCCATGGTGCATGGGCTTAGCTGCTCTGCGTCGTGGGGGAGCTTAGTTCCTGGACCAGGGATCGAACCCATGTTCACTGCATTGGCAGGCAGATTCTTAATCACTGGAGCACCAGGTAAGTCCCTACAGGTCCTTTTAAATGAGTTTGAGAACCTTTCAGCTTAGTACCGAATATTTCTAAAATCAAGGAGAAATATCTTCAGTAGCTAATCACTTTCTACATTGAGAAGAAAAGTTTGGGTTACAATTTAAATCTTTTTGTAAAGCTATTTCTGTTATCGTTCAGTGAGGCTTACCTGCCAGCATTATTTTTATTTAGATTCTTATTGCCTGTTTTATAAAGATGGAGAGAGATATATATAGTTTCTAGTGATAGACCAGATAAAAACTAATTGTGAGATTAAGTGCATGTATGCTTTTATTATTCAAAGCAAATAAATGGCAATTCTAATTAGATGACTTCAGCTCATTTATGCATACAGCAATTCACTGGATTGATTGAACACACAATGAACAACTACAAAATGATCCATTTCCATTATTAATCTGATACTTTGGGGCAGAAACCCCCCAAATTTGCTGGTATTTCATACTAACATTTTAGGATTTAGAGAACCATGAAATACATATCTGGAAATGATGGCAGAAAATAGCGTTTTAAGCTGATAGTATACTTCTTCTGTAAGTCTTGGTGATTTCTACTTGGGTGGACCTGTGGGCCAGTAAATTAGAATTTTGTACATGCTCAAGTGTCCAAATAGAGATATAATGGACCTCCCCCCTTGACATACACCTTCAAACTGGAAAAAAGTTTTCTCCTTATAGGTACACACAGGTTTACTGTGTGTAAAGTTTTTCTCCTTACAGGTATACTTAGGTTTTCTCTAGTGGTATGTGTAGGTAGCCAATAGTGGCAGGGCTGGGTATACCTCAGCTGAGTGCCACAAGGCTAGGCCCCATTGATCCATGCAAAGAGGTTTCATGCATATAGTTTAATGCACATAGTGTGATTATGGAGTCGGGAAGTTCTTTAACATTGGCTTTTCTTTGGGTGTGTTACTTTACCCAGCATATGTTGAGTAGTGAGAGCATTTTCACAAAGCCCATGATTACTTTCATGTTAGAAACACCAAGCATTATGCTGTAAAATCCCAGTGCTAATTAAACAGCAAACATTTGCCCTTCTGGGTGTTTTTACAGGTTTACTTAACAAAAGTGAGCATGTGTGTATTTATTTTTAAAGCTCAAATATTTAAACTTGCAGAAGCTGTGCCTACAAGCAGTCAAAAAGTATAAAGCAGGTTTTAGTAAAATGTAGAAAAAAATGAATACTTCATTGCAGGTACATTTTATTCAAAGCAAATCTTCTGCAGTAGTGTAATTCTGCTTTCATAAATTAACCGAACTGTCTCTAGTTAAAGATGGGGGTCTTCATCCTCTTACCATCTCTCCATGTAAATGAACGTATTATTAGAATTCTAACAGACACTTTGGAGAAACTGCTATACAGGGCCATTTTTGAGGCCAATGCTAAAAGGTAATGAAAGCAGATAGTAATTTATGAAACATGAATGTGAAAATAGAAAAAACCATTCAGTAAAATTGTTTCATCTGATTATCTCAAGCAAGACTTCTGAGTGAACATAGCCTCCTCTTTCTGATGCAATCCACGCTGAATCTGCAGATTTTGTAATATATTTGTCCAACCTTTTTTAAGTTACTAAGTGCCTGAAGGGAATATGTCTTTTCCCTGCCATATACCTTGCCTAACCATGAGGTGTACAGAGCAATGTAAGAATAGGTGACTCCAGTCCAAGGTAAGAAAATAGAATGGATTTTCCTGTTTGTGAATTTTTAGGTATGTTCATAATTTCAGGCGCACAGTGGTAGCGACAGCAGACACCTCAGAATCCAGGGACACTAGAGGTTGAGCAGTGGGCTGCTAAGTGATTCAAAACACTGGCTAGTAACACCATCCTGTACCTGTATAGACCGCTGTTTTACCCATGCAGCTCCTTGGGGCCCATGCATTGCCTAAGATCTATAGTCCTTTTTGTTGTAGGGCTTGTTGCGCAATATGTTATCAATCTCGTTTACCACGTGTGATGTCATCTTTGGGAGAACCTGAGAGCACAAGAACAAAGGATGTAGTCAGTACTTGGTACTTGAGTTTTGTACTAAATGTTAAGTGACTGTCACTAAATGCTGCCTCCCCAGCAGACAGGAAGCTCTGTACAGTCAGGGGCCTTGTCTGTTCACACTGCAGCTCTAGAGCCTGTAAGGGTGCTTGGCCCTTAGTAGGTGCTCATAATTATTGGTTGTCATAGAAACAGAGAATACCTAGGGCAGCTCTGTCCAATAGAAATAAAATGAGAGCCATATATGTAATTTTAGATTTTCTAGTAGTACTAATAAAAGTGGAAAGCAGCAGGTGAAATTAATACACATTTTACTCCATTAGAGTTGAAATATCATTTGAACTTGTAGTCAGTATAGAATGTAATTAGGATGTTGTACATGTTTTTAAGTCTTTCAGACCCAGGGTACATTTTACACTTAATTCCATTGGATTAGCTGCTTTACACACAGTAGCCACGTGTGGCTGGAGGCTACAGTGGTGAACAGCATGTGTCTAGAGACTGAGATTCTAGCTGGTGGGCAGAATCCTGGTGAAGGACAGCCTCAGGTTAACTGGCATCCTAGGTTGATGGAAGAACATGAAGTGAGAAGTCTGTGAATGGGCTGATACAAGTGGGGAGAGAGTATGGGAGGTGTGGAAACGATGGGAAGAGGAAAGTTGAAAAGAATGGAAGCCCTGAATGCCGTTTTTTGGAGTTGGAACTTTATGCTATAGGTGGTGGGGAACCTCTCAGGACTTCTCAACTGTGAATGACCCCATCAGACACCTAGATGTGTTCTGAAGGATGAGTTGGAAGGAGATTGAAAGGGGATACAGATGTTAGAAATACTCCCAATTGTAGCCAGACACTAAGAGCCTTAACTAGACAGTAGTGTGTGCATACTCAGTCATGTTCGACTGTGACCCTATGGACTGTAGCCTACCAGGCTCCTCAGTCCATGAGATTTCCCAGGTGAGAATACTCGAGTGGGTTGCCATTTCCTACTCAACGGGATTTTCCCGACCCAGAGATGGAACCCGCATGTCTTGCGTCTCCTGCACTGGCAGGCAGATTCTTTACCATGGTATCACCTGGGAAGACTGGGGGAGGAGAAAAGGAGTGATTCGGAGAGAGATTTTGGAGGCTGATGGTGATCTCAAGACTAGGAAGATACTGATTTAGCTAACTGTAGAGAGACCACAGGAGGAGAAGTGAGGAGCATAAGAAGTTTGGGAGGGGGGTGGATATACTGAGGTGAAGGTGCCTGTAGGACCCCATGGAGTAGTGACTTGCAGGCAACCAGAAGTGCGCTGTGGAGTTTATTGGTAGTGGGAGGACTGGAGTTGAGAATTTGCGAGTTATTTGCACAGTCATGCTCACTGAAGCCCTGGGAAAGGATGAGCTCATCTAGGGCCGGCTAGTGTTTATTGCACAAAGTGGGCCAAGGGCATGCATTACACCACAAGACGAGACAAAGGCAGAGTTTCTCGCAAGAATAGTCTGACCCTGTGTGGAGGCCGTGGTGAAATACATTCACGGTGACCGACTGTCCGGTTTCAGCCTCACCCTTCCTCCGCTGCAGTCACGTTGGCCAGGGTGACCCTGTCTCCACTCAGTGCTCGCCTCAGAACCCTCAGGGCTTGGTTGGATGGCAGAGCTCTTTCCTCACTGGTCTGTAACATTTTCCTCTCTGAAGCTAAAGGAGAGTTTGGTTTTCCACCAGCTCTGGAGCCTCAGAGGATCTAAACTATTGTGCTATTTAGAGTGAGACACAACAGTGAAACTCAAATCTAGACACTGGACTTGTCAGAAGTTTTGTGTCTAAAATATAGTGGGTTAGCCTTGTGAGGAAAAGGATTCTTCATTTATTATACCAATAAGAGATCTAAACATGAGAAAAGTGAAATCATAAAAGTACTTGAATAAAACATGAAATATATATATGTATACATATGTGTGTATGTGTGTATATATGCTTGTGTGTATATGTGTGTGTGTGTATATATACATATACACACAAGACCTAAATATTCAAGAGAAGTCACACATTCAGCACTTTATGTGAAGTAGCCCCATTTTTTAATGTTGGCAACTATTTGAAAACATTTTCATCTAGAGATCACACAAACATCCCACGAGCTAGCAGTTTTGCAGGCATAGTGTTATCGTGACTGCAGCAATTAGGAGGTGAGGAAGGGTCTGGGTGGCACTGTGGGGCTGGCAGGTATTAGGGAAGTCCTCCCAGAACTGGGTCACTGTTGAGCTGGACCTGGGGGATGGAGCAGGATTTGGCAGTCTGGGGTGGTGGACACTGCAGGTGGAGGACCACTATTCT